>OY720034.1:7548723-7955116 GCA_963082485.1 Eudonia mercurella
TTAATTATACTTTCTATGCTACTGAGATCTAAATAGTTAATAGAGAAATAGTTTGTATCTAATATGTATGTATATGTTATTAAGATGTATAAACGCTCTTAAGGATCCGAAATAAAAATGTATCGCGAAAGTGAAATTACATCAACATTCTTTCACAAATTTTAGAGCACCAACTACTATAGCTTATTTGTCTCGGACATAAATTTATTTTAATGATTTGAAATTTTTACACTTAATATTTACCGTCATCCACCATACTCATTTGAAAAAAGTATGTTCTTGTTGGGCCGTTTTTAAAGCGCTCAACGGAAATCTATCTAAGCACTAGAACTGAAGTTGCAGCGGTTTGCTTGCTTCATACCTTTGCTGTTGCAAGCGTCTATGTACTGTCTATATACTAATCGAAGGCTCATTTACCAGCTCTGAATATTAAACGCATAAATGTCGCGCTATTTTGGTGAAGTTTATAGTAATAAATTAGATTGCCCTAATTCAGGAACCCTATCTTTATGGGGTATGCTTAGATGGAGTTCCTGGTGCTCTTTTTCATAACTGTTCCACTAATGACATGAGGACTTTCAGTTATGTCAGAAATGACATAAATACAAGTAGCAAAGCATAAATGCAACACTCTACCGTACCCTGCTCTCTTGGTCCAAAGAAGTGAAATACCTAGACTTAACGCTGGATAGGGAACTTACTTGGAAACAGCATATGGACACGACCATAGCCAAGGCTTACAGAGTCTTTAGCATGTGTCGGTTTATTTATGGCAAGATGTGGAGACTCAACCCCAAAATCATTAGGTGGATCTACATGACGATGGTGAGACCGATCCTCACATATGGCAGTATCGCCTGGTGGCCCAGAACCAGGCTGAAGATCTGTAAGAATGCTTTTAGCAAACTTCAGAGAACAGCTTGTCTGGCAATCACTGGTGCCTTTAGAACCACTCCAACGGCAGCGCTGGAGGTCTTCACAGACTTTTCACCCCTGCACATTGTAATAGAAACAGGACAAAGAAAGCGTTACATAGATTAAAGGTGGCCGGATTATGGGAAGCATCTAAACCTCTGACTAGACACACAAAATGGAAACCAAGTGACATTCCTGACAGGAGCATGGAAATGGGGTGCAATAAAATATCCCTATATTGATGTTCGAAAAGAAATTTAAAGTTTATGTTCCAACCAGGGACAAATTGAAACGAGGGCCACCGTCTCCGGAGAAAGACAGCCTAATCTGGTATACCGATGGATCAAAAATGAAGTTGGGCACAGGGGCAAGCGTATTTAATAAAGCCAAAGCTCTAAACAAGCTAGGTGGACATAACAAGGTGAGATTGATCTGGGTCCCAGACCATATGGGAATCCATGGCAACGAGATGGTGGATGCACTTGCCAGGGAGGGCTTGGAGACCCAGCTCATTGGCCCTGAGCCGTTCGTGGCACATGCACCAAGTACCATTAACAAGACCTTAAAAGATCACATCGTAAACAGGCACAGCATCAAATGGAAAAAGCAGCCGGGTATGATACACTCCAAATCGACGAAACAGATAAATTAATTACATAGTGTCGCAATAGTTAGCTGCAAAAGCTTTTTCAAACTCGCTCCATTTACTTATTAGTCTTTCTAACACTAACTACGAATTGACTGGTACCTTATAGCTTTTATATCTTCGCCACTCCTGCCAGGAGACGGAGGCGCAGAAGGAGGTGTCGGGTTCTGCCCCTGGTGACGGTCGAACCTGCCAAAGGCCGGTGTATTTGTGTGTCGTGGTTGTTGTGTGCCTCAAGTGAATGATTGTGCGTGTGTGTAAAGGCTACACTATCCCCGCGGACTTTGTAGCCTCATGAGGTAACCTCTCCTGAGGTTAAACCACAATACACTCTAGGGGGTGTAGTGTGGTACTAGACGTCGCGTGCGCGTACCGCTCGTGTGGCTGCGCGTGCCGGCCCTAAACGCACTATGTGCGGATGGGCCGACACGGGCGATCACACGGGCGCCAGGGTGAATCCCACGGTTCAATTCCCCAGGAACAGGCCCCGCGGCCTTCACCTGTTTTCGGAGTTTGGTCCCCCAGAGGTTTAGTGGGTATCCCCCTCTTTCCCGCCCTTCCCGGCCTTGGGCTTAGTCCCTTGGCAGCCGACTGGAGACAATGACGTCTCCGGATAGTCGGTTGGTCGTGGAAAGACGGACGGGTGAGTCCCACATAACCTGGGGCCTCCACAAGGCCCCACGTACTCGTAAAGAGTTCCTCTAGGTAAAAAAAAAAAAATTCTATCTTACTCTCTTTTATCTTAACAGAACACAACAATGAACTTGTATATGTTAATATTGTTGTTACGGCGATACACCATTAAGGTGCTAGACAACCAACTCAATCCTCCTCTCCTTCAGTCCCTCAAGCCTCCTTCCCACAGGCCCTAAAGTCTCACATCCACATTCACCCATCACACACAATATACCCCACATACCATACTTAACACACTAAACAACACATCCTTACACATACTAATACACACGTCAGTATAAAATTTGACTAAGAAGTAGGTATAAGTAATTTAAAATTAGTGATAGAAATTTAGTATGTATGTTACCTTATATATGTTAACTTTTATTAGCATAATGCACTTATGTATAATACTTAGTTATGCAGAGCGTTGCCTCGTAAAACAAACGATTATAAGCCTAAAAGGAGGTTTCATGTATGTAAGTCTTTACAAAGAAATAGAGAATTTTGTATCTTTCGAATTTGATTTTTTTAATTAGACCAATAAGGTGTTGTTACTAGCGACCCGGCCCGGCTTCGCTCGTGTTGTTTTGTGTACGTAAACCACCCTCGAAAGATGCTCTATCTATTAGAGAACACTGCATCAAAATTCGCCAATGGTTACTGAGATTAGCCCGTCCTAACAGACAAACAGACGCGTTCCGGGAACTTTCTTTTATTCTATTAAAATATTGTTATTTTTATAAATATATTAATCTCATGGTTAATAGGAAGATTTGAAATAAGTTTGAATTGTGCTTGATAAGTGCAAGCAAAATATATAGCTTCTACAATCTCTTTGGTAGCCTATATTAACTCTCATAATGTTTTACACCTCCATAGCTTGTAATATCAAAAGGTTCTTCCTTTAAACAATGAATTTTCTACTGGTTTCAAAGGCGAGTTTTCCGACTAATTTCCGAGTAGTAGTAATATAGGAAGCTGGTTAGTGATTAAATGGACACCAGACAAAGAATTCTTGGTAATATTTAATAAGAATTAAGAAAGAGAGTGGATTTGATTAGATTCTATATCGAGTACATAACTAGCATAACTATTAGCCTTATCAAAATTTTTAAAAAGTTGACGTTTTATTTTTGGCTAGGTACGTACTTACATGAAATTTTAAACAAAAAAGTTTAAACCTGACACGTTTTGAAGCCTTAGCAGGGTTCGTGGTCACAAGGTAAGGAAAGGTCTGAGACTGAGACTGAGGTGTTGGTCGTCTCCTAATTTTTTTTTTTTTTCGTTTAGTTGATGGCTTCGTGCGGTTAGCACATTTAAGTTAGCTTAAGCTTAACAGTCAAAGTAATTTTTCTTACAAGTTATAAATAAATAAACAATATTTCCATCTTGTATGATGATGATGAATGATAATAGAAATGAGAAGTGAGAAATGATATACCCCCCAACCCCTCGAGTATCTTAGTAAAGATGTGGAGCTTTACTAAGTCCTCGGGCGGACTTCTTGAGAGAATTTGAAAAGTGACGTTGCACTGTTTTGTTTCATTTGCCAACAATCATGCACACTTACGAACACTTAACGGTTAATAATCCACCATTACTTCACATTAATATTCGACATAACACAAATTTTAGAAAATAAAACAAAACCGCAGACATGACTCTTCACTTTCCCGCCAAGAAGTCCGTCTCCTAATTAATTAGTATTATTTTTATATTAAAATAACGGTGAGTATATCCATAAAAGTTATTTTATTGCAGTGTTTAGTTTTCGCGTTAATTTTAGAAAACAATATATAATATCTTGTTTAATCTAAAGAACTTGTTTATAACGGTAATTTTAGAATTCATGCAAAATATATGTCGTCTCAATCAACTATGGTAGCCTGTCACGGGTGCTATCAATCATCCGAATAACTCAGTTTGAGCAGCATGACTGGGAAAATGTGGTACTGATTTCAATTTGTGGGTACAGTCAGCCAAAAAATGGTCTACACGTTTTGCGAAACTATTTGGGAGTGAAAAATATCGTTAAAGTTGAACTAAGTTGGAACAGTTTGCGGTTGCAAGCGAAAGTAGATCTTATTGTGTTATGGCGTGCAACAAAACATCTTTGGTAAAGGTGGGGTGGAAGACTTTCTTGGCAGTCCACACAAATTTTTGTTGTTCTTGTTTTTATTTAAGAATCAGTTACGAGTATCACTTTATATTGTAGGTAATTCGATAAACAGTCATTGGCTTAAGTATTATTTAAAAAAAAACAAAGTTCAGTTAAAAGCGATGATACGCGTCTTTCAAACCCATTGCAGAGTTTGTCTATAGCGACTATACAATCAATATAAAAACTTCATTTCAATGTGTTGTGTTCGCTTATTAAATACAAACAACAATCTTTCTATTTCCGTATGTAATCTAGTCTATGACAATTTGGAAGCAGCAAACATTCAAACAGCGCTCATAGAAACACGATGACAGTCGAAACCTGAAGATGGCTGAGAGAGATTGATTATTAGTTTTCAGAAAATGGTCTCGTGGATAGAAAGAGCATTGACTCCAGAAAATTCATTCAACTGGCATAAAACAATCTCCGGGCTTTTCGTTAGCGCTACGAATACAAAGACAAACCTCTGGAAAAAAAGCGTCAACGAAAGCCCTAAGGCGGTCGTCTGAATATTTTTAATCAAAGTTACGTTTAAACAGAGAAATGATTTCTTAAAAAAATATTGTCAAAAGATATTTTTAATAGCTGTACTGTACAGTCATAAGCAAAGAGTGCCTAGTGCTAGTTTATTTACAATTCAAATTCGTTCGATCAGGTTAACGAAAACGAGAATTTTGTATGACATTGATACAGCGCCTCTGTGACGTACGAGATGACAAGACAACTCAATAAAATTCTACACAAAGCCTATACTCAGTTAGTGTAAACTATTGTGACTTTTATTACAACAACACAAGAGTCCGAAACTGTAAAAAGTGTTTACATATTTGTGCTTGTGACTGTACGTACCTACTTCTTCACAAAGTAAATACGTAAATACGTATTTACAGCTTATATTAAACTTTGGACGATGGTGGCATGAGCGAAGTTTGCCGAGGAGAGAGAACACCCAAGACGACGTGATTAATTTAGGATATTCAAAGTTGCAACGTGTCGCAAGACCGCAGCACGGTTGAATCGCTGCGCTGCACGGTGGAGCATCTTCATACAGGCGGTGTGACATAGGATCCTTAAGGGGGTGCAGCGCGGAATTTGAAAATTTACGTGTTTTTAAGTCACTGGTGCTAGGCGCTGAATAGGTCTTATACATTAAAAGGACTAGTGTAGGTTAGCTTGATCCTTTCACAAGGTCATCGTTGTCTTGGAATTTGAAACAAATACCCAGAAACTGCATAAACATTACGTAAAATAATGATATCTAAAAACTTGATTCTTCAGAAACTTTGTAAATATAGCCCAAATGAAACAATGATCCGACATCAAAATGTTTGTATTGATATTCCGCAGGTCACAGTTGTCTTATTTTTCCATTAAAAAACATGAATATGAAAATATTAAGACTTTTCTTATTTTTTACCTAAACGCCTATGATTTTACGAAAGTAAACATTGCTCTAATTAAATCACCAGCCTACTCTGTACAGATATTAGTGTGCGTGCGTATTCGTAGTCGTGCGCCGTTGTCACACCACTGCCACGCGCCGCTCGCTCGCTATCATAAAAAACTTGAAACTTGCAGTTTTGCGTCCGCGCTGCACCCTTAAAATAGAAAATATATTATATTACCAAAGAAACAAGTTTGCTAGTGAGTTATTATTACTTATGATTTTCTTGATTGGCCTTATAATTTAGAAGTAAACTAGCGGCCCGCTCGCGACGCGTCTTTCCAATCTATACAAGGCCAAAACACAGCCATAGGAATCTAGTAGCGTATATATTGTAATGTCATTTTTAAATTTGTGATTACAATGTATACACGAATTTTGCGTACTGCTCGTGTACAGTTCGTATCGTGAATACGTGCGTCCAGGTTCTGAACTATACATCACCTACGCCTGACTACAGTTTAAAAGATATACTCGTACTTATCTAGTTTAGTGAAATAATTGATGAATATATGAAATTATATTCAGAATAAAACAATGGCACGTGTCAAAAGCAATGTTTAGAATCTCTATTCTATGAGATAGCAGATATGAATTACCAGGCAATAGAAAGAGAGGTCTACAAATCAAAATGGCACTGATTTAAAGCAGCAGTTTTAATAGTGTTGGTAAGTTTAAAATTAGAAAATGCATATTTATTAACAAGTTCGGCAAAAATAATGAAATGGATCATTAAATTAATATTGAGCAGTAATATAACTAAATGGGCAGTTACGTGTGGGTTGTTAATAAATCAGAATTAGTCGGCAAGAAATGTCATTCTAAGCAGTTCTATTATATACAATGAGGTGGTAAAATGTATTCCTTTTTTTTCAATGCCTTATAAGACAGCTCTTGACCTCGATGTCGCCTGATGGTGAGCGTAGATGAGGTCTACGATGGAGCGAGCTGCCCCAGAAGATGCCTATTAATTCTCGCCTTGAAGGCATTCAGGTTATAAGTTTTTGGGAGCACAGACGATGGCAAAAAAATCCACTCCCTGCCAGTGCGCAGTAAAAATGATGACATGAAGCGCTTAGTGCGACATAGTGGACATTCCTCGTATATAAGTTTTTGAGCACCACACACCACAATCTTATGCCGCTCCCCCCTTCCGTGACTGCGCTCTCCCTTTCTGTGATTGGCCTTCGCTACGCTGCGCTTCGCTCGGGAAAAAAAATTTACTTAACCTAACCAACAATAAGGATTTCTATATTAAGTTTAAAATAATAATAAATAAGTTTAAAATAATAAAAATAAGGGTTAAAACAACCTAAATATTGAAAAAAAGAATGGGCAGTTATTTTAGTCCGTATATGTACTGGCACAGTATATTATGAAACTGGCTAGTTAGTTAGGTCACTACAAAGTATACGCGAGTATTTGCGTGCTAGTCTTGTATAGATTGGAAGATCTTAGTAAAAAAGTGATTTCCAATCTATACGCGATTAGTTTTACACCCCTGCGTTCTGGCCTTGTTCTACAGAATGGAAAGACGCGCTCGCCACTTCGTTCGTGAGTACCGGGTCCAATTCTATGCATATATTATACATATAAACCTTCCTCTTGAATCACTCTATCTATTGAAAAAAACCGCATCAAAATCCGTTGTGTAGTATTAAAGATCTAAGCATACATACATACATAGGGACAGACAGACAGCGGGAAGCGATTTTGTTTTATACTATGTAGTGATAAAGCTAAGCTTGTTGTATACATATAGAGATACACTCAGACTCAATATTTTCGCGATTCTCTCCTTATTTCGTTTTGCGGTTTTCATAATCGTTTTTTGACAATTTTATACTCTATTTTCTTTAAAGACACGTAGTGGCACATTGTCTTTGAGAATCGTCACATAATTCAGACATTTGTCATTATAAAGACAAAGTCTCAAGAGTTACTCAACAATATTTGATTTTTTTTATCTCTATAAATTTTATGAATTTAAAAAGGGCACACAATTTGAGAAAGTTTCAATTAAGTAGTTGGCCAACAATGTGGTCAAAAGTCACCTATTGTTAAAGTCTGGGAATTAAGTGATTCTGATCTTTGTTTATGGTGGAATAGATATGAGATTGTTTCTACAAGTTAAAACAAAGATTGCTATACTCGTATTTATGAATGGAATTCTATTATAACGAACGCATCTGAAACAAACAAGACGTTCTTTTGTTTGCGGCTTTACACGATCTGTAAAAGTATTTAGACAAACATTTATTTTAGATGATGCTTGTTTCTATTGTGAAAGTTTATTTATGTTTCGTTTATCTATTAAATGTTGATTAAATTCCTAATTTCTAAAGTAAGAATGCGATTGTATAATATGCTGCCCCAAACCTGGACAAAAGCCTCAATCATTAAAATGAAGTCATCGTTACGTTTGATGGGGTTCGGCTTAATTACCACGCTTACGAAATGCAGTTTGGTGATCAGTATACCTAATAATAAGTAATGCTAAAAATCATCGGATGCATCGAAAAATCCGAAACGCATTTGCCCGACCTTGGGGAATCGTACCTAGTACCTACGGACATCCGACCGTGTTCTTTGCCACAAGGTGTAAGATACGCTCTTTTTATACAACTTCGCGGAAGCTCTTGTTCTCCATCACACCTGATGTTTGTGATGATTATGCAGTAAATGGAAGCGCACTTCACCCAGAATCGTCAACCACTGAAGAACAGGCCATTTTCTACTACTGTCGGAACAAGACAATGCACTATTGCTATGGCGACCAGCTTTGATAAGACGTACGGTAGCTAGCCAGACAGCCACCAATCGAACAGAATACAATACATGTACTCCCGCTGGGAATCCCACACGGGATTCATGGGTCTAACCACTAGACAACAAAGGCGATATACCTACAATGTTAATGTCTTGCTTAAGTTTTCGCAAGTAACACAGAAACTTCATCAAAGTTTGTATCATAAAGCAAAACCCTACACGTAGACGTTGCAATTATGCAAAACTCTAATAAATATTCATTCGGTTTCGAAGCTTAATTCAGGTGCAAAATAATTAAACGCTTCCCAATACGACACCGCCTAATAAACTCAACTAAATTGGTATAAAATACCTACACTCAACTTTTTCATGAACATTTTTTTTCTTTAATTAGTGACTTCGTGCGGTCGGTACATTAAGCCAGTGTCAAAATAAATTTTCTTACAAGTTATAATAATATAGTTTTTTCAACAAAATCTCGTTTGTTAGTAGATGATACTGAATGATAATAGAAATGAGTAGTTAAAAAAAAGACCCTTGAGTATCAATAAAGATGTGGGGCTCTACAGAGATCTCACGCGGACTTTTTAAAGAACTTTAAAAGTAACGATGCACACCTTAATGCACGTTAAGCTAATATAGCACGGCCGTAACGTATTGAACAAACGTTAATCGATGAGCATCTACAGTATGGTACACTAGTTCAATAAATCATTAACCGAACGCGGCCCCAGTTCCCAGTTCTCATTAATACAAGTGAGTAGCGAGCTGAACTTGCTTTGCAGGCTGACAACCCTGCTCCTGTGGGGCCATTCGCAGATTATTCGCATTTAGATGGACTAGTTTGCGTGTCGCGTATGATGATGCATTGACAAGAGGAATTTTAATTGTGCTGCTAATGATTGCGACTGTTCAAATATTGTCACTTTTATTCTGAAGGTAAATAGAACTGTTTGTTTTAAGGAAGTGGTTGCAATGTTACTCCAACACAGCAGTTGGATAATGTTGTCAAACATTTGTTTAATTCAATTTAATTAAATTCAATAGTTTTATTGCACTCAATAAGAATATAGTAAAAACTTTATACTACAAAATCCTACTAATATTATAAATGCGAAAGTTTGTAAGTATGGATGGATGTTTGTTACTCTTTCACGTAAAATCTATTGAATGGACTTGGATGAAATTCGGCATACAGATAGTTTATAATCTGGATTAATACATAGGATAGTTTTTATCTCGATATTCCCACGGGAATGAATGGAAACTGTCAAAGTGGATGTTTGTTACTTTTTCACGTAAAAACTACTTAATGGATTTGGATGAAATTCGACATACAGATAGTTTATAACCTGGATTAACACATAGGATAGGTTTTATCCCGATATTCCCACAGGAATGAATGGAAGCTGTCAAAGTGGATGTTTGTTACTCTTTCACGTAAAAACCACTGAATGGACTTGGATGAAATTCGGCATACAGACAGTTTATAACCTGGATTAACACTTTATTAGAATAGTGTTTATCCTGATATTCCCACGGGAATTAATGGAAGCTGTCAATTTATTTATTTATGTAAATAATAACACAACATTACAGTATGACACCAATACGCTATGTCAAAGTGGTACGAAGTCCGCCGGGTCCACTAGTTTATTCATATAGGTACAACAATAAACACGATATCATTACATGACAACCCGTTTTGATATATACAAGTATATCGACGGTGGAAAGAGAAAACTGCTAAAGTGCCAAAAATCAATTGGTGGGTAATGAAAACTTTAAAATTGGTATTGATGGTTATGTAGACATTTTTCATAAAGTGCGGGGCCTTGATTCTGCTCTTTCAAAACGTCTACAATCGTGTCTCAGTGGCCTAATTGTGACGTTTATCCCCATAGTCTAATTGTCTACAGTAACTTTCTATTTCATTAATATTTATTTTCACAACGATGAATAATAATGTTGTTCAATTTTTTTACGCATTCCATTATCATACTCAATTTAAAGGGTCTCCTTCCTCTCGAAGTAACTTCTGCATAATTGTGTGACCGATTATCATAAATATTGATAAAAAACTTTTAAGAATCAAGCACTTAACAACTTTTCCTTAGCCTACCAACATTTCATTTAACGGTCTCTTAGAATTTGTACAATGTTTTTATTGTGGACTCATCATGATTGCATACAATCTATACTAATATTATAAAGAAGAAACCTTTGTATTTTTGTACATACATACATACATATGTATGTATGTAATGTCGGTAGTTACCGACCATATCGATTTTATCTGTTTTCGGTAAGGTTTTTGAATCTCTTATTTGTCCAAGTACTCGTATATCATCATTATATCGATTGGCACATTTTGCTGACGCAGCAACATGGCTTCATTAAGGCACGATCAACTTCAACTAACCTTGCTTGCTTTGTGTCCAATACCGTTGATGCGGTCGACCGCGAGTCGCCCGTTGACGTCATTTACACTGATTTTAGTAAAACGTTTGACAGAGTGAATCACAGACTTTTAATTTACAAACTATTTCAGTGTGGCATTACGGGAAACATTCTCAGTTGGTGTGCGTCTTACCTTGTTGGACGGTCTTCAAAGGTTGTAGTGAATTGTTTTTCATCTGATGCCTTTGTGGCTACGTCGGGCGTTTCGCAAGGGTCGCATATAGGTCCCTTATTTTTCAACATTTTTATTAACGATGTAACATCATGTTTTCTGCGTTCTCAGATAAACCTCTATGCCGATAACCTCAAATTAGTAAAACAGTTTGAACACGCTAATAGTTGGAGTCTGTTCAGGAGGACTAAGACAGCTTTTCGTTGTGGTGCGAGCGTAATGCGATGACACTTAATGCAGATAAATGTAGTTTTATACATTTCTCAAAAAAAAAGTCACTATACATTCGAAGTTATGGTTTGAATGGTTGTGTAATCCAGGAAGTTGAAGTGGTGCGCGACCTTGGCGTTAACATAGATAATAAGCTTTGCTTCTACGCGCATATAAAATCGTTAATAAGGCTTTCAAATTGTAAGGTTTTCTACTAAGAAATTGTAAGGAGTTTAGGCATTCTGGCAGTAAAATAGCAGTCTTTAATGCCCTGGTGAGGTCATCTCTGGAATATTGCAGTGGGTTATGGACTCCATATTAAGAAGTGCACAAACGACGTTGAGGATTTATTCAGAAAAGATTTTTGTGGCATTTGTCTTATCAATGCGGTTTGACGAAGCAACTTCTATCATATGGTCACGGTTAAAGCACTTCAAAATGCTCAGTCTAGAATGTCGTCAAAAAATCACTAATCATATGTTCTTATTTAAAATTTGTAATGGTTGTATCGACAACCCCGACCTATTAAAGCAGATAAACTTGAATGTCCCTCGCAAACTAGCTCGACCTTCAAGATACTTACCTTTTTGCGCTAAAGGCTTTAGGTCACTTTTCCACTATTAATCGAATTCAGTCCCTGTCACGATCGTCTGCAGTGTCTATTGATGCTGACATGTTTTATCCAATTCGTAAATTCAAGTCTGTTTTGTATACTTTTTTACAGATCAATGTTAATGCACGTCTAGTTCCAAAATAAGTTTAAAAAGATAGATAACACTTACAATAAGCTAAGCGGAATAATTTTGCTTTGTTATCTCTAGTTTTACGTTAATTTGTATGATTTTTTTATTATATTTTTGAAAATATGCATGCCTTTAATTAAAACAGCGCCTGTGTAATAGTTATAGGGTTTTGTTATTGTAAGAATATCTTGTTGTATGCTTTGTTTGATGTCCTTAAATAAATAAATAACTTTAAGCTTGGTAACACTGGTACCACTACTCTATGCATACTGTAGTCTTGTTTTTCAACCACGTTGTTCTCAAGAGATCTCGCTTTCTATTTTCAGCACAGCATATTGTACAGTACTTTTATTTTATAATCATCATCATCGTCATCATCATCATCATCATCATCATCATCATCATCATCATCATCATCATCATCATCATCAGCTCATTTTTATGTCCCCACTGCTGGGGCACGAGCATTCCCTATGGATGGAAAGGGAGAACGGGCCATAAACCACCACGCGGGCCCGGTGCCTATTGGTGGTTGTTAACGACTGCTAATGCAGCCGGAACCAAGGGCTTTACGTGCCTTTCGAAGCACGGAGGAGCTCATAATGATAATTTTTTTGTCACCCATCCGATGACCGGCCCTTGCGAAAGTTACTTAACCTCAGCACTCGCAGACCGGACGCGCTAACCATTGCGCCATCGAGCCTATTTTATAATGTCTATCGGTAATCATCGCATTTCCGAATGGAACCGAATAATAATTTCCATGCCCATTAATTATTAGATTTATCATGTATTGAATTCAGGACAACGTAGTTTAATGATGTTTTGTTTATGATTTTCGTGTGAACTATTAAGAGTAGACTCTAGAGTAGACTATAGAGCTATCAAACTATAAATCGTCATTCAATTACTTATGACACAATAGTAGTTCCCCTCATTCTAAAATAAATATACTCTTCTTCTTCTTCTGTATACTTTTTAACTGATAGAAATCCGACGACAGCTGAAACGCAAAGTTTGCCGAGAGACGTTAAAAAAAATAGTTGCACTGTACCTACTTGGTTTGGTTTTTGGTGCGACAGAAGGCGACAGTCTTTGAACTTGGACCCGTGGAAATCTAAAATAGATGCGAGATATTACATTTTACTATTAGCTTTCGTAAAATAACATTTCTATATAAACTGTGTTTTTTCTTGTTAATTGTAGCCCTGAGACTCAAACCTCCCAGGAGTAAAGAACTGTAAACATATAATTAAAACGACCAGATTTTTGTTCTTTTATTTATTCAAACGTTGTGAACAATATTTACATTAAACAAATTAGGCAGCTTATCAGAATGAGTGAAATGAGTTTTTCTACGATTCACAAAAAAAAAAAAAATTTTCACGTTTATTATATTTAAATGAAATTAGACGTATTTTATCGTCGTATTATTTTTAGAATGAAAACACATAAGTAACTAAAAATGAATTTATAAAAAAGTATTATGTTTATGAAATTCCAGAAGCTGTTTCTCTTTTACACTTATCGTTCAATAGAGACAAATTTGTCAAGAGAAAGTGGTGAAACTGGTCATTAAATACCCACTCTTTATTATTAGTACAGAGTATTATGACATGAATGCTATGAACTATGCGTCTTTCACAATACCTCAAGCTATTAACAATAAGTTTCCACTATTATAACAATATCAATTAATTAATTAATAAAACTAATGCACTGTCTTTTCTGTTGCATAAAAAAAATCTAATTGTTTTAACTTATCAGTTTAGGCTCTAAAATTAGCTTTTTTCGAAATCATCATAATCATCAAGCAGCTAATATGTTAGTCATATGATAGGCCTCTCCAAGTAAATACACGCTACTTAGCCAGATCTGCGGCTGCTCATTCAGCTCTTGCCAGACACCTTGCGAAGATCATAATGTTTGTTGTTTGTTTTAGCTCTTATGAATGTCACTTAACACTGTCTCGATGACACCTGAAAACAAAAGAAAAAGACTGGCCTGTAATCTTTTCATATAAATTTCTTACGTTAAAAATAATTAAATAGAGAATAATGTACTTACTAACAATATTTGAATGCTCATCACGAACGTAGTACTCTTAGCTTGTACTGAAACGTGCTTGGGTAAATTACAGATTACATACAGGTATCTGTCGTACACAAAGGATATCTAAGCTTAGTTTTAGAGCCTTCTTGGGTAGAGCATCCGAGAGGTCCACGTAAACAGTTAAGTAAATAACGATATTTTGTAAGATACACAATACTGAATTAAATATTTGTAAAATACAGTGAATTTAATTCAGCTTCAGTGCAGCAATAAAAAATAAAAAGTAAAAATTTACTATAGCGTTGTGTTATCAAATTTGTGGTATTTCATCTATAAAGATGGATATGGATAGCCATCGGTTGCAATAACCGTTGGATAGATGGCACTGTGACGCTAAAAGCACTCAAAAAAAGCAATGTAAAAATTCAGTGCTTACGTCAACCTTCACGGTATCATAGCTTCAGTGCAACAATTAGCAAATTAAAAAAAAAGTAAAAATATTCATAATACTGTCCTACTGCTGGGCATAGTCCTCACTGTAATCAAGTCATTACTACGATTGATTGGTGTTGGCATAATCACCAAGATTGCCAAATGCAATGGTGCCTTCCTCCATAGAAATGCGCTCCATTGCGCACAAAGAAATATGGCGACTGGTTCCTTTGTCGCACTTCTAAAAGATAGAATAGTCTGCCAGCACTCGTTTTTCCTTCTTTCCATGACATGCGGTTCTTCAAACGGCGTGAAGACGCACCTTGTGGGTAGGCAGGACGAGGGTGACTGATGCTGTGATGTTTTCGCGCTGCACCAGGTGGGGTCATCTGAGGAACTCGATGGTGCAGTGGTTAACGCGCCCGGTCTGCGAGTGCTGAGGTTAAGCAACTTTCGCAAAGGCCGGTCATCGGATGGGTGACCAAAAATGTATTATCTCGAGCTCCTCCGTGCTTCTGAAAGCACGTAAAACCCGGCTGCATTAGCAGTCGTTAACAACCGCCAATCCGCACTGGGCCCGCGTGGTGGTTTATGGCCCGCTCTCCCTATCCATCCATAGGGAAG
The DNA here is from genome assembly GCA_963082485.1 of Eudonia mercurella. NCBI lineage: Eukaryota > Metazoa > Arthropoda > Insecta > Lepidoptera > Crambidae > Eudonia > Eudonia mercurella. Next base: position 7,564,030 of record OY720034.1, read on the forward strand.
GCTCGTGCCCCAGCAGTGGGGACATAAAATGAGCTGATGATGATGGGGTGAAGTAAAATTCAAACTACACATCGAAAAATCCAAAACACACTTGACCCGTCTGGGAATATTTGCTGTTTTAATTATTTTTAAACACCAAACTAAAATTTATACGCCTTTGATTAAATCTCTCTTGGAATTTAATATCGTATTGAAACTTATCAATTATTACTTTATTCTTCATTAAAGTCAGCGAGGTGTACATTCAAAAATACAAATTAATAAATGTTACCGATATCTACGTGACTTTTGAGTAACTTTAAAATTTCGCTTCTACTGATATTAGAACTTCGCCCTTACGTTTATAATTAAATTTTAGAAAAATACGAAGCGTAAGATGACGCATATTAGCACAATTTATTGTTAAGGATTTATTTAGGCCGAAAAGCATTATCAGTAAATTTATTTGGATACTATATTATTCACAAATTATTCTCAGCATTTAAATAAGACTTTGTTTGCGTTTGTGTTTGTTCGCCTAAGCCAACCTTTTTATTTTATTTTCTCAGTTAGAGCAAATGCTGTCTTAAGGGCCTAAAGCGATCCCTTATTTCATGGAACTCTCTCCTTCTCCTGCCTAGTCACGAAAAGCTCGAAGGTGGGGGAGGGAGGCCTACCTACCCATGACACTAGCGTCATTTTCTGCCACGATAACTTGGGTTCGCGACGGCAAGCAATTTAAGTTAAGCAAATTAAGTGCTTGCCGTTCTAGGGTAAGCCCTGGTCTTGACCTAAGTCACAAATTGGTTGCGACAACACACAGGTACAACAAGACTGGAGTAGGACGGCTCGGTAAACGTGTAAGCGTGGTAACCGTTCTTGCGATCTAGGCGCTTCGAAGGGTAAAGAGGTTTTAGTGCGTAGCTCTCCTCGGCGAGAGTCAGGCATAACCCGAGAAAGCGACTATAGTTCTTTCGATCTCGACCCATCAAAGGGGAGGTTTAATGGGTAGCTTGCCTTGCTTGGAGGGATCCCACATAACCCGTGAAAACGATTGTGGGCCTTAGGTTCCCTTCCCATCTAGGCCCATCGAAAGGAAAAGACATTTTAGATAATCATCCCAGATCCACCGGTGTGCGCTACTTTCAATTTCCAACATGAGGTTAGGATCAAAAGGTAACATTTACACTTTTATTAAAACTTAAAACTTAAACCTCACTAGTTGAGGGTCCCGGGTGAAGTGCGCTTCCATCATTGGCTTTATCATCACTTAACATCAGGTGAGATCAAGGCACTGTGCTTACCCGTAAATATTTAAAAAAAAAAAAAAAACCATTTAGATCCATCTAGATTTGCAAAAATTGTTATCTTTTGACACAAACTCGTGTTTTTGATCGCTTTTTTTGTATCGAATTTATCATCTTTTGATGCGAATTATTTCAGATTCCATAAAAAATTAAAGAAAAGAGTACGAAGAAGGAAAAAAAACGCTAAGGCTAAAAATGAAAATGTTACCTTTTGATCCTAACCTCCTCCTTCCAATGTTAATAAAAAGAGGTTATAAAATGGTTGGCTGTCACTAACAACATTTATTAAACACGTCTGAACCTAAGTTTATCCGGCACAAAAAACCGCAAGTAATTTAGTTTAGAGGTCCGAGCATCAATTATTTTAATGTGCGAGCTAAGTTTGAGTAAGGTCGCGGTCACGCGTGTTACCCTAAATAATATTTTAGTATGCCATTCTTTATTTCATAAAGGGTATGTGTATAAAATACCCAAGGGTTGGTGGTCAGACCCTGTAGGGATCATCTCTTGAATTTATTTGCTGGCTTCTGTAGTTAATCACAATGTGTACGTACAATGTTTACGTTGTGCTCCTTCTAGTTGTCATTTATTTATTTTTCTTTGTTATTTCTCTGAAGAAGCACTCGGCTTGATCCGGAGATTCTAGTTTTAATTCTCGGATCGAGCAAAGCGAAAGCGGGCATCGGATTTATTCCGGCTTCGTGATCACTAACCCGTATGTTTGTCAAGAGTGGTGTTCTAGCAATGCTTATCAGTAGCGTTGACTATTTAAATATATTTTTTTTATACGTAGCACGGCAAATGAGTCCATTTCACCTGATGTTAAGTGAATATGGAATCCAGATGCGACGACAACTGGTGCAGCGTGAAAACAACGCAGCATCAGTTACCCTCACACTGCCGGCCCACAAGGTGCCTCTTCACGCCTCGTTTGAAGGACCCCATATCATAGGAAGGAGGGAAAACGTGTGCTGGCAAACTATTCCATGTTTTGGAGGTGCGACAAAGAATCGAGTCACCAAATTTCTTAGTGCGCGATGGAATATTTGAGACAGTGAAGCGGTGACCCTGGAGAGCAACACGTTTCTATGGAGGAAGAGAGGATGAAGGCCTTTGCGCAGCTGTGGGAATAGGTTACTTATGCTTACTTGTCTGAGCCGTTCAAACTTACCCTTTAGAATGAGCAAGAAGGCCACTCGGTGATGAGCGGTCAGCCAATTGTAATGACATAGGTACAACCTTCGCTTTGCGGGTTCTGACGCCTTATGTAATTACGCCTTGATAAATAGCCTTTATTTTTATTTACTAGCTTTTATAGTACTGGCCAATTTAGTTTGGTTGTGGTTATACAAACTTAGTTCAACATACAAACATAGTTCCGCAGTTCCGCAATTAAGCATAATATACTTTAGCGTTTTCGCATTTCGCGTTTTACACAAAAAAGAATGATACCTAGGTAAGAGGAACTTGATGTGGCGAGACGAATTGAGCGTTAGGTTTGCGATCTAACTTTCAAGATCTTACTTCCGCAACGTCGGATTCACGGGTAGGTAACCAAATCAAAATATGAAAATATTTCGCGTTGTAATAAAGAAACCAGAATCAAAATGTTTGCTGTAACTTTGCTGTTGCTTCTAGTTACCTTGCTATCTGGGTTTATGTAGTAGGTACTTACTAGCTTTTCCTCGCGGCTTTGCTCACGTGGGCTACACGACGTGTGATTGTTTATAATAAAAGCCAAAGTCATTAAATATAAGTATCTAAACACGTGTAGGAATCAGTAAAAATCAGTCAACACGTAATAAAAGATCACTCTGTATAAGTAATTATGGTCCGTTTAGAAACCTCCTGTACAAATGATCATCCCCTACATAAGGGATCATTTTCAAAAAACCTGAAACACTTTACAATTTCTTACCAGGCCAAATACCGAAATTTGAGGAATGAAAAATTTCCATACAACTTTTTCCACCCTTATTTCACCACTCTAGTGGAGGTTTTTCGAAAAATGATAAAACACGTAATTCTTTATTTTTATTGAAAAAATCTATAGATCGATTAAATTATTCATTTTCATAGTTATTACTTTAAAAATAACGATATCCCCCAAAAAACCTTCTTCCCTTTTTTACACCTTTAAAGGAAAATAAACAAAATTCCTGAGACATATCATTCTTTATTTCTTTTCAAGAAGCCAAATGCCAATTTTAGATTTGAAGTAAAATACATACTCGTACATTGTAATAAGTCTAAAAGAAGAAATCTTTGACAGTAATCTTTGATCTATCTGATATACCAACAACTATTTTAAATGATAACCTGAATGATGCTGTGATTATATATTTTTAAAGCATGAAGAAAAATATATTTTCGTTTTTATTTACTAAATGTTGTGTAATATTCTGTAGCATGTTGTGTACAATGTTTATGGACCTGTCTAGACTAGCATAATGTCAAGATTTGTAATGACTCAATGACCTTTGTTTCACAATAGGTAATGTGTATATTAACGATGAATATTATAGTAAATGAATGATAAACTAATAAGATTCGTCTGTAAAAACATGTATAGATTGAAAACCTCGGCTTTTCTTATTTAGAATAATAGTAAAATGAATAAAATTGGTTGTAGTTTAGTTATAATGATATTTTCAACCTGAAATTACTACTCTGTGCCTGAACGCCAACAAATAATACAGTTTTACAATACAGTTTTATAATACCTTTGGCTTTCAAAGTAAAAAGTGTTGAATAATTTCGGCGGGCTGGTTAGAACCACGATAGCTCAATTGGAAGAGCACCTGACCCGGAATGTCAGAAGGGTGCAGGTTCAAATCCTGATCGTGAAAATTTTTTCAACATTTGTGTTTTTGTAATTTGTTTCGCAACAAAATTTGCGTTAAAAATTATTTGAACATTTTATAAATAATACAGTTATATGGCATGATGTAGGTAATTGCTCCACTGACTAAGTAGCCCTGCTACAAAAACATTGATTGCTGTGAGAGACCCTTTTGAAAGACGTGTGATAATATGCGATTAATTAATTATTAAATATCCTGATTATCCCATCCAGAAAGCTTACGCTTGTATTAGAAATGAGTTAGCAGCAGTCAAACCGAAACAGAACCACGGTTTCTCGCATTCAATCCGAGTCTCTATCCATTCGGCTACCGACACGCTTCAATTCGTATTTGTGGCAGCGCCACCTACCGCATACGCCGCACATTATTTCGACACGAAGCAAATACCTTATCAACCGTGTCAACAGATGGCACCACAAACGCATACCAACGACGTCGCCTTACTACGACGATAAAACAGTATGGGAAGCCTGCATCGCGGTAGCGAAGTTTCATCATCTCCTTCGCTATATATAGCACCTCCAACTAACATCCGTTGGACCTCGGTCCCCGAGCTATACCACCCAGCTCGGAGGAAGAGCTTCCCTTTGGCCTTCCTCAATGTGGCATTCTACCTACCACAGGCTTCCCTACATATTCCTTACACAACGATGGAACTACGTTCTAGCGCAAAATAAGGAGACTACAGAAGATAAGCGCTCGAGCAACGCACACATAGACAACCTCTCAGAGTCATGTACACGAAATATCGCAACACTGCGCTCGGACTAATGCGAGCTGTTCTAAGATTTCGTGTCCGTAAGGCTGGTTTCACAGTCACGCTGACCGCCCGCGCGGGTGGCAAACGCGTCTCGTAAGCGCGCTGATGACCCGCGCGCAACTCTGAAGCAAGTTTAGTAGGACGCGCTTCATCGGCTCGGACTCGGACAGTCGCGATTTTGACAATTTGTTTTTGTTGCGCGATAGTGCGTGCCAGCGCATGCGATCAGCATGACTGTGTAACGCACAGTGGACACAGAGACTCCTCGACAGCGCGCGGTGGAGACGCGCCGACTAATCGTGTTTGAATTGTAATCTGCGCGGGTGGTAAGCGCAGGTAGTTTTCACTATCAAACGGTACAAGGCAACACCTAGCTCGTGGCCTGCGTCGCTAACACCCGCGCGGGCGGTAAACGCGTCTCGTAAGCGCGCTGATGACCCGCGCGCAACTCTGAAACGAGTTTAGTATGACGCGGTTCATCGGCTCGGACAGTCGCGATGACACCTTTTATACATATATTAGTTATTTATTTTATTACTTATGCCAGCGCGTGCAATCAGCGTGACTGTAACGCACACTGGACACAGAGACACCTCGACAGCGCGCGGTTGAGACGCGCCGACTAACCGCGTTTGAATTGTTATCAGCGCGGGTGGTAAGCGCAGGTAGTTTTCACTATGGAACGGTACAAGGCAACACCTAGCTCGTGGCCCGCATCGCTTACAACCGCGCGGGCGGTCAGCGTGACTCAAACCAGCCTAAGAGGGTCTTTGTGTGCGTTGTTCGAGTATGTATGTATGTATGAAGCTGACCTTCTGTAGTCCCCTATTTTCCTATTTTCTGGTTCTAGGTTCCTTACATACAAGGAACGTAGTCCGATACATAATGCTCCATATTTAATAAGCATACATCTTTATATATCTTGTTAACACCCAGCATAAGTACGATCGAATATTCTAGTTGAAATTACGTAGGTAATAACAGTTCCTGTATTATTGCTCCCTAGTGTGTAGTTTAGAGAAATATACTCGACTACAAGTAGACTCGCTATAAAACTATTCATTCCTCTCTTTATTTGTACTTACTAGAATAACGTTTATTCCAGAGATGTATAAATGCGGCTTGGGTTTTACTGTTTTAAAAGCTTTGACTACGAAATATAGTACTATAGTTATTTAAGTCAAAACTAAACATGCTTACATGTTTAAATGACTTTTTTATAATACAAACACATTTTTTTAAACAAATCGGAAATAATTAAATTTAGGAGTTTAAAAGAAGAAAGACCTTTCTGATAAAGCGACAAAAACGAAAAAATATTGTTTTTATTGGAAACATGCTGTCGAGGGAACGAAACCATTTTAAAAGATCTGACAAATCCAAAATACTCGCAAAAGAACAACGATTCATCCCTCGGGTGATACGCGAGGTTATTGAAATAAAAAAGACGGTCTGAATTCACCGCCTGCCCGGAATCCCAGAACGCAGTTTATTTAATCAAAAAAATACAAGATACTGTAAAACGGAACATAGCCGAATATATAATAAGTATATAATATATAATATAATATATAGTTTGACAGTGTAGGACAGTATGTAACAAACTAAATTGATTTTGGATAAGTATGTGTTTGTGAACTGCTGCTATTGGTAATTGACACAATTCGGGATAACTCCAACTTAGGCCAGCTTGGAAGACTGTCTTACCTTAAGATAGCTGAACTTTCGAGTAGCTCGATGGCGCAGTGGTTAACGCGCCCGGTCTGTGAAGGCTAAGGTTAAGCAACGGCCGGTCATCGGATCGGTGACCTTATGAAAATGTATCATCTCGAGCTCCTCCGTGCTTCGGAAGGCACGTTAAGCCGTTGGTCGCGGCTGCGTTAAAAATGAGCTGATGACGATGGTGAATTTGATTTTTTTTTAATATTAAAAGGAGGCAAACGAGCAAGTTGGTCACCTGATGGAAAGTAATCGGCGCCGCCCATGGACACCCGCAAAACCGAAGTAATCGCAAATGCGTTGCTGGCCTTGAGGAAGGAGTTGGATCTTGAGGAAGAAGTAGGATTGGGAGGGGGGAGGGGTGAGAGATAGGCCTTCGGTACTTTCACTCACCAGACGAAACACAACATCAACGAGTGCCATTGTTTCACGCCGATATTCTGTGAGAGGATGGTATTACGCCGGGCGAGCCGGCCCATTTCATGCTGCAACGCAGCGTGGCTCTACCACTCAGACAGTTTCACTCATTTAGCACCACCCAGGGGTCACGTTTAGGGTCTCAAGGGTAAACCTACGGACGCGAATAACTTTAACCCCAATTTTTTATTTATTTCATTGATTAGATTTGAAATTTTCTATCATCGAAGTTTAGTTTTTACTACAGCTGTCGGTTCGGTTAGTTTAGACTTGTGAACAAAAGCAGAAGAACGAGCAAAGCAATATTTTATGATGCGGCATTTTGAAATATTCTTAATATTCGGAATTAAGTTTTTCGTACTTATGTAGTGCACCCCTTTTCAGCTACCACCCCCATGCCCAAGCCCGAGGGAATCGACAGGGATTCGGGAGAAAGACCAGACAAAAGGTTATTAATAATAAGTATGTAAATTAACTATTTCATTACAGTGAACTCTGAAAATCTTAACGTACCAAAAAAATACTGGAATAGAAATCAAATAGAATGATTATTGCACGGGATTGACATAAGTCAACGATAAATATAAATGACATTTATGTCAATCTCATACAAAATTATTCTGTTTAATTTCTATTCTACTAGCTGACCCGGCGGACTTCGCACCGCATTTTTTTAATATAGCCTATGTTACTCAGCGCTAACGTAGCATTCTAATAGTGAAAGATTTTTTTTAATCGGTCCAGTAGTTTTTGAGTTTATTCGTTGCAAACATACATACATACAAAAAAAAAGCTTTCCTCTTTATAATATTAGTATAGATTAGGTTTTGCCACTATCTATAAGAATTTATCTGTTCTGTTTATATGTGTGATTTTATATGAAAAATAAATTATTACTTACTTACTTACTTACTTACTTGTCTAGTGTGGCAAGTTACTTTTCATTTTCTTTTTAAACTTATTTATAATCTGGCTAATTTACGAAGTTACATAAGCTCCTATAATTTCGTTACGCGTAATGTGCGGTACAAAACTGCGTGATGAAACAATCTCTTTGTTATTCGAAGTGTGAAATGGAAATGTCTCCATAAACGCCGTCGCCATAATAGGCTCTGGAAAAATCTGTTAACGTTATAAGGTTTACGTACAATATGGCAAATTGACTTACGGTCCCGCCTGACAGTAAAAGATCACTGGAGCATCACCTATTGTAGCACCGAACGTGGTTATAAATTACGTATTGCCAATCTTAGTAACTGTTTGCCCAAGTTTATTTCAGGTCATTATGATAGTGGCACCAGTATCCGACAGGAACCAGTCATTGACATTTTTTGCTTTAATCACTAAAACCTTAAGCAACGGGACTTCTTGGCGGGAAAGTGAAGAGTCATGTCTGCGGTTTTGTTTTATTTTCTAAAATTTGTGATAAATCAAATATTAATGTGAAATAATGGTGGAATATTAACAGTGAAGTGTTCGTGTGTGAGTGTTGGAAAATGAAACAAAACAGTGCAACGTCACTTTTCAAATTCTCGTCCGCCCGAGCCCCCACATCTTTACTGAGATACTCGAGGGGTTGGGGGATATATCATTTCTCACTTCTCATTTCGATTATCATTCATCATCATCATACAGACAGGAAATATTGTTTATTTATGTATTACTTGTAAGAAAAATAACTTTGGCACTGGCTAAATGTGCTAATCGCACGAAGCTAAGGGAAAAAAAATACAGACCACACAATGACACGCTTCTTGCTGTCCTCTAAAAAAATTATAAAAAAAATTCTATAGGGATCAGCAGCTGATTTCCGACATTAACAACAAATAAATACAGACCACCTATTTCCGAGCTCGTTGGCGCAGTGGTTAACGCGCCCGGTCTGCGAGTGCTGAGGTTAACCAACTTCCGCAAAGGCCGGTCATCGGATGGGTGACCAAAAAATTAGTCATCTCGAGCTCCTCCATGCTTCGGAAGGCACGTAAAGCCGTCGGTCCCGGCTGCATTAGCAGTCGTTAATAACCACCAATCCACACTGGGCCCGCGTAGTGGTTTATGGCCCGTTCTCCCTATCCATCCATAGGGAAGGCTCGTGCCCTAGGGCATGAGCCGCTGGCAGTGGGGACATAAAAATAAGCTGATGATGATGATGATTTCCTAGCTGTCATTCAGTATAATTTCATTTAAATTAATATTATTTTTGATGACGAAATGACGACGAAACGCTATTGGTGAACACTACTCAATACTTTATTGCATTCAATAATGTTTACACAGTAAGATGGTAGGTTTAAGCCGTAACACTGCAATGCCGTCTACTGCTCGTCGGCAGAATTAGGTAGGTACTAGGATTTTAGTCATTTACACTTTATTGATGATACTAACATTCATAATCATGTTTCTGTGGCTTTATTATTTCGACCATATGAAAAACGTAGTAAATAATAACATTTCTTTATCAACGATTAAGATGATCAAACCAATATTGTAACGAGATAATATTTAAGTACTAGCGAGATTAAGGCTTTGCTGGCGCTGCACTTTGCCGAGTCTCTGCAAATGCTATTATCCGATGAACGGTTCGACGTAATTATATCAGACAAAAAAGCTTGCTTCAGTTAAAATCATTATGAAAATTAGTATATAACATAGTGAGGGTTTTATGTCTTTATCTGAATATCTTGCCGGTTGGGGTTGATGGTTGAGAATGTCATAATTATGAAAAATTCTTAGACCTTTATCGAATCAGATCTGATCAACCATACCTGTCCGAAGGACTTGTAAAAGTTACCTAATTTGTTCGATCGCAATCCGAAAGCGCTATAGCCGCTCCAACAAGAACCTCTTTTAAATACAATTAATTAAATAACGTATGTAGGTGTATACCTATACATACGTTATTTAATGCAACCGGTATCGGTTGCCTTGATTCTAATGGCTGAAAATGGTAGCAACCTTCATCAGAAGTCGAGTAATAATTAATAGAAAACTCGGAAACTATCTCAAAATTGTATGCCAATTCAAACAGCTGGCTCAACACACCTCCAATCTGTACGCACAGGAACTTACCAAAGTTTCATCGTAATCGGACGAATAGAATAGGAACGCATACGGGACATATAAAAAAACATTCATTAAGCAATTTGAAAAAAGACAAAGTGTTGAAAAAGTTCCGCGAGCGGGATTCGAACCCGCACCCGCACCCCATGACATGCCGGGTCACATGCACTGCCAACTATGCTATCGTGGCTCAATCCAACTCGCCGAAATTAATCAACACTATCTACTTTTACTTTAACTTTTGTCAACATTGAATAGGGCTCCTTTGACTTCAAAGGAGCCCTATTCAATGTTGACAACTACGTCATCAACATCCGATCTTAATATTTTTACAAATAATGAAAGATCAGTTAAGAATTAGGATAGCTATATTTATGATTATTTTATGATGTACTTTTTTAAGATCCACGTCCACGGGTCCCTGAGCCAGCGCAGTAAGTAGTAAGTAATCATTAATTAAGCATTTATTTACAGGTTACTGTGTACAAGTAACATCAATTATTGTTTTTTTAAGCATCAAGAAACATAGTTACTAGTTCTACCGCCCACATTTAAAATGTATTGTACAGACGCCCGCATATCAACCTATCCAAAACTGTCAAATTTCTTCAATAAATTTTCAACCATATCACTTAGACATAAGGTTCAAAGTCCATTGAGGAAATTTGACAGTTTGTGGTAGTTATTATTATTAACCTATTCATATAAAAATATACATGTATATAAAGACGAATTGAGAATCTCCACCTTTTTTTGAAGTTGGTTCAAATAGAAAACAAGTGGAGAAAATTTCTATAAGTAATCATTAAATTGTTAAATAAAGTTGAGTTACCAATGTCTTTTCAAAATCCTTATTAGTGTCCCCCTTGGCCTATTAAAATCGTGTTGTTTATTTTAATTGCAAAAGCACGGATAACTGAAACCGTTGTAACCTTTCCTTTATGATTTGTGTCGTGTATTCTTTGCTGGAGATCTTATATGAAAAAATAAACCTACATTTTAATTATATCCAACAGACAAGACTATTAATGTTGATGATGATTGCTATTCATATTCCTGATCTTCTTTCCAGCCAGAAACCACTTTCCCACCTAGTCTATCAGTCATCATGATGCTATGTTCAAAACACAACAAGGAAAGTTCCATACTACTTAATTATTGCAATATTTCAGCTTGCCATATCTCGGCTTTCCGTATTTATAGGGTCCTTAACCTGTAGGGAAGTAGAGACTGACGTAAAAGCAACCTTTTATACCTTATTACTTGGTGGGAATCCCGCGATTTACTTTCCGGTTGAGTGCAAACATGTTTGTTGGTTGTACATGTCTATTTGTTTTGTATATAGATGGTGGTGTTTTTTTATATATTTTAGCTATGTTATTGAGTTATTCATTAATAGGATAATAAACGATCGGCCAACCAAAGAATATTATACACAACCTTGACTCAATAACTGTTTCATTAAGACTAGACTTCGTCACACACATTATGAAGTACTTATATAAAATGTTCAATTAATTTTTAACGCAAATTTTGTTGCGAACAAATTACAAAAACACAAATGTTGAAAAAATATTTTATATATTTTATATTTTATAAATAGCTTGCCTACTTCTTAAATGATCTTTAATATTTGTAAAAATATTAGGATCGATTAGTGACGGTAGTTGTTGACATTGAATGGGCGCCTTTGGCTTTCAAAGTAAAAAAGTGTTGAATAACTTCGGCGGGCTGGTTAGAACCACGATAGCTCAATTGGGAGAGCACCTGACCCGGTATGTCAGAAGGGTGCAGGTTCAAATCCTGCTCGTGGAAATTTTTTCAACATTTGTGTTTTTGTAATTTGTTCGCAACAAAATTTGCGTTAAAAATTATTTGAACATTTATAAATAGCTTGCTTACTTCTTAACTGATCTTTAATATTTGTAAAAATATTATGATCGGATGTTAGTGACGGTAGTTGTTGACATTGAATGGGCGCCTTTGGCTTTCAAAGTAAAAAGTGTTGAATAATTTCGGCGGGCACCAGCCCGCCGAAATTAGAACCACGATAGCTCAATTGGAAGAGCACCTGACCCGGAATGTCAGAAGGGTGCAGGTTCAAATCCTGCTCGTGGAAGTTTTTTCAACATTTGTGTTTTTTTTTTGTTTTTTTATTATTATTATTAAATACGTTATATTTTCTTAATTGTTTTCCTGATAATAAATTTAAGACATTTACTCGTATAAAATATAATTACGCTACCAAAACAACAAAACATTTTGGGTATATTCAAAATTACTCCCATTACGTCGGGTGTGGTTTTCAATAATTTGAGAGTGTTTTGTTAAATTACTTAAATGAAAATGAAAAGCACTAAAATAACACATTATTAGAAAAAACACATTATTAAACACATTAAAGAAAAATAATAAAAATAAATAAACTACTTTCTGAGAGGTAGTCGCTAGGAATAGAGCTTTTTTTTCGGGGCTGCGGTTCCTTCGAGTCGCCCGGGGGTCTACATAAGGCTTTATTTGGACGGGCGAAGCTGAGGAGGAGCCAGGACTTAGGATAACGGCAGCCGAAACCGAAGCAAGAAATATGAAAGTAAACTGCGTTCCTCATTACCCTGGAAACAGATTGGGTTCGCTCTCATTTTTTATGATGGGATAGTGAGGTAAATGTCTGCACTTCCTGCGAAGGAACAACTGAGAAAATTCCCATTCGGATGGTGACGGTAGTCGTCACACCCACTTGAGAGGAAGTAACACATATGTGAGAGTTGTTACCCTTGGGGTTGTACTCAGTGCGAGTACGACAGAATCCAAAACGAAACAAAATTATTTATTAAGCTTAGGCTACAAATAGCTCTTATGAATGTCACTATGCCATCGTTTCGTATATTTACACAGGCACTATCCACGCGCCCATAGCGTGAAGTCAATGAAAAAAAATACCGGTGAAAGTTTAACGTTTATGATTGACAAGTGTCTTTCAAAAGTACAGTTGCCGACACCATTTTAAGAATTTTCATTTTAAACCCACTATTTACAGTTACTAACTACTTACTTATGATAATTAAAATATACAGCAACCTTAAAATAAAAAAACATATTGTTTTCCAAAGCACATTTTTTTTTATCAAAAATAGATTGATAAAATAAAAAGGCTCTTGACTACTTAGTTTTTTAATATTTAACAAAACTTGCGTGTGCCTTATTGTACAATTCTGTCCAAAATCCGAGTAGATGGAAGCAACAAAACAGTAAAGCAAAACAATACCAAGCAGCATTGTTTTGCATTACCGTGTTTGGTAAAAATACTAGATCTAGTGAAATTACAGAGAATAAAGCAACGAAGTTATTCGGCAGAGAACTAAGGTCACCGATATCGCTCGCAGAATCAGCATCTTGAAGTAGAAGCAGAAGTCTGCAGTCTGCAGAAGAACCGACGATATTTGTAGCAGACATGTCGTTTTGGCAAACGCAGTGTAGGACGCCCTGCAGTACGGTGGACCGACGACTTAAAGAATATGGCAGGTGGTAGATAGTTTCGAGTTTCGACTGAGTAGGACCGGAAGGGTTGGTGCTCTTTAGAGGAGGCTTACGTTCTGCAGTGGATGGCAAATGGCTGAAGAGAGAGAGAAAGCCATAAGAACTGAAACTTCAGCAACGCGCATGTGATATAGCCTTGGTGTAGCAAGCGTCCATGGGCAGCGGTGGCCGCTTTCCATCGGGCGGGCTCGTTTATCAGCTCAGTAACATAACATATTCTTGGCAATTTAATTAAAAGTTATTTAAAAAAACAGAATTAGTTACACAAACTTAGCAATAGATTTTATTAATGTTACAGAAAATAAATGAATTAAATGTATTTGTAACGAAAAATAGGACAACTCAAAAATGTCGGGTGATCGGGCGATGTTGCTTCGACGGTGGCACACGCATTAAAGAGAGCGGTTTTTTTTTTGGAGAGAGATTGCTGGCTGCCTCAGACGGCATTTTCAGCTTCACCGGGCTTTTTTGGGGGCGGCGAGGAACGTAAAGGGTCCCTCAAGCCGTGTGAAACGAATCACCTTCGGAGGTTTTCTAGAAGGAACGGCATTGCGCACTAGTGCGCCCTACTAGATTCTCCGAAGAGTTCGGATCAGATCGGGGAGCGAAACCATCCGAGGGCGCCTCTAAAGGCTCGGACCTCGGCTCGGGTAGACCGGGCCGTGGAGAAGGAGAGAAGCGCCCAGGTACATGTCTGTACCTGGTATCGAGCGCGTGTGTACCGGTTCTTCGTACCCTTGTTCTACGAGTATGGTGTCTTGGACCTAAGCTAGTGTGCATGTTTAGTGTATTCTGTAAATGTGTAGTGACATTTAGAAGATCGGGCGGGGGGGAAGAAAGCGGGACGCTGAGCGCGCTCGCTTATATAGCTTCCATATGCGTAGAATATTATAATCTCCAACAGTATATTATTTCGCCACAAAGTTCGTCACTGCAGTGTCAATCGACCTCTAGGATTTCGTCTCAATTGCCTCAATCAAACACAGAAAGTTCTTTGCTAAAACGTTGTCGCTACAACGTCATTCGAAACTGCGGACCGGACCCAACATAGAGAAATGTATTTACGTTGCATCAATAAAAAGTATAATCACAAAATAAGGAGAGCAAACAGTAAGCTTTATAGAAACGCGCTCGAGCAACGCCAACTCGCTCATACAAAACCTTTTACGTACGCGGAATCTTGCAACCTCATCATTATCATCAGCTCATTTTTATGTCCCCACTGCTGGGGCACGAGCCTTCCCTATGGATGGATAGGGAGAACGGGCCTTAAACAACCACGCAGGCCCAGTGCGGATTGATGGTTGATAACGACTGCTAATGTAGCCGGGACCAACGGCTTTAAGGAGGAGCTCAAGATGATAAATTTTTGGTCACCCATCCGATGACCGGCCTTTGCGAAAGTTGCTTAACCACAGCACTCGCAGACCGGGCGCGTTAACCGCTGCTCCATCGAGCTCATCTTGCAACAGCTGCGTCCGAATTGGTTTAAGATGGTCCGAGAGATGTGCCCGTGAGAGGGTCTATGTGTGCATTGCTCGAGCGCGGTATGGTTAAGCTCACCTTCAGGGGTTTTCTTATTTTTTGGCATAATTATTTGTAGTGTCCTCTATTTTAGGGACGCCCCACACTGGCGTCTTTCAAGTGTCAGCGTCAGGCCGGCGTCCACGCGGCGTTGGTACAGCGCTCGCGTGGTGTCGTGGCGTCGTCGACGCGACACGCCGGCGCTGAGCAGCTGTACCAACGCCGCGTGGACGCCGGCCGGCCCGACGCTGACGCTCGAAAGACGCCAGTGTGGGGGGTCCCTTAGGGGTTATAATGAACTAATCTTAGCTCCTTGGTAGGTGTGTGGCGTGATTACGTCCGTACGCTTCAACGCTTCTCTGACAAGACACGGTTGTCTCACCCCACCCGCACTATGACATCAAATACTACACTTTCCATTGCGTCAAAAAAACTTACTGAAAACCCAAGTCTAACATATTTATTGTACATGCAATAAAATTAAGTCACTGATGCTTAGCAATAGTTAATTTGACATTGGTACTTAAGTACTGCTTGTGCGTCAATTTGATGTTTTGCTCGTTCGAGTTTTTGTTAAGTGTCCGCCGACATACTTTGGCGACTTTTTCGATATGTTTATGCGGTACGTTTTTTCTTCTAATTAGCAGACATAGTGACATTGCCGTTTTTTTGTAATAATATATCTTGGGATATTTTATTGTATTTTAATATTCATGCTTTACATAGTAAGTTTCGGTAAAATTTTAGTAGCATCACTAACTGCCTTGACATCTAAATACATTAACGTACAGATAAGAGATATCTTGTTTTTGCTAGATACTTTATTTGTTGTTTTATACGAATGAGAGCTATTATGCATATTTACAGAAGTTGAGGGTTCGTAAATATTTTAACTCTTAATGCAAAAATTCACTTTAACAAATGAATCTTATAACGTTTATCAACAAGTAAATGTCAATTTTTTATGTTATCAAACCTACACGGCAATTTGGAGAATAGCTTTAGACTTGAAATTAATTTACCCAAGTCTAGGCTTGCGCAAGTTTTTCCCAAACCTTATAAAATTTTGCGGATGGAGTTGCGCAAAAAATCGATTAAACGCTTCGGTGGCCAAATGGCAAAGCGTTCATGAGCTCTAGTAAATGACAGCTCCCTTTTTAATTTTTTGGCCAAAGTGTACAATCTTCACTATCACTACATAGTATAAAACAAAGTCGCTTCCCGCTGTCAGTCTGTCCCTATGTATGTATGCTTAGATCTTTAAAACTACGCAACGAGTTTTGATTGGTTTTTTTTAATAGATAGAGGGATTCAAGAGGAAGGTTATAAACCTTCCTCTTGACATGCATATAATTGGACTCGGTAGTCAAGCGGACGAAGTCGCGGGCCGCTAGTTATATACATAAAATTTTCGTTGCGTGTGTATGTTATTGAACTCCTTGGCTGGACCGATTTGGATGAAAGTTTCTGTGTGCGTTCAAGTGGAATCGAGAATGGTTAAGATTTACAATTGGACTTGGTAGGTAGGTGGTGCTGTTGTAGGGGTCCATCGCAGGATACGGGTGTTTTTAAGCGGACGAATGATTTGTTTGTTTTGTTGTCATGGAAACTGTCAACGTTTTGTTTGTTTTTTTAAACTGTCAAAGTGGTACAAAATCCGCCAGTCACCTAGTATAATATAAAAGGTGTTAACTCTGCCACAACATCCGCAAAGTCGATTGTTTAGTTTGCTAATTATGAATGGAAAAACCCAATATTTTAAAGGCAAAGATAGTTGTTAGCCAACTTTTTCAAATTATGCTTTATTTCTCCGCAAGTTTAGAGGCACATCCAAGGCTCATACAATGGATTTTAATCGTAATGCTATGAATACTTTATGCGATAGTGCACTGAAGATAGAGTAGCAATTGCAATATTCTAATTTTGTTTCTTGTCCCTCATCATCGGCAACGTCCCACTTCTGAATACTTCGTATTATTTTTAAATTACAATATTAAATTATACTTAATGCATGCCCGTTTTTTTTCAGAACCAGAGAAATAAGGCTGTATTTTTAAATTAAAAAAATCATAGCTCAAAGGAGGTATTACATAAAACATTATCTGGTTTTGAAGACTGTTTTTTCTCAAAGATTCTTCTAAAGGAACCCGTGCTGCTCTGATTTCCTACATTATCAATATGAGGAATGTATGAAGATATAAGTTCTCTGACCGAACCGGCTTCGCTTGTAAAAAATAGGTTAACACTCATCTAGAATGAGTTAGCATCGCTGACAAATTGCTCTTTTCGACATTGTTGAGACATCACTGCCTTCTGTATAGCGAAAGTATGATACGAGTTGACATAGAGAAATTGTAACCTACTTTTGATGATACCAGTGAGTGCCAACCATAGAATTCTTGGGGAAGTGAAACCTAGTGAAATGGAAGTTAAAGTGAAATCCTAAAACCACTAGTGGCTTGAGTGGCCCGCTCGCGACTACGTCCGCTTGAGAACCATTGTATCCCATGATGGACCCCATATTGCAGCGCCACCAATTGTGAATCCAACCATAAAAATGTGATCACTGTAAAATTGTTACAACACGAAATCTGTATTTATTTTTCCTTTAGTTGACGGCTTCGTGCGATTAGCACATTTAGCCAGTGTCAGAGTAATTTTTCCTAAACAATATTTCCTACCTGTATGATGATGATGATGAATGTCAATAGAAATGAAAAGTGAGAAATGATAAACCCCCCAACTCCTTGAGTATCTCAGTAAAGATGTAGGACCTCACGCGGACTTCTTGAGAGAATTTGAAAAGTAACGTTGCACTGTTTTGTTCCATTTGCCAACATCTCCGCTGTGTGCAAACTTTATTCATCTATCTTTTTAACAAAATAAATAACTTTGATTGTAAATTGCATTTGATTTCCCTAATTTTAACAGAGCTATAAAAATAGTGAAAATGTTGATTATATCGATAACTATCGCGTTGGCACGGCCGATATATCGGATATCGATATTTACCAGCCTTTGATATGAACATCGATTATTTATATCGATATTTCAAAAGACTTTGCATCCCTACCAATACTCATGCACGCTCACGAACACTTAACGGTTAATAAGCCACCATTATTTCTTATTAATATTCGACATAACACAATTATTTTTTTTAAATATACAAAACCGGCATACATTTTTTACTCGTTACTTTCCTGTCAAGAAGTCAAAATCCGTGTTATGGTTCTTATAAAAACAGCCATGGCGAGTTGTGGCAAACACAGCATGACGACGCCATGACACGTTCCGAGTTGCCCATTAAAAAAATAAAAAATCCTCCTGAGTAAGGTTTCTGTTGTGTATTATAAAAAAACGATATTTTTAGTTTTGGCATTCTCGAGGTATTCCATCTGTGCTTGTTTTCACAACTTCATTTAATTTATCAAAGACACAATTTTTATTAGCGATACACAAATAGTAATATCGGTCTTAGTGACTAACAATATAAAGATCTACACAACCTACTAATATTTAAAAGGTATTTTACGCAGTAAGTTCCAAGGAAAATATTATAATAGTAATATCAGATTGTGTAGAAGAATATCTACCACCAGCATGGGATCCCATTATACAAAATATTAAATCCCAGCCCCAACACCATACTGCCAGACCAAAAGATACTGTAAGCTCTTTCAGCGTAAAACGGAACGCACCTGATTAAATTTAAATGAGGTATACAAGCTACTAACTAATTATGGGACCAGTGTTGCCGTTTGTACGGCAATTGCCGTTTCGTACGGCACTCAGGCTCTTTAAAGACGAATTGTACGGTATACGGCAGAGTGGTCATTGCCGTACGCTAAAATACGGCAATCAGGCAATCATAGCATAAGGAAGTAGGTATTGGGTAGGTATACCACTAGCTACTATATTTACGAAATACAGTAAAATTGTAGATGAAAAAAGAAACGTAATCAGCGTTTGCGTAAAAATAAACGCTATGTTTTGGAGCAAGACATTATTACATTTATCGGAACCGCAATTTCAGAATTTGGCGAAGTTTGTTTTTGAAGTTCTTTCCTTGCCACATGCAAATGCCGATTCAGAAAGAATCTTCAGTGCTGTCAACTTCATTTAAACAAAACAAAGAAACCGCTTCTTAACATTTACTATAAATGCATGCAACATTATTAGCCAAACAGTGCATTTCCAGAAATCATTCAAATTGTACGAGGTTCAAGCCAACTCCCGAAATGATAGCGAAAATAAAAAAACCGTCTGATTATGAAAAGAATGCCACTGAAGATGTCTTATTATGTGATGTTGTGGATTTGATGGGAGGAGAGGAGTGATCTGTGGTGCCTTTTTCTATTAAATCTATTGGTTCAGTGGCATCTTTTTCATAAACAGGTTTTTCTTTTTTTGACTTGTGTTTCTTGTCTGATGAAAAAAAAATCCTTTTTCATGTAAATAAAAAAATGTACGGCAATTTTTGTTTCAATACGGTAATTTCATCTGTTGCGTACGGTAACCCTACAAATGACCAGCGGCAACACTGTATGGGACGACCACACCTCAGTCTCCCTGTGACAAAGGGTTCGAAACGTCAGGATAAACATTATGTACATAATAATGTGTAAAATAAACGCGAGTAATCCGTAAAAGTTGTTTCATTTCAATAGAAGAATATGAGTAAAAAATGCATTGTGGTTGTAACATGTAAAAATGATTTTTTTTTGCGTTTTTCAAATAAATAACACAGAGAGTAATTTTCCTCTTTAGACTTTTTCCTTGATGTATTAATATTACTAAATTCAATTGAATATAGATCCATTAATTTGTATTTATAGCTTTTATAATAAAGCTCGCTGTGCCCTCTCATCATCACTATCATCATCAGTTCTATTTACTCTTTTATATTACCACTGCTGGAGCACGAGCCTTCCCATGGTAAGTTGGTCCCGGCTGCATTAGTAGTCGTTAACAACCACCAATTTGCACTGGGCTCGCGTGGTGGCCCGTTCTCCCTATCCATCCATAGGGAAGGCTCGTTATCCAGCAGTGGGGACATAAAATGAGCTGGTGATTGATGAGAGGATGTGATCCTGACATTTTGCAGGGTCCACGGTCACAGGGAGACTCCCTGGAGACGCGAGAAGATCCGTAAAATTTGTTTTATAACTTTTTGTACCCGAAACGTTTTAACTGCGTTGCGATGATGATGATGATGATTGTCATTTACAGGTGACATGCTCCTATATTTAATAAGATTACTTACTTACTTAATCGCATTGCTAAGTTTTAATTAGATCAGATGAAAATCAGACATAAACAAAAATAAAGCCAAGCAAGAAGGTTTCAAGCAAGAGTTTATCAAGTGTAAACGTTCAGTTCCTCGCCTTGGATAATTTGTGGAGGATTTTTTGCTACTACAAAATTAATGACGGAGCGTTTTCCCAGAAGCGCCTTCTCCTACGAAACCTTTTTCTTTGTCGCGACCAAACGATACGCCTTCCTATAATTTAACCAAAGAATACGATATAATAAAGAGAAACAAACTGAATGGAGGCGCAATAATGGATTTAAGATTCTGTAAATTGTTTTGGAAGTGAGATTACTTAAGGCTTACCTTGGCGATCTAAATGATTTATTAGTTTCAGAAAATTCGTTTTTTTTATCTTAAAAATTCATTATCGTGTTAACATTACTTTCACATTATGACCGAATTTTCTAAAATATTATTATAAGTGTCCAATTGAGAAAAAAATAAGGAATGATGGTTCATTAGCTCATTCTTAAGTCCTCACTGCTGGGGCACGAGCCTTCCCTATGGATGGATGGAGAACGGGCTATAAACCACCACGCGGGCCCAGTGCGGATTGGTGGTCGTTAACAACTGCTAATGCACCTGGACCAACGCCTATACGTGCCTTCTGAAGTACAGAGGAGCTCGAGATGAAATTTTTTTGGTCACCCATCCGATGACCGGCCTTTGCAAAAGTTGCCTTTGCAGCACTCGCAGACCGGGCGCGTTAACCATTCCGCCATCGACCACCTCCATCATTGAGTCACTAGATGTACCTGAGCAATATAACGCTTAACTTTGCGATCAAGGTTTTCAAGTCTCATGGAAAAATATTATTTTCGTATTATGTAAATGACTTTTTTATGACCTTTTTTATCAAAGACTCAAGTGATTAATAATAAATTCGAGTAATGTCAACATTATGTTCCGGTGAAGTAGTTTTTCAAGGCTTCAACAACTATACTATGAGGTGTGTACGTGTAAGTGACTGGCAAACATTTTGAATTATAATATATGTACCGAATTACTAATTAGTTGACTTAAGAACGTACAACAATGAAGAATTTCTATTCTGAATATATAATTATTTAAATATTAGGTATATCTCAAGTCACGTGAGCAATGTTCTCTTGTTGTTTAATTATTTTTTCGAGTTATTCCCTGAGAATCCCAATCCCCGAGGATCCTGTCCCATGTCCCAGAGGATCCCGAATGCGATAAATGTGGTTACATTTACTTTTGTTATTTTTTCTAATGTGTTTAACTTGTACCGTTAACAAAAAATGTATTAATTTATAAATATATATATTTGTAATTAGTATTTAAAATAAATGTTAGATCATAGTTTTAAAAACACAATGAACTTATCAAAAATTTAAAAAGAAAAACAATATGACCAAATAATTCTTAACAAATTACATTCAGACTTTTTCAAAAATGAAGTGCTTATGACAGTCAATCAATTGAGTGAAGAAGTGGGCATAAATTATCGACCAGTTCGGCAAATTTACGAAAAAAGAATGGCCCAGCACAAAGCACAAAGGGCCCAGTGCTGAAATACCTGCATTCCGATCTCTAAAAAGCTCACTATACAAATCAAGAAACAAGGATTTGAAGATAGAGAGAAAAAACATCATTCAGAAAACAGGTTGATGTTGTTGTACCGGAAAATTTTAAAGCTAATCTTTTGGTGGATTATGTTGAAGAAAACAATAGGATTATTGAATTTGAGTCACCAAAAGGCCGGAAGGGCCTAAAAAAATGTAAAAGTTTATTTATGTGACGGCACATTTGATTAGTCACATAATCATCATAGTAGTCATAAATTATATAGGCACCTTGTGGGCCGGCAGAGTGAGAGTAACTGATGCTGCGTTGTTTTCACGCTGCACCACTTGTCGTCACATCTAAATTCCATATTCACTTAACATCAGGTGGACTTCTTGGCGGAAAAGTGAAGAGTCATGTTCTTTTCTAAAAATTGTGTTATGTCGAATATTAATGTGAAATAATGGTGGATTATTAACTTAAGTGTTCGTAAGTGTGCATGAGTGTTGGCAAATGAAACAAAAAAGTGCAACGGCACTTTTCAAATTTTCTCAACAAATCCGCCCGAGGATTTAGTAAAGCCCCACATCTTTACTGAGATACTCGAGGGGTTGGGGGGTATATCATTTCACACTTCTTATTTCTATTATCATTCATCATTATCATACAGGAAAGAAATATTGTTTATATAAGTATTACTTGTAAGAAAAATTACTTTGACACTGGCTAAATGTGCTAATCGCACGAAACCATCAACTAAAGGAAAAAGAAACTTCAAGTGAAATGGAGTCATTTGCCGTGCTACGTATTAAAAAAAAAATTAATGTAATTTGTTAAGAATTATTTGGTCATATTGTAGTTTTTTTAATTTTTGATAAGTAAATGACAAGAAGGCTGGCAGCTACCTCAGCCAGCGTATTAGCTTGGCAGTCCATTAGTAATTAAATGTATGTATGTTAGTTGAATAGGTACCTCTATTTCTTGTTTTAAGTTAAGGGTTGTTGATGCCAGTGTAATGCCGGTACTTTTTTCTATGACGAATTTATTTTGTGGCAAATGTACAATAACCCGAAAATAGAAAATACAGAGATCTAGTGAGCTAGACGAGAAGAATAAAACAAAACGTTTACTCAACAACTCATGCGATTTGTTGATAAGTACACAATAAAAAGTTTCAAATCGCATAAATTCAGATAAATAAACGTTTTATTATTATTTTATAAACTACTAACGCGCTTAATCTTGCTCCCGTTTTTATCTTATTTCTATTATTAATTTATATCACCAAAGGTTGCTTGGAAAAAATTGTTTGTAAACAAGTTAAAAGGCCGTATTTTTTTGTACTCTGTCTATGTGTCAATTTATTTGTATCAAATCTGTTTCTTATGTGTACAAATATATAAAAGTATATTATTATTATTATGATACCTCTGTTTAGAAAGTATCATTAAATTTGACTAATAGGTTACTTTGAAGTTGGCTTGGAAACCAAAATCTATAAAGGCTCTGAAGCAGCTTCCGCTATTTTGATTTTTGGGGCTGTCACATCCATTTTAATATATCCATTAAAATGGACGGTCGCTAAGAATATTTAACTCGACCCCTTGTCAGATGAAGGGATCGACAGAAACGGGTTTCACAAGACTGATTGGGATCGCACGAAGAATGTTATCAATCATGGAGTGGTGACAATAATTAATCAGCAATTACCAACTCACTGTTGTTGTGTGAAATTGCGTCTATACATGTAACAATATTATAATGGAGCAATTTTCATGATAATCGTTTAACTATTATGATATTAGCCGAGCATTTGATAAAGTAGTCTAATCAAGAATTAATCTAATCAACTGTAGTCCAGTCAAGAATTTTCAAACAAATAGATGGTATGGAACTCAGTCTCATAACTTCTTTACAAGCCTACTTTTATATTGTCAATCCAAAAGATTATCTAATTTGTCTGCAAGAGAACACTTTTATATTTTATGGGGTCTTCACCAAATATCTTCAAGGGAACTTACCGCTCTTGCAATAAATTTTACAACATTTTATCAAAACGATCTACACTTACTTTGTAAACCAAAGGAGCTTTTTTCAATGTCAACAGCTACTAGACTTTAATCAGTTTAAAAAAAAAAATTATAAGAATTTCAAAAAAAGTTTACGATAAGTGGCATTTGTTTCATTATATTTTTGTTTTTTTATCCATTCTCGTTATGTTAACGCTACTTAAAGAAATAATGGTGCACCCTCTGTACCTTCGCAAAGTAATCGAGGCACTCTCATAATACCTGTCCCGGTTCTCAAAAGGTCGTTTAAAAATCCGATAAATCTTTCGAGATTCTCCGGCGCGTCCAGATTTGCGAGTAGAATTTTTTCGTGTGACAGGTAAAATATTTTAGCGTTCTCGAAAAACTGATAATAATTTTTATTCTGTCAGATATTTGTCAATGACGCCTGCGGCCTGCCAGTCTCGTGATAGCAGAATCAGGTGTTATGTCTAAAAGGCCATTTGATGTGATCAATGATTCTTTCTATTTATATATTATCAACAACAACAAATGATGGTGATGCTAGAGAAAACGGAATCCCCGACCACTGGAGACCAAACTATCTTATGTATAACTGTCGGATCAGAACAATGCTACTAACATTGTCGTTATAACGACAGACTTAGATAAGATGGTGGTAGCTAACCAAGCACACTTAGAACGAACCCTACCACCAACCGAAGCCAGTACAATAATATGTACTTTCCGATGGGAATCGAAACCGGGAGGTGAATATATTTACTCATGTGCTCTTGGTCTGAGGCTAATGATTTAACCACTAGGCGATAGCTTTCTAAAACCTCATTCCCATGTCGTCTATCGGAATGGTAATAAAACATCAAGCCTATGCCAGTCAACAAAAAGTAGCGCCTCTCAGGGTATACATCTCTATTAATAAGAATCTATTGCCACATGTATGTCAGAGCATCACTTGAGAACGGTTCGACCGATTCTGCTGATTTATTTTTTGTTGTGTTTTGTTCTTTCCGTGTAATGTCGGACACAAAGAATTGCACCAATCCATCTCTTCCCGTGGGTGTCGTAAAAGGCGACTAAGGGAGTTTAAGACCCTGTGCATATCGATAAGCACCCTGGGTAACCCGCGCGGTATACCACGGAGGGTTGGTGTCAGACAGGCAGCCGGCCGTAAATACTTTGCCAAATCCATAGCAAAAAAGTTCGAGGAAGAAACGGTCATTTTGCGCCGACCCCAAGTAATATGAGACCAGGGCAGGATGAAGAAGAAGAGTTTTTATTGTGTTCGTAATTGTCAGGACAAGGTTTGTATTTTTTTTTATATTAATCTGGTAAAACCGGCATAGGGGTTTCATACACCCCGTTCACTGAAACGGACGAAGTCGCGTACGGGCCCCTAGTTGTACAATAAAAATGTGTATTAAATAATATGTTTAATATGTTTAATAAATAATAATTAATATAGATTTAAAGTTTGAAGTGTAGCATCTCAAAATTAACACGAGAAACTAATACTTTTCGCCTTGTTCAAAAAGCCATCAAGCAGCATAATTAACCCATTTTATTAGTAGAGTGCTTTGTCTTTCTTTTTAATTAAATTTTTAATTTAAACAAAAGCTATTGTTGGGGCCAACTGGATTGTGATTGAGGTTACCATCCAGTTGATCTATACTATTAATAAAGAGGTAACGTTTGTGATAATGTTTGTTTGTTTGTGGGGGCTAATCTCTGGAACTACTGGTCCAATTCTAAAAAACCTTTACTTAAATAATGATACATATCTTGCGGGTAACATAGGTAACATATAACTTTTTTTTTAAAGATTAGTCTTCAGCTCGAAATCTCTAAATTTGTAAATCAAGTCGGTGAAAAAAGCACTGCTTAGCTGCTTTATCGGCGTACGCTGACCAAACGGATAGGTATATATATGAAAATAATGTACTACAAAAATGTTACGCATCAGTTGATGAAAAAAAAGTCAATGACACGATATATACCTAGCTTTTATAGTAAAGCCACAATAACGTTATTTATCTACACTAATGTTATGAAGAGATAAAGTTCGTAAATTAGGATTTAGGAGGTAAAAGATCTCCAAAACTAATGCTCCAATTAAAAAATATATTTTTCCAATATTTAGATTGAAATTTTGGGGTGGACATCGATTATAATTTATTTTGATAAACAAAAGTTTTCACTTTCAAATCTTAAAATTTCCTTATGAAGTTAGAATATAGAATGGCAACTTGGCTGCTTTATCAGCGTGTGCTGAACAAACGGTTGTGTATATGTTATGGACCAAGATTTAATAGGGCATTATGAAAAATAATAATAAATAATAAATAAAATGTTTATTTTCCCATCACAAAAATAGGTACATTTAAGTAAAGGCTTATTTACTAAAAATTTAAATAGCATCCCATATTTGTGAGAGACTGGTGCCTGATAAAGGTTTCAAAAGGAAACCTGGGCTACAGGTCGCCAGGCCCTCCCTGCAAATAATAACTACTTATTTTAATAAAGTACTAATTAAAAATGCCCGCGCAGTTTGAATAATGCCCAATATGAGAGGGCAGTGTGATTACAACTATTGAAATAATCAAATTGTCGGGCATTATTTATAATATTTATCACCTATGGGGCAGAGTAATTAAATCTAGGTTTTGACCAGGTTTTGGTCAGGACGAACGGAGAGCACGGGGCGCAGCCCCTCAGTAGAGGGGCTCGAGGGGCGCAGCCTCCTGTCACAGATCAGAAAGGTGAGGGTTGGTTAGATTAGGTTAGTTCAGTGACCAAAACAAAGCGCGAGCCGAGCAAGCGAAGCGAGCGTGCCGCGGCAGCGGCCGGCGAAGCGCTAGAAACAAACTTTTGAAGATTATTATTATATTGTTCAAAAAATGTATATGATGTGTATTGATATGAGTGTGTTTTGGTCAAATTAATTATTTGTAAAACGTACCTTTTGTTTTCTAAAAAGTGTTGACACGTCAGTTTCTCTTTTAAAATAAAACAAAGTGATGATTTATGAAATAACAGCTTGCCATTTAAATGTTTATTTTTGATGTCATTGTTAAAGCAATATATGGGAAATAAAACGTTGACAAACGTTGCTTATGGAATGAAAATTGGCTAATGAGTTGTGTGGTAAACATTATAGAACCCCTTGTTCTCCTCCCCGCACCCCGTGCAATGTAAAATACACAGGGTATTATCAGATTGCCCAATAGCCACATGGCAGTATTCATAATATCTACATGGAACCAACAACAGAGCTGGTGCGGCTTGTGAAGCGGCTGAAAAAGCTAAAGCATGCAAATACAGGGGTCTAGGCTCCGAATATGATTTTGTCCCATTCGGTGTCGAGACCTTTGGTCCGTGGGGTCCTAGCGCTATAAGGCTTTTTAAGGAAATAGCAAATAGGTTAGTCGACATCACAGGAGACCGAAGAGCTGGCAGCTACCTCGGACAAAAAAATTAGTCTAGCTATCTAATATCTAATCTAGCTATCTAATTAGTATAGCAAAGGGGGAACGCTGCCAGTATATTCGGAACCTTGCCTAAAGGGACTCCTTTTAATAATTTATTTTAGTTATTTTATTTTATTTTTTAAGGTTTTAGTTTTAGGTTCATTGTTCTTTTAAATAATATGTATTTCTCTAAATGATTAACTTATTTGTCAATGTAATTAATTTTCATAGTGTAATCTGTATAATTTTTTTAATGAAATTTCCAATAAAATTTAAATTGTTTTATGGAATAAATAACTTTTTAGTTACAATAATATAAATATGTCTTAACTTATCATATTGCACGTTTCCATATAGACATAATTTAAAAAAATAGAAAACTATTATTTAAAATAAATGCTTGGTTTTAATCTAAATGCAGATTCTACGAGTAAGTACGAGTATATCACTTTCTAAAACTTGCAGACTTATAAATTAAATTAAATTAATATAAATGTTAATGCTATAAGAAGTGTACCAGCCCATTTATTTTGCAAGTGAGTGCAATCAAATATATATTTTTTTAATTATAATTATTTACTACGCCCAAAGTAGCTTGTCATTATTCATAATGCGCCAAAATTATTATGTACTTGGTCCATAACATATAAATGATAATAATGCACAACAAAAATATTAGTCATCAGTAGGTCTAAAAAAAAGTCAGTGGCACGATATACTTAGCTTTTATATTTCAACCACAATAACGTTTTTAGAGTTGAAAAAATCATCTAATTTCTAAAGGTGTTTTAAAGTGTATTTATTAGGCACAATATATTAATCTTTACTAAAATAAACAGTTTTATCACCCGAAGAATTTCATGAAGATAAAATTTGTTCTTTACTAACTTGGTCGATATTGCGAAATCAAAAATAAGTCACAGAGAAATACATGCAAATTCATTATTTCCTTCTCAAAGATGTACTTAAAGGTAACTAGATTTTTTGCCATTAAATTGTTGTTTTTACGACATATTTAGATAACATGGTTGTAACAAGCCTTACAGACTTATAACAAGCCCTACCCAAAATCGAAACCGGGACCTTTTTATCTAACCAGTAGACCCCAGAGGCGATTGCTGTTCTAACTTGGAAAAAGAAAAATCTCTTCTCCAGCACTAATGGCAGTGACGCTGAAATCGAACTGGACAATAGATTGGCTCGCAATGTACATAGTAGGCATGGAACATTTTATAGACGCAATAATTCCCAATACATATATCGCCGGAAGCCGAGTATCATCCAGATGGGTTGATATTGGGTTGGGTTGAGATCCCAAGTCGGCAATGTGTATTTCTGATTTTCGGGAGCATAGTTTTTTTCCATATCTTACGGGTAAGCACTTAGCCTTCGTCTCACCTGATGATAAGTGATGATAAGGCCGAAGTTGAAAGCGCACTTCACCCGGAATCCTCAACTACTGAGGCACTGGCTATCTTATCTCTAGCTGCCGGAACACAACAATGCTACCAACTTTGATGTTATGGCGACATATTAAGATAATATGGTGGTAGCTGGCCAGGCAGATAAACAAGCCCTACCAAACTGAGTACACAAACATGTACCCCCCGCTGGGAATCCAACTGATGGTCTTAACCAAAATAGCGGTTGAACGTTCCGTTTATCGGAAGCATTTGTCAAAGGTTTTAGATCACCACCGCATTTCGGAAACTTTGTGATTAAGCCAATAACTATCAGTTGTAGTGATGCTTTGATTTCAATAATGGAGGCCTTAGCTTAGCAGTGGAAAAGCATATATGTAGTTCTATTTATTTATGTGATGGTAATGGTACAAACTATTAAAAATATTATATTGTGAGACAATTGAATCGTAGCAATCATTCTAACCTCATGGTGACCACTGATGGTTAACGAATTGAGAAAGTGGTGTATTTCCCATGAACAACTATTTTGGCATAAGCTGGGTGCTATCATAGGTTTTCTACCAAAACAAGAAACAACAAACATTATTAATACAGACCCCTTAGCCAAAGTAACATTACAAAAACGATAGCGAAGTTCGAAAAGAACAAAATGTATGGGATTGACATAAGCCGCGCTAAATCACACGTGATTACGGTCAACGTCATGTCGTTCCCATACATTTATTCTTTTCTAACTTCGCTATCGTTTCGCTATCGTTTTTATAATGTTACTTTGTCTAAGCCCCCTAAAGCTTTGTAACATAGATTAGTGAAGTAAAACAAAAAATTAAAATATGTGGAAAATGTAAATAGGTACTAATATAGGATTGGAAAAGATTAGAAATAGAATAGGAAACGGGAATCCCACCCGTAATAGAACAAAAGATGATGAATGAATGAGTAGAATGAAGAATGAAAGTACGAGAGGCATAAAAGCGAGAACTAGTATGAAAGAGTAATAAGCTGAAAAGATCTCCGATAATGTTGGAGGAGTATAGAGAAAATAAAAAAAATATATATATATAGGATTGGACGCGGTGCATCCTTAACTCCTGGACTAAACACAAACATTGAGCGCTAACATTTCGTCTGGTGCAGGTACTGTCAGGACACAGACGTTTTTTGAAGTACCTGCATTAGATCGCTTAGAGAGAGGCAAGCCTATTGTACCGGAAGATACTGCCATACTGGTCAGCATTGCCTGCAAGAGTGTACGACTTGGGAGCAGAAACGCCGCACCCTAACAGCGGTGATTGGCTCCGATCTCTTGCAGGTCAGCGTAGTAAAGTCCATTGCTGAGTTTGGCCATTTGTTAAGAGTTAAAGCTTTTTTGGATATGAACTATCCTGAGTTTTGGGTAACCTCCCCCCCTCTAACCCCTCCCTCGTACCATCTTGTGGGAGTCTCATAACCGCCGTGTTTTCGCAAACGCGATGGTATGCTGAATGCATGCAAAAGAAACAGTTTCTATAATGATTCTATTTTTTGATTTGGGAAACGTAGTATTGATTTATTTACGGAAAAAATATGAAATCCACTTGGACAAAGTTGCGGGCAAGTTGCTAGTACAAAATAAATGTACAGAGCGTCTTTTCTTAATGTATCTCGGTAATCATCGTATTTCCGAATGCCACCGAATATCAATTTTCATGACCATTAATTTTTTTTTTTTCATTTTGTTGATGGCTTCGTGCGATTATTAGTTTCATTATTTATAATAATTTGAATTCAGAACAGCGTACTTTATTGATATTTTCTTTTTGATTTTCGTGTGAACTATATAGAGCTGTAAACTTTAAGACACAATTTATTTTATTATACTATGCATGATAAAATAGTGTTTCCACTCATTCTAAAACAAATTAATAATAACAAAAAGGAGTAGTACCAACTCAATGTACTCTATAATTAATAGAAATCCGACGACAACGAAACACGAAGTTTGCCGAGAGACATTAATAAAATAGAGGCACTGTACAATATCGAAGGATTTCAGGTTTAGGATTTTCTTGACTTTTAAAATACAACTTAGGTACTTATTTGTTCATTATGAGATAAGTTTACAACATTTATATGTGAAATCGAAAACTCTATATGCCTTACAAATAAACAAAGAATAAGCTCCGAATAGTTATTCCGTGTTTTGGTCCTGTCATGTAAACGTCATTTCAAATTAGAGTAAAAAAGACAAAACACGAAATAAATTATTATTATATTAGTAAGACCCTAAATTTTTTATAATAGTGTTAGGTTATGTTATTATTCCAGGCTTGGATTATTGATGTTAAGATATAAATGTATTCGATCTTTGATAATAACTAAAATATCTTAATTATTAGAAAGGCATTTATAAAAGGTTTTTATAATTATTGTTTCAAAATACAATAAGGTTTTAATGTAAAAAGTATTTATTCAATTAGCGTGTTCTTTCCGCTTCCGGGCGTAAAAAAGGGACGCCAATCTGGGTCTATGGTAAGACGCATTGGCGGGCTTTAACAAATAGAAAGGATAGAAAATGTGAATATAGGATAAATTAAAGATGGATAAAGATAAGAATATGGATAAAATATGTAAGGAAATGCTGAAATACTGACTTTATGGAATATATTATTAAAACGAAGTTTTGTCTTTTGAATTGTTGACTGTCGCCAACAACAGGTTTATTTAAAACGCTATCTTATTCATCGATTTATAGGCTTTCTAAAGTACAGTGCAATTCACGTTAACGCAAGCGGTTGCATATCATTGGTAGTTAATGCAAGAGAATGTCCTACCGCTTTATATCAGTTAAAGACCTCACCAGTCACCATCTTGTTAATAAACACATTAAACAAGAAAGTTCAGAAAGTTCTGTATTTTTTCCACAAAAGTCTCGTCTCTTTTCAAATCAATCAAGTATTAATTTATTAAAATGATGTCATTTAATGAATTCGTAATGCGCCTTTTAGTAAATTTGGTTTTAACTTATTGTTCGTCCTTCAAGTACGGTGTAATTGAGGCTGGCAACCGGTTGCATTATGACGCTGGTCGGTAATGGAAGAGAATGGCATAAGCTTTGCCTCATCAGACCACTTATTGCCGTCGATAGTTTTTTGCGGGAAGCCTACCACTGCGCACGCGTTGAGTGTCGGTTGATAGACAAAGTTTTGAATTTCGAACGTGGAATTGTTTGGAAACTTTTGTGTGTTCATTTGTTTTCGCTTTGGACCAAGGAAAGTGACATATTTATTTTCAGAAACGCTTTATCTGCTTCACATGTAAGTTTATGTTTTAAATATTAGTTTATGTAAGTTTAACTTTATTTATAAAATATTTTCTTTTATAAATGTATAGAGATATATACGTTTTATCAATATAGAGTTTCCTTTGACATATAGGTACAGGATATATTGCGCATATTATTAACGAATTCAATTATCAAAATTTTAATTAGGTAAGTACCATAGCGACATGCCATCCTATTGTATGGTAATATTGTCAAGGAAATAAATACCTACATTGTTGTTTGTTCTTCTAAAAACAATATACGAAGAGTATTGTGTTAAGCTGGTTTTGTTATTCGAAATACCTAGAGGGGGTTTCTTTAAATAGATTTGCGTAACTAACAGTATAACTTTACTTTCACTAAAAAATCAACAAAATCAATAAATTATATAGTTTTAATCAAACTAGTATGTTTTTGTGTTTAAATTTGGAGATTTTAAAAATTTTAAAATTTACAAATTAATATTTTTATTCGTTTTATTTTATTCGTAACATGTACCTTAACATATTTAATTTAAACAACCTTTTCAATACTGAATAATGCAATGGATTTGCTACACTCATAATAAACACCAATTTTAGTAAATTACGAAATACGTAATTACCGGACAATGATGTTAGTGCCATTGCCACTTATAATTATGAAACGGCACGCAAGTGCGACGTCTCGGCGTTGTTGTAACAAGGCTGTTAATGTTTCTTATTGTTACTTAACCAATGAAGTGATTTTTGCATCATCAGCCTATTAAAGTACCACTGCTGGTTTCAGGCATTTTCACAACAATAGCACACGGGAATAAATCGGGACGTAAATCACAAGCTGTACCACAAACACGACCAATCTGAAACAGGTAGGAGAGCTCGGTATATTTTGAGCTAAACCATTAAGCTGGTATAGCAAAAGTTGCTATTTTTACTAAATATACAAAAAAAAAATACTTAAACTGTAAAATTTTCTACATCGTCCTTTGTCCTTATTTATTATATATTGTAATATATTTATTTATATTTGGTAATAAACATAGGTCAACCAACAGATATATTACAATAACTTTATATTTTCTATATTTTTAAAATCATTTTTTTTATTTTTTTATTTCCTTAAATATATAATATTTAAAATCATTGTAATATACATTTTTTTTATTTTTTTATTTTAGCACTTATAACTATCATTACTGGCAGGCACCCAATGCGATAGCAAAGCAAAATCTACATCCTTACATTTGCAATTGAATATTTAAAAATAAAATTAATAATAAATTTATATAAACAAAATCAATACATTAACTTTCATCACATTCCATTAATAAAATAATAAAAAAGTAAAAACACCATTAAAAAAATATTGGAAATTCGTAACAAAAAATATAAAAATACAACAAATTAGATTTTAGAGAAATTATATCTGCTGGTTCATCCATATTATGGGGGAATGATAATCTTCGCAAGGTGGCTGGCCACGAATCGTGCTCAGTGGCGTACACTTGGAGAGGCCTATGTCCAGCAGTGGACGTGATTAGCATAAGGATAACCGACACGTTTTTCTCCTAAGACGAAAAAAATTTAAATATCTCTACCCTTAGGACAAAGTTTCTAGGCATCTGTGCTCGGTAATTTTACCGCATCACGTGTGCATCAAACCTGAATACGATAATACAGGACACAGCAGGTTGCCCGTAAAAATAAATAATGTCTTATAACCAGACAGGTTCCTGACTCACCGCACCGGCTGAGTTTGCCGGCTACCTACCCTACTCGGAGTCGCCAAACAACCTTAGTGATAAGTTTAGTATCAAAAATCTTTTATTAAGAAAGTGATTAGAACTTCATAATTAGTTAGGTACCACAGTAATCTTTATCGTGATTCGGAACGCGCCCGCAACGGTTTTCTATTTATTAAATGTTATTGTTAATACGCTATAATGTCATTAAAATAGTCGTGATAGGGGTTAGATATATCTATATGGGTAATTTTGCTACACGTTAACGTTAAATTACATTAAAAAACTACCATTACTTTGACAACTAAAATATACATGTAATTTATGGCAAAATAAATAAATAAATAAAAACCCGCCTGCGTAAAAAATAATAACTAAATAGAAAATCAACTGAAAAGGCCGGAACAAGATAAAAATTCAATAATTACATAAAGCCAGCGAAATAAATCGAAACAATATCAATCATAAGTACTGTATACATTTAAAAATATCAATACGGTAGTCCTTTGAAGTTTTATGCAACATCATACGTAACTCACAGTCGGAGGCACGCACAAAGTGAGAATGATTTGACTTATCATTAAATTTTATGCCTCCGACTGCATGTTATGTATGATGTTGCATAAAATTTCGAAGGACTACCGTATTGATATTTTTGATTGTATACAGTACCTACTTATGTCTACTACTTAATCGCTTTCTAATGAGGGTAGGTCTAAGCCCCTGCAGTGGGGCATAATTATTATAATCGTAGAATGATAATTTCGGCGGGCTGATTAGAACCACGATAGCTCAATTGGAAGAGCACCTGACCCGGTATGTCAGAAGGATGCAGGTTCAAATCCTGCTCGTGGAAATTTTTTCAACATTTGTGTTTTTGTAATTTGTTCGCAACAAAATTTGCGTTAAAAATTATTTGAACATTTTAGAAGGATGTATTATTTTTTTTAGTATTACGGTAATGATAATCATAATAAACCTTTTTAAAATTTTTGTGTTGAGCTCTCTAATTTGATAAATGTATTCGAAAAAACAATTTGTTTTTCACAAAGTCCAATGGCGTCGCACAGCCGCCATGTTTTTTTTAACGTTACCTATCTAAGAACACTTGGGCAACTAAGACGAATCTAACGATACCTAAATTATGTAAATACGTCCGTCCGTTAGGTTCTGGAGATATGGGGTAATAAAGAATATTACATACAAGATACGCACGAGAAACATTACCCTTCCTTTGCAGTCGGGTAATAAACGCCAGTTGTCTACCGTAGCTACTGAATGACAATTTCTCGCATTCAATCCAAGCATCTATCTGTTCGGTAACCGACTTTATTATATCAGTAGCACAACGCAAGCAAAACGTCGTCTGAGAACCGTGGTATCTATGAGTATTCCCATCACTCGAATGCTCCCAGCCTCCAACACAAGCTTTGTATTGAGTACTCGAACTAAAAAGTACTACTACTATACTAACCTTTTTACAATGAACAATCGTAGGTGCTAAATAACCCTTAACATTAGTCGACGTCTCTAAGCGCGACATTCAAACCGGTATCTATTAAACGACACACGAAATACGCGGATCTCTTTCATAAATAATTTACGCAATTGTTTTAATAAATTTATTCACAACCAAGCGAACAAAACTAAGCCCTCGCAAGAGGTTATATTCGGATTTATATTCTCTCTTTATCACTGAGACGCCATCTCTTACTTGGTATGTTGCTTTAATGAATGCGCGGCTTTCAGTGAAAAACGAGGAATTATGACTCATTAGGAATAATTGCTATGTTGAAACAGCTAAGTAGGTAAAGTCTTACACATAATACGTAAGTACTGTTAAGAAATGGGCATAAACGAGGCTGCTTAATATGTGCTTATATGTGGAGACGTCTTGGCTTTATACTAGGTGTTGCGGATACTCCATATATTTTATATAAGGTCACACTTTATCAACTGCAAATATTTTGAGGATAAATTCAACAACATATATAAAATATTTTTATGAAAAAACCTTAAATTTTTATACGCTAGTTTTCAAGCAAAACGGCAAAAGACATTTCGACTAAAAAGAAAAATAAAACATTTTCTGTAGTTTCAATTCAAAGGTGCCGAAACAGAGAGGCCGCAATACCTGCACCGCTTACACGTGCCCCCAGTTTCATTCAATAGAACCGACAGAGAAGTCGCTCTTAAAAATTTTACAATTTTTGTGTCAGGAAAAGTTAAAAAAAAAACTAGCTTGAATTTTTTTATGCTAGGGCCTTATTTCTCTGTTATAATTAGATGTTTTGTCAAAATATTTGCAGTTGATAAAAAGTGACCTTATATACAATATAGTAATAATAATAGTAAGTAATTGTAATGTTTTTTTCCCACGACCGGGATAAGAATCTACTTATCTCTGCCATTCAATAAGTGAATAATGTTTACTAAATGGCACAATTCTGATACGACCATGGCAGCATAAATTTCATAAAGCTGTCGTCAAATACTAAAAATATTACTAAGTTATATAATAATATACTTAGACTACTCTTATAAAACCAGTAGATACTAGCTTCATAAGAGCTACTCAGAGTAATTTTATTTTCATACAAAATCCAATATATCACGTAGGTGAATGGAAGGATATTCCTATTAATTGGCATTTTTATGTATCTCCTTTTTCCCCGTTTATTGAAATGGATTGTCTCTAACTTATTGTCATAGACAGAATTCACACACGGTTATTATAATAGAGCCTTATAGAGCTATGTTCTGGTGACAATAGTAAAAAAAATCTCATATGAAATGATTACGCGATAAAATTGTATTTGTGGTAAATTAATTAAATAAATACAACTTAAGACGTGAGCGCTCTATAATAAAAGTTGATCACTTAAAAAGCAGAACTAATTGTAGGATCCCCGAATTTCGGAACTCCGTTATATCTACCGTTATTATTCTTGTTCGTTTGACCTACAAATCTATATATTAATACGTGAAGCAAAAACTTTGTACCTACCCGTTTTTACGAAAATTGCGGGGACGGAGGAGTATGAAGTTTCGCACACTTATGGTTTATATAGAGAAGGTTATCCGAATGTTAATATTTTTTTAAATTATACATAAAAATACATTAAATCAACAAAAATAACATTACACACACTACCATGTATTTGACACACACGTATTGATTGTTTGTCTTTAATGCGGCCGACATCTGTAAATGCCAATCCAAACTCACATTCTATCTTTTTTAATTTTTCATTGCTTAGGATGCAATCCGTGCAGCCTTAATAAAATTACGGTCGAATTTCGACCTATGGGCCACCACTAGTAACAATAAATAGATAAAATCTTATAAAAGTTACAAGGCTTTGTAAGGAATTACATCATTTGTCCTTTGTAAAGACAAAAGGCATAGATATACTTACTCCTTGCAAGGTATTCAAACCCCAGTTCATTACTTTAAAACATCGAGTTTGTCCGCCTTCTATTTTTAGCGTATAGGAACCTGCTCGGCTCATAAAGCCTGAAAGGTATTTCCAGCACTTGAGCAATAAAAACAAGTGTGTTCTCTCGGTGATACAGCGTAATGTGTTTTTTACTGTCTTTATATGATGTCAACTTATACCGGATTTATAAATTTAACTCTGTTTAGTTAGTTCTGTTTAGGTAGTTAGTTAAACTAAAAAGTGTTACTATGTAAAAGCGTACTAACTTTTACATAGTAACACTTTTTAGTTTGTTATTATTTTTCAAAGTTAGTTTTAAAATCATCATCATAATCATCATCATAATCATCATCATCATCTCAAGCCTTCTTGGACCAGTTTAATGTAGGCCTCCTTCAACTCCCTCCACTTCGTTCTATTTTAGTCTGTCACAAATATTACAATAATTATCGAGATTACCATGTTTATTTTTAATGAATGAATGTGGATGAAGCGAAAGAAGTCTGTAAGGATCGCAGCAAGTGGAAAGAGGTGGTCTCTGCCTACCCCTCCGGGAAAAAGGCGTGATGTATGTATGTATGTATGTATGTATGTAATTTTATCATTCTACAGTATCCACTAATTCGGCATAATAAGTTGCCTACGCTATGAACACGTATGTACTCAACACATTGTGGGCCGAAATATTGAATACTAAATAAATGACTTCGTACTTATATGTTTAAATAATTTGCACACCCGCTTTTAGCAAATACCTAATATATAAATAGACCTGTTTTTAGAGCATCGAAAGAGACCATAGCTTTGAAACTATAAATCCGCCTGATCAAAACTTTGTTTTAGTTCTTAATATTTTTGAGGTATTGCAATAACTGTATCATCATCATCATCTCAGCCAAAAGACGTCCACTGCTGGACAAACTGTATCTTTCCATCTAAATAAAGCAACGGTAAAACATATCTTACGTACTTCTAACTTTAAACAAACATTAAAACTAATGTATTTCCTATACCCGTAGAAGAGTCGAAAAGAATTCCAATTGAGCGGACCATTGTCTTTACGAATAGATTAATTTGGCATTCTGGTCACAAGTCTGAACGTGATTCACTACATTACAATGGTATCAGATACGAGCACCTACTATATATACTATACTATACATATTGTATAAAAAATAAAGACATATAAAAAAGAAGTCCTTACTGGAGAACAATCAACGTCGCATAGCCCAAACCAATGTTTTTAGAAGCCTGAAATATTGCAGGCAAGTCCCTCTCATGACATAAGCTAGAGATAAGATGGGGTTTTTCGAAATACCTTCAAGATGGATGGTGGGGTGTACGCGGAGTAAGTCCCGCGCAGTCGCTACTGTAGTTATAGGTACGAAGGTAATATGTCTGAACAAACGATTCGAAAGAGCTTTAGTTTTTTGGCATTTTTACACCACAAGGAGGTAGCTCTTGGTCTTTAACTCTTCTGATGGTATGTGGCGATAAAGCCTAAGATTGATGCGCATAAACTCTGATATAACCACCTACTTATTTGAGTATATGCGCTCGCTACCAAGCTAGTCAGGTGGACTGACGATGACAGTTACCAACAACCAAAACGAGTATTATAATTACGAGTATAATACCAATAACCTTCAAAGTCGCCTTCGTGTTTTCTACTACCTACTAACTCCTATGGGATTCATTATAATCAGCCCACATCAGTCCACTGCAGGACACAGGCCTCCTCCAATGCCACTGAGCCCAATCTTCGGTTATTCGCATCCATCCGCTGCCAGCCACTTAGCATATATCGTAGCTCCACCGCGCCGGAGAGCGTCTTATACACTACGTTTTTTTATATATAAGAAGGAGGCAAACGAGCAGGCGGGTCACCTGATGGAGAGTAATCACCGCCGCCCATGGACACCCGCAAAGCCAGAGGAATCGCAGACGTGTTGCCGGCCTTTAAGGAGGGAATAGGCTCGTTTCTTGAAGATCCCAAGGTCGTAACCATCCGGAAATACCGCCGCCGAGAGCTGGTTCCACAACACTGTAGTTTGAGGCAAGAAATTTTGTGAAAAACGCACAGTAGTAGACCGCCATCCATCAAGGTGATGTGGATGGAATGACAGTCAATTGCGTGTAGTGCGGTTAAGGAAAGCAGCGGCAGGGATCAACTCGAACAATTCTTCAGAACACTCCCATGATATATGCGGTACAATATACAGAGAGACGCAACGTCTCTCCGAAGAGCCAGGTCGCCTCCGTTTACCGAGTCGCGGTCAAACACGTCACCACAACGGTTTTCGGTTCTGCGGGTAACATGAGCAGCCTACTGCCACTTCAGCTTGCTAATCCTTCCAGCTATGTCAGTTATTCTGGTTCTCTGGCGAATAATTTCGTTCCGGATTCGATTTCTCAGAGTAACAACTAGCATAGCCTTCTCTATAGCTCGCTGAGTGATTTTAAATTTGGGATAGGTAATTGGTATAATATAATTATAGATAGCCATTACGGCTTGAAGAATCCTAAGCTTAAAGTGCGAGAAAACGAATGGTATCGCTAGTCGGTGTGACCGATAAAAAAGCATCACATGTACGTGTCCATATCTTACTTACCCCATACCTTACTAGATCCTTCGGAGAGTTAGAATCAGTCATTTAATTAAACTGGAAAATCCGTACATTTCGATTCCGACCTTTGGAGTGTATTTCCATTAGCATTATTAATGCTGTCATATCCATGTAATTACCATTTGCGTCAATATCACAATAAATTATAATTTAATGTGGTAATTCTATGAAGGTATAAATAAATACCACGCGACATTCATAAGAAGCTATAATTGGTTTTAATAAACTATTAGTAATTGTAATTTATAACCAAATAGCTTTCCGCTAGTTACTTCATCCACGTGGAATAGTAGATAGATAGATCAAAAGTTTATTTGATACTTCATCAAAACATAAAAGTAGGTAAGTACCTAAACAAATAAAACCTATAATTACCAAGGTTGATTTTTATTACTTACTTTAAAAAAGATATAGAATCGGTTAAATGTGGTTTCAGCCCCTCTAGACAAGTGGCATAAAGCTAGTACTTGTAGAATGGAAATTAAAAATAATATTTTGTTGTATGGGATTGATATACACCTGATTTATATGTATCATTGACTAAAGTTGACTCCATACAATAATCATATTAAATTTCTACTCTATTTGCGCAATACCACTTGTTTAGAAGGGCTGGAACATCACTTATAAAAATCGGTTATGTGGTCAAATAAATTTTAGAATCAGTTCTGTGGCTACAAAAAACGTTACTATGAAAAATAATCTCCCTACGTAATCGTTGGATGTCATCTTACTACTGCAATCCGGAACAATAGCATAACATAACTTACAAATTACAGAGTAAGAGAAGCTCGAAAATTATATTTGGCCACCCATAGGAATCAGCCATTGCCAAAGTTCCATAGATAGCTATGGAACTTTCGCAATGTCTGCTTCCTATACATAGCCGCTATACTGACAAAGTTAGAACTATCCAATCTCTAATCTTGTTACAAAATCTATCAAATAGTACCAAAACGATAATTGTCTCTGTATAAGTCGACTCGCTTCAGATAGGAAATGACAAACTCACAATCTTTCGTAATCCGAGTGTCAGCTCTTTCAACTGAGCTACCGAGATATTCGAGTATACCTGAAATAAGACGTCGGGTTTCGATTCCGATAATTTAAAACTATTAGGACAATATCACAATTAGGCCACTAACAAAAGATTATACTTTCGATATAAATTGTATTGTATGTATTGTATGTACGACTATAAGTATTTATAATAGATTACCGGATGATCTCAAGATTTTGTCCATAAAACACATTTAAATTTTCATTTCATTTCAATATAATTATTTTAAAAAACATATTTATTTATATTCAATATAAATATATAAATTATAAATATATTTACATAATAAAAAGAA
This sequence comes from Eudonia mercurella, assembly GCA_963082485.1. Lineage (NCBI taxonomy): Eukaryota > Metazoa > Arthropoda > Insecta > Lepidoptera > Crambidae > Eudonia > Eudonia mercurella. Next base: position 7,605,405 of record OY720034.1, read on the forward strand.
AATCAACTTTTAGGAAAAACACTAGAGTTTTTTCTAAAACTATGTAGATTTGAGTTAAATTTTATAACAATTTATTCAAAATCGAAACAGTGGTACCTAGAGACAACCTTGTGGAACTAACTTGTTTTTTAGCAGTCCAACGTTGTCCCTACAATGCAATACAATGTCACCCAAACCATATCCGTACCGCAGTCTTTCCAAAGTTTAACAATTAACAGTTTCAACCTAGTTAATATAGTTTTTACTGTCTGTGACTCCGTCCCTGCCGCATAAAGCAATCGAAAACGTAATTAACTTAATTAAAATCGAATATTTAATCGTTTCAGACGCATTTAATACGATCTACCTACACGAACGTCTATTTAAGAAATCCGTTTTCGAATATATTGTGTGCCCTTTGTAAATTTTGAAATAAGATAGGTAATTAGCGAGTCTATTAATCCAGTGTGCCACAAGCAGGCTCAAAGTACTTTAATTAAACTTGAATGTTAATTGACTTATGTTGTATTATACTTGTGAAGTACATTCAGAGTCATAGTTGAATGGATCCAAAGGCATTAATATCAAATGATGTAATCGACGAGTGAAAGGTACGGAGATATTGTGACATCGACATCGACAGAAATTGGCACAACACTTTATTGGTGTCTGATAATAAGTTGAGTTAAAATCCCGATATTAAACATTTAATTGCGATCTTATTATATGTTAAAGTAATTGGTTCTAATTAAGTATGAATGTTTGTTTATTTACTTATTTTATTTTTATTTAAGCAATTTTTTATCCTACTACTGGATAAAGTTATTTTTTTTTATATTAAGAGGAGGCAAACGAGCAGGTTGGTCACCTGATGGAAAGTAATTGCCGCCGCCCATGGACACCCACAAAACTAAAGTAATCGCAGATGCGTTGCTGGCCTTGAGGAAGGAGTTGGATCTTGAGGAGGAAATAGGAATTGGGAGGGGGGAGGACTAAGAGATGGGCCTCCGGTACTTTCACTCACCAGACGAAACACAACAGCAACGAGTGCCATTGTTTCACGCCGACATTCTGTGAGAGGGTGGTATTACGCCGGGCGAGCCGGCCCATTTCGTGCTGCAACGTAGCATGACTCTACCACTCAGACAGTGTCACTCGTTTAGCACCACCCAGGGGTCACGTGTAAGGTCGCAAGGGTAAACCTACGGACGCGAGTAACTTTAACCTCCAAAACCTTTCACTTTCCCCAATCCCTGGTGGTTTTCCACCATTCTTCTGTAAAGGATTTCTGCAGTCATGCAGCATTGTTTTGTATTGATATGTTCCGGTTTGAAAGGTACAATTCCCAGTTAATTTGCAGGTCATTGAAGCACAAGATTGAATTCAAGTTTCCGGTCGGTAACGTGTGCGTGAAACCTTTAGTGTTGTAAGCGTCCATGGGCTGCGGTAGTCAGCTTTGAATAACGTTAAAAATTAAGTAACGTTACGTCTATACAAAGATAACGTTAATAGGTTAATTTATGCTTGGTATCATGGTAGCACTTTTACCGGTAAACTAACTAACCGCTCTACGTGGATTGGCTGAAGCGCATCAGGTAACGAAATAAAGTAAAGACTTCATTAGACGGGTCATATCATACCTACCAGTTTCCCAGATTAGTAGCGTTAAATAATACTACACTTTTTTATATCAAATTGAATCGATAATAAATTACCACTTGAAGGCATGGCTTAAAACCGGTTCAAAATTAACCGGTTTCATTAGGGTAAAACCTGTACTATCGTAAAGTACCGTTCCGGAGCGGAACCGAATAGGAGCGATATTTCGAACCTAAATAAACCGGTTTATTTCTAGCGATCGCTGGCTGCAGCTTGTTAGACGAAATACACGCGCAGCGCGCATTAGTGTTGCGTCACGAGCGCTATCTCATTTTGATAGTTGCGCGCATCCTATCAATATGGGTCGAAAACGTAAATCAAGTATTTTTCATTTTAAATTTTAACCGGTTTATTAAAAAAAAACATTTTTATGTAAACCGGTTCAAAAACCGGTTCAATGGAACGTAACCTTTTTAATAAAGTTCCATGCATAATTTCGTGAAACCGGTCCAAAAAATTAACCGGTTTCCAAGCCCTGCTTGAAGGGACCGCCTTCAGTCGGGATTAAGAGAAGTACACTTCTCGTGTGAGTGTAGACCGTAGTTGAATAATAAAATTTGAAATGTATTTTTATTCGAAACATGTTTTAGTTATGTATATATATAACTTTACGCAAATTTTGTTTGTAAACAAACTAAACATATTCATAGTTATAAATCTAGCTTGCCCTATTTTTAACTGATATTTTGGGTTCGTGGGTTAGGCTTCCGGTGTGTGATGTCCCCGTGGTGGAGGCACCCGATTTTCAATTAAGTTATAACAGCCGATTTTGTCGTAATAAAAGTTATTTGTACCAGATACAGTCAGCGACAAAGTGTTTCTGAACTAAATACGTAATTTAAATTCACTGTGAAATTTCATGTTTATTTAGATACTTAATTGTAAAAATATTAAGATCAAATGCTGATAACGTAGTTGTTGTCATTGATTAGGCTGACTTGGCTTACAAAGTAAGAGTATAACATTATTAATATTATCTAGATTACAACCACTATTTTATTGTATACCTTTGTAACAATAGTAATTTGTCTTCTGTAGGTACGTAAATAAATAAGTAGATGGTGTTGATACATTTTGGTGGGTTGGACAGAGTCACTATAGCGTTATTAGAAACGCACCAGACCCAATTTGTAAGAGGGTGCGGGTTCGAATCATTATTTCAAAAAAAGGCGGCGACGGCGTATTACGCCTAGTGCGTTCAGGTTGCAACATTGCAAGTTAACAACTTTCCCAATACTGGGTCATTGCGTAGAATGCGTCAGTCACCTTACACATATACCACAAGTTTCTCCATGCTTCGGAAGGCACGTTAAGCCGTTGGTCCTGCTTGTGCTCGATATCGTAATATTCAAAACCTATCAACCTTCATCAGGCCAGCATGGTAAGTTATGGAGTTTAGGCATATGATGACGATGAAATCAAATGTTCAAATAATTTTTAACGCAAATTTTGTTAGTGACGGTAGTTGTTGACATTGAATGGGCACCTATGGCTTTCAAAGTAAAAAGTGTTGAATAATTTCGGCGGGCTGGTTAGAACCACGATAGCTCAATTGGAAGAGCACCTGACCCGGAATGTCAGAAGGGTGCAGGTTCAAATCCTACTCGTGGAAATTTTTTCAACATTTGTGTTTTTGACAATGAAATCAATTTATCTTCTAAGTCATTGTAGTCTATCAATAACAGACATTATCTTTAATCACAAAGGTGGGTAAATTGTATCGCACTAATCCTGTTCGTAGACACTCTTTCTTTAAGTCCTTAAACCAATTGCGGGACGATAAGAGGTAACATTGCTTTCGCATTTTGCTTTGTAAGATATAAAGTCTATAAATCAAGTAAGGATGTTTTGAGTCCAAGTCAGTCATGCGTAATAAAAAGGGGGCTAAGAAATTATATCTTTTACGCTACTTTTAGAGAATTTTACTACAACAATTCAATATATAGAAACAACTGAAATACAGAAAACATCATGCTAAACCTATATACATTTTTAAGTTTAGTCATCGTCATAAATACCTATGAGATTAAATTAAATCAAAACATTTTTTTCGTTATTTTCAACTTTTTTTAAAAATAAAATATTTGCCATAGGTGCGTTATGCCATTCTAGTAGTAAAATAAATTTGTAAACAATTCGTACAGCGTAAACGAAAGAGCTATAAGGATATTGCTGCAAACAACGGACGCGATGGTAACATTATTTGTCGGCCATACGTAACGCCCCGCTGTTTCAAAAGACAAACAGAGGTCACACAAGAAGTTACGAGAAGTCTTAACAAAAACGATTTCTAAACATAATTGAGGTTGCAGATATTAAATGATTTGTTGCATATTGAAAACACATTACAAACACTTTCCTCATAAGATATACAAAGTTGATATCTCTTTTAATCCTAGCTTTGGTGTTGAAAGGAAGTGAGCGGCGCTAGTTCTTGTACAACAATTATTTGCTAACATTAAATATTTATACTGTAGATTGATACAATATCATAATTGTTAATATTGCGTTACTATTTTATTTATTTATTTGCAAGAACATTTACAGGCAAAACTTTTATAGCTAAGATCAAATAAACATTTATGCTACTCATAACAAATTTTCACACTATGTGAATGGTATGCTTATAATGGTAGTACTCATTTAGTTCGATGACTGATGATTGCTGAAATTAAGCAACTTTCGCAATACCCGGTCATCGGATGGGTGACCAAAAATGTATCATATCGAGCTCCTCCGTGCTTCAAAAAGCACGTAAAGCCGTTGGTTTTGGCTGCATTAGCAGTCGTTAACAACCACAGCACCGCACTGGGCCCGCGTGGAAATTGTGACAATGGAAAACTCTTCGGCCGAGTACCACCGCGCTCGGGGAGACGCGGATGGTTATGTAGGGTTCTCCCCTCCAGCTTCCCTTCTCAGACCCGAGGGTCTCGACAGGGATTCGGAAGGAGGAGGATTCGGAGTCACCGCTTCACTGTCTCAAATATCCCATCGCACACAAAGAAATTTGATGACTCGTTTCTTTGTCGCACCTCCAAAAGATGGAATAGTCTACCAGCACTCGTTTTTCCTCCTTCAAAAGAGGCGTGAAGAAGCACTTTGTGGGCCGACAGAGTAAGGTTAACTGATGCTATGTTTGCTTTCACGCTGTTACCAGTTATCTTCGCGCTTGGACTCCATTTCCACTTAACATCAGGTGAGATGGAGTCATTTGCCGAGCTATCTATAAAAAACTCGCAAGTTGCTTCTTCACATCCATTTCAAACCTCGTTACCCTTACTTACCTCACCATCAGCTAAACCGCAGACTTGTTTACCAACTCAAACGAATATTTAAAACAACGACTAAGTAATGGATTTTAAGTTTTTAAGTTGTTTCATAGCTGGTTGGTCTTCCATTAAACAAATAAATAAATAGCTAGATAAATACTATTTTTCTCATAATCATCATCATCATCCTAAACTAGTCCACAGCTGGACATAGGCCTCTCCAAGTGCACGGCGATAAGCACGATCCGCGGCTTAGAAGAGTTACAAATAATACATAGTAATATATCTATATTACATATTATATCTATCTAGATACATATAAAATACTAGCTGACCGGCGGACTTCGTACCGCTCTGACAGTTTCCATGACAACAAAACAAATAAATCATTCGTCCGCTTAAGAACACTCGTATCCCATGATGGACCTCTATAGCAGCGGGTTCAATTGTAAATCTAAACCATTCTCGAATCCACTTGAACACACACAGAAAATTTCATCCCTATCGGTCCAACCGTTTAGAAGGAGTTCAATAACATACACACGCACAGAAGATTTGTATATATAAGGATAAAGATACATTAAATATAACCCACTATACATACTCTTGCATCAAGGAGGTCAGTCGCTTGCGCATGCTGTTTTTTAATAATGATTTTCGATCGAAATCGTTACAAACACGAGGAATTTCCTTTAAGACATTACCTAGTGGTATTAACATGTTATGCTAATTATTTCCCGGATGTACTAGTGAATTCATTAATTTATGAAACTGTTCTGGTGAATCATATTTCTTGGTGTGTCATTAACCACATTAATGACGCTAGTCTAATGCCATTAAAGTTATTAATTAATCGTTTTAAAAAAACTCCCAGTAAAGCAACTGTTATTTTCTGTTGTTACATTAATTTGACAGCGATTTGTAAATGTTACCTAACAACACCAGTTTCTTAGTAGTTCTGACAAATAATGTAACTATATTTTTAGATTTTTTTAGCAAGCAGAACAAAGTAGTGTTAACTAAATTTGCACGAGTCAGATACAACCATAATAGTATTTGGCCGTAATTGCCGAGTTCAATGTCTAAGTTTCGCTTATGAAATTTTTTTAGGACTTTTTGTATTGGAACAAAACAGACACCACATTAACCACGTGAAAAATTTAAACTTACAATATTTTTTGAAAATGTAGACGAAAATTATAATAATAATAAAAATATTAATATTGTCCGCTAAACTTTGGCGTATAGGCGATCTAAGTGGAATAGCGCTGGTGATAATTATTCGCTTGGGTGATCTCACTGGATTTGGACCTTGATTTCTCTCCCTCGTGCCATGACCCCGGCCGACTGTGCTATTACCGGACTTAACCAGCTAAAACGACGAGGTTTTGGTATATAGTTAAATAATAATGAAAAAAAATTTTTGTGTGCAAATAAATATTATTTGCTAGCACGGAAAATCAAAGCCAAACAATACGTATTACGCAATTAACATCACAATAAATGAACATTAAATAGTATATTTTGGTGTAAGCGAATTAAATCATTAAGTGTACAAATAAGGTCGACTGATTATATGAAGAGTAGACAAAATCAACGTTTCGTAGTCCTCTGATTCCTCCTCCAAAACCGATTTTTCATTAAAAATTAAAGAAAGGCTTCGGCTGTGTCCCTATGTTTTGCTTTTTTATATAATCTCGTCAAGTTTGTTTGCTGGATGTCTGAACACAGCAAAAATCTAGGCAATTTTTAAGGTTTTTAAAGGTTCATATCTTTTTTAATAATTAATTTATGAAGAAAAGCAAAACATAGGGACACAGCTAAAGCCTTCCTTTAATTTTTAATGAAAAATGTAAATAAATCGGTCCAGTTTTGGAGGAGGAATCAGGGGACTACGAAACGTTGATTTTGTCTACTTTCTTATAATCAGTCGACCTTAGTATTTCCTCTTAAGCCAAGCGATCCTTATACTCCGTAACTTTAATTAGCCCTAACTTATTAAAGGAATGTAATAAAGAAACTAACAAGTGCTACAACCGCAGATTTAACTGCAACGGAGGTTTTCCCTCCCAGGGGCGCGATTTAATTAAAAATGTTATTCCTTTCCTGGCACACTAGGACATCATGATGTTTCCAAAAGGTAATAAGAGAACTTGATTTATGTCTTTAATTAAGATAAAATGCCAGTAGTAATTCTTATTGGAGCAAGCTTTCAATAATGGTACTTCTATAATATTCGTTTTGGATCAATATGTAGGCTTTGTGTACTATGATGAACGTACCTAATAAAATTTTATAGCATCAGCGATCATGCAAATTTGGCCTATCGAATTCGATATCACAAACAGAATGGCTATTTCAAACGTGCGTAAGTAGCACTTACATGAATGTTGATATTTGTTTAGAATTAAATATGGGTTGGTTATTGAAAATTGGCTGCTGACATGTAGATAAAATTTTGTTTGTATTTAGATAAAGTAGCAATAAGCTAAAAGTGGAAACTGTTAAATTGTACAATGAAAATTTAACAATAGAGCTGAATTTATAAGGTATTATTTTACGCCAATGAAGTAATCTTGTAAGGTACTCGGGCTATGGTATGATAAGATATGATGCTAGTCTCCCTATCAAACCTCCGAAATGTTTAATGATTAATTATCCTACAGATTTTTAAAAAAAAATATTTTTTTGCCTATTTTATTACAATATGTGTCTTGTAGTTTGTGTAACTAATTATTAATATTTTAATTGAATGCTGTACTGAATAATCATCGCCTCCAATCTTATGTTTTTATACAGTATTACATTTAAGTATCATTCTTGGCTTTTGATTCTGTTATTTGAAATTTATACTGTTATTTATATTATGTTATGTAACACGACGTTTTATATTATGTTTCACGCTACGCAAGCAAATACCCTTAAGACTATATGACTAAACAAACAACAACAAATTTTATCCTATAGTCATCATCATCATCATCATCAGCTTACTTTATGTCCCCACTGCTGGGGCACGAGTCTTTCCTATGGATGGATAGGGAGAACGGGCCATAAACCACCACGCGGGCCCAGTGCGGATTGGTGGTTGTTAACGACTGCTAATGCAGCCGGGATCAACGGCTTCACGTGCCTTCCGAAGCACGGAGGAGATCGAGATGATACATTTTTGGTCACCCATCCAATGACCGGCCTTTGCGAAAGTTGCTTAACCTCAGCACTCGCAGACCGGGCGCGTTAACCACTGCGCCATCGAGCTCTTCTCCTCCTCCTCTCCTATAGTAAATAACATAATTGGCTTATAAGACTTGAACGCAACTTCAAAATTATATTTTTATCATTTCAGAAAAATGGGGCACCTAACGACGCTGATATTAATGGCAGTTCTAACAACACAAGCTTATTCCGTAAGTAGACTACGAGTGTTAACTTTGTCGCTATTTATTTGGCTTCCACTTGAAAGCCTTGGCCGGTTATTCTGAAACCGAGTGAATTCAACATTGCCCTATTGCAGTCACTATATGGACTGTAGAAATTCGAACCAACTTTGAAATAAGGAATTATGAGAAAAGAGAGGTGCCAAAATTCATGTATCAAATACAATTATACAGGGCCCTTAGCCAAAGTAACATTACAAAAACGATAGCGAAGTTCGAAAAGAACAAAATGTATGGGATTGACATAAGCCGCGCTAAATCACGTGGTCAACGTAATGTCAATCCCATACATTTATTCGTTTCTAACTTCGCTATCGTTTCGCTATCGTTTTTGTAATGTTACTTTGGCTATGGGCTCAGGTATAATAAGAAACATACTATATTGTTTTCTAAACTTTACGCGAACAATACACACTTTCGTTATTAATAAAACAGAATAAAACAATAAAAATAAATGTAGATCCGCAAAAGTTGTTTTATTTAGGAAACATACTAATTAAATAATGAACACGACATTGTGACTTGTACTTCTTTCAAAACTTTTTAGTGGTCCCTAAAGAGCCAAATGCTATTTTTTATCTCGATCTTACTCAATTTTCCTAAAGCATGCGATTAAGAGTTTTGTGACCGTTTAAGGAAGCAAAGTTTTTCGAGTAAAGCCGATAGAGCTAGTTGTAACGGATGCGTAAGAAATATAATAGAAGTCTGTATAAGGAAAAAAAGAACAAACAAAATGAATGATACAAATTAATAATAACAGAAAATAATTGAAGAAAACATACGACAAACAAAACGGGTACTTCATCGATTCACAACACGACGGGTTCGCACCACGGTGTGAATCGCAGAAAGACGCTTTTTGAATTGGCTGTTTCGAACCACGGCTCATACCATGGTATGAATCAGTGAATGTCTTTGTTGGACGAGCTCCTATTAGATTCGCTGATTCGGACCTCTACCAAAATAAATATGATTTTTGTACTAGCGGATGGATAACGGTTACTGAAACAAACAGACATAGAGACGCGAAGAAAAACAAAAGAAAGTCGACAGTTGATAGAAAAAAAATAAAAAAAAGTAATTCATAAAATCTCTTTTACCTTTGGTTTAATGCTCTAAGCTTTTACCCTTTTCACAGGCAATATGGCATTACCTATGTTTCTAAATTATATGGGCTGCAAACAGTTTTATCATTCTTTCTACTTATGTCACAAAGAGCTGAAAGTCATAAAGTATCAAGCTCTTTTGCATTTCAATACATGCTTTGACCGTTGCCAACCAGCCAGTTTCCATTTTGTGTTATCTTCTTTGTGAATGCCAAAAACGTTCCTCGTGAAGTTTCGTCCCAAAAGATCGTAAAGTAAACCCGGGACGCGAAAGGAATATAGGATCGGAAAGATTTTAAGACGACAAGGCATGTATGGAGAGGTGAGGCATATATGGGGAGGGAGGTGTGAAGCATTTAACGGCCGACTCCTGCTTATGGCATAATAATGCGGAGACGTAATATAATAATTAGAAGATTTTTTAAAATTGTATTATCTATCAACCAGACGACTACAGTTTAGTCCTAATAATAGTGGCTTGGTCATTTATACAAGCCACTTTATTTGCCTCTAACAAAAACCACATGTTAACTTTAAAAACTGATAATTATAATAATATCTACATTTAGTGACAGTTAAGAACAACAAGACGAACGACAAGTAGTTGGTACTAATATTTATTTCTTAATATCATTCACGCAAGCTTATATTAGCAAATGTTAACCCTTTAAACAGTTAGAGGGATGCATATTCCCACCACATTTATGTGATTGAGATAAGATTGAAAACCAATGAAATATTGAAACATATTCTGTCTGTTAAAGGTTAACTTTCAATACTGACATATATCGCAATGGTATGGTTTATATTTTTAATTTATTTCAATGGGCAGGAAGGTCTTTGAACCCTATAGACACAGAAATAGATTAAGACGGGTAAAGGTCACATTGTCTGCCCAACCTATTACATTATTAAACAGCTCGTAAGAATGAACAGTTCACTGGTTGACAAAGACGTAGTATGTTATGGAAGTTGCGACAATAATCTTAGCTGTGCGGAATGGTGCGATAGATATTGTATTTATTCATTTTTATACTTAAATAAAATAGCGAAGTACCAACTATTCACGTACCGACTGACACACGAAATCTCAGAAGCTATATAGGAGAAAATGCATTAGTTATACCACTGCGCCCGGGGCAACGCAGATGGTTATTTAGAAATGTTGGGGGGGCCAAGAGGGAAGAAAATCTCATATTCTTCCCTGTTTTTCACATGCAGCTTGGATGATCCAGGACTGTCATAAGCAATCGCTGGAAGGCACCTATAAACCTAGAAACTTTTAATAAAAGAGTAATTATGAATTACATGCGCCATGATCACGGAATTACCTGAACTTAATTTAATTATTATTGAGTAAATCCGTGAACATGGCGCATGCAACTGTGCCGAAATATCGGAGACTCACAAATAATAAACATGGCAAAAATCCCGTTAATAATTACTCCATTGCAAGTGACCATAATAGTTTAAATAGTTATACAAACTTTTAGTTAAAAAGTTTAAAGCTTAAATTAGGTTTGAATAATACCGTGAGTGATCACGGTATTATTGATCCGAGTGAACACGTATACCGTGACGGTATACGTGTTCACTTGGATTAAAAGATTATTTTGATCACTGTATGGTATCTGATGGGCCGAGTTTTAAATTAGGTAATAACATTATGATGTAGAAGACATTTGTATCCCGTATACAAAGCCGTTTCAGTCCTATTAAGTAGTTGTTTTTTTGTTGCCATTGTATTAAGCATCATTATCATAAAACTATAAGTTTTATTTACGCTTGCAACCAATAAAATGACAAACACTGGTTCAACTTTGTCTATATTTTTCATATGCAGAATTTTTTTCGATATCGATGGACCAGTTTCATGGCCAAGTCAATGTCATACGCAAGCAATTCGAACTATATATGTATCTGTTGTCCCTCCATGTCCCAAGGATCACTGGATACGACTAATTGGCAATTAGCACAGAAGGCAATCATCGTATAAACGACAATGGGAGTTGTTGGATAACTTGATCAAAGGCTTAATGAAAAATTAAAAAACACATGTGTTGTTAAGACAAAGGCATTGTAGGAAGGACAAACTGTCACTGTCAACACTGTCGCGTTTCTAATATTAGTTAGGATACACGGAATTTTGTTTATTAGACCTTTTCGTACGAAATTTGCCCAAGCACTGACGCATTTAAATACTTACGTCACTTCACGTTAATGATTACTTCTTCCTTATCATTAGCATCATCACAATCAATGTGGGTTTGTGGATGCTAACGACTGCCTTCATACTTACAAAAACAGAGAGCAACGTATTAAAGTGCCTTAAGGCGCTGACAACTGCGAATAGCGCTTTACTTATGCATGGAATATATAAAAGTATACAACATACAACGTTAAGAAGAATATATGTTATAATAAACTATACAAAATAAACAAAATACAAAACTGTGAATTTTCTTCGATAGAAAAAAAATCCAAAGTCACGTCTAAACAGTATCTATTTACATCATTATCTTTTTAATTTAATAAATAAAATACATCGATGAAATTAAGTAGGTATACTTAATCGTAAATCTAATTAGAAAAATGCTATTATTTTTTTTTTAAACTCCAAATTTGATACGATTAGCGTTTTTCGAATTTCCTGACTTGACAGAGAACGCTTTTTCATGGTCGTCAATGCCTTAAATACATCAGTGATAAATAAAAAAAGGTACTTAAAAACTGAGTGGCTTTAAAGTATAGCTGGGGACAGCTCATCTATATTACAGAGTTACAGATATTATTAAAAATTAAAACAAAAGACTGTCCGTCTGTCTTACTGAAAACCTTTTTCTCTTTTTCTTTTTCAAAAAGTTTTCATACATATCACAAAAAAGTAAAAAGCCAAACTGTGTAAAAAGTTACTTACAAAAAAATTTTGCAAATTTAAATATGATCTGTGCTATTATGCTTTGCCAAACTTTTAAAGTTACTCACAAAGCAGTATTGCAAAAATGAGTATTGTGATCTATAGTAATGTGTGCTTATACCGTACAGACCGACAGAGACACTGCATCTACATTACAGAGTTACCGACATTATTAAAAAGTAAAACAAAAGACTGTCCGTCTGTCTTACTCAAAACCTTTTTCTCTTTTTCTTTTTCAAAAAGTTTTCATACATATCACAAAAAAGTAAAAAGCTAAGCTGTGTAAAAAGTTACTTACAAAAAAATTTTGCAAATTTAAGTATGATTATGCTTTGCCAAACATTTAAAGTTACTCACAAAGAAGTATTGCAAAAATTAGTATTGTGATCTATAGTAATGTGTGCTTATACCGTACAGACCGACAGAGACACTAGTTATAAATAACTGACGTACAAAACCTTGCTCCATTTAACGATTGATGCTCCAATACGCAAACAAAACGGGCATAGTGTGAAGGCGTATATGGAAATAATCGACGCTAACAATACCTGTGGCAAAACCTTTCACACAATTTGAATTTACGTTATGGGTCACTACGCTTTGATGTCAGGAAACAATAACGTTCCCCCATTAGGTACTGTCAGCTGCAGTTCACCTATGCAATTCATTTTTCAGTTCATCGCCCCTAGACAAGTGACATAACGCTAATAGAGTAGAAATTAAATAGAATGATTATTGTACGGGATTGACTTAAGTCGACGGTACGTATAAATAAATAAATGTTTCCCACACTCACACCAATTATTTAGCCCCAAGAAAAGCTTCCTTAAGAAACTCGATAAACTAGACAACGGATAAACATACTTAATATACTTAAATACATACTTTATTATACATAGGGAACACCTAAACAACCGAAACAATTTAGAAAAACAGGTATTTCTAAATTGATCCGACCGGGGATCGAACCCGGGACCTCAGAGATGGCGACACCATGAAAACCGGTGTGCAAGCCACTCGACCAAGGAGGTCGCCAATCCCATGCAATAATCATTCTATTTCATTTCTGGGCAGGAGGCTATTTTTGGACCAGTCGCTAATTTTGACGCAATGATATCAATTATGAGTACTCATTTTTCTCTTATTCAAGGTCACTTGTAACTTATAATATAAGATATAATATACCGATCGAGAATTGTGTGAACGGTGTCAAATAATATTTGACACCGAAAATTCTCGGTCGGTATGTATCTTAAAAAACAAAATGTAAAAATTGCAAAAAATATTCTATATCATAATGTATTCATGTCACTTTTAGTTTCGACATCACCGATGAAATTCCAAAATCGCCTTCCTGATCTGCTAGTAAATGGCTGTAATATACATAAGGACAAACAGACATGACAAAACCTCTCAGTTCCTGGTTGGCTGCGGTGTATTTTTCCATGTATTTCGGCAGGCTGTTGATAAATTATTGTATTTTAATTTATTCTAATTAAGCTGTAACAAGTGATAGAATAAGATTTGTATAAAATGTTCTGCTTTCATAATTGAATTTCGCAACATGGTTACAAGTTTTACCATTAATTACAGGATAATGCTATTGTTCTGCCATCTTAGCTGAAACTTCAGATCATTGTTTTGACTCAACCTAAGGCCGTGTTGCTCATTACAGTGTGTTGAATACAATCTTGTAAGATTTTAATCTCTAAAGATTTTCGGAATTTTTAATGAAAAATATTACTTTGAAAGCTTTTAAAGTTGAGGGAAAGTAAGCTGTTTTTGTTTAACTTCTAAACGTTCGTATGGACTGCAATTAAAATTTTGTTCGACACAATTAAAGCAATGTTTAATTGTGTAGTAGGACAGGTTGTTTTTATTCATTTGAGAGAACATAATTTTGTTTGTTTTACGAGTTTCGGATTTGTTCCACATTTTGTAACTGTTTCGGTACCGATTTCTATATGGTGGTTATCAACAATTGGATCCCAAATTTCATTTCATTGTGTCGGCGATATTTAAAAAATAAATTACCTACTTTCACATCAATACTACTTGAAGTTCGCTAAACAAAGATATTATGAAACCAAGGGTTGCGTGTAAAGTATACCAATTCCATTACAATAACACTTCATCGATAGAGTTTCTGACTCGTATCCCGCGTCCTGACTGAACATTTCACTCCGACATTGCTTTCCAATACGACTTGTCAACCAATAGGGCGTTGGAAAAACTGTTTGATCATAAAAATTGGTACATTTCTGTTTATTCGTCGTGAAATTTTACGTTTCTCCCATATATGATATTTGTATTGCGGTAATTTTGACATACTTGAAAAACTTTTAAAGTTAAGCTTTCGGCAAAAGAGTGTTTGAAGTCGTTATATTACGTCGGATTATTGTTTAGAGCGTGGATATTTCTGAAGCTTAAAGACACATTGACTACTACTCGTAGTCACCTTAGTTACTACAACTTTTTAACGCAGCGACTCGCTATCTGGCATGTTAAGCTACTCGCAATGACGAAATTAAATGTCTGTTGTTTGTGGCACTCGGGAACCGTGAGGTTATCTACCTTGAGTGAAAGATGAATCAGATGAATAATCTAGATCTCAAACCTGTGGAACAGGGCAACGTATGTAGGACTTTTTATTTATTTATTTACTTGTGATGAATTTGCACAAATATGCGAAAAGCCGCAAAAAACAAATGAGTAATAATACTCGTACGTAGATAGGAGTAGTATATACATCCACTTTGGTATAACGTCAGATGACTTATTAAAGATATTTTTAACACTGGCCAGTACCAACTAATAAGTATACACAAACAGTGTTTAAAAATAGAAGTAACCTACCAATGCGTCAAAGTCCAAAACTCAATTAAACCTTTTTATAGCGTCCGTTCGCCACTTCACTTGTTTATGAGCAATTTAACTTGAAACTCAGGTACTAAAACAATAGTTGCAAGGTTAGTAAGCAATTATTATAATGCACTCATTTAAAAACAGCGCGTTGTTTCCGTAATGGCGTCAACTACGCCAGTTATTACGCGGAACATTCCATGATACAACGATAAAGCATCTTACGTGTTTGAGACGAGAAACCATAGTTTATGACGTGAATTAATTAATTGTTGTTCTTAGAGATGACGGGTTAGAACAATTACGTTTATTTGTTACTACGAGTAGGCTCAGCCTGCGGATTAGCTTATGTTCAATTCGGCCTGTGACAAAATGCATAATATTTTAACGGAACTAGAATAATAGTTTAAAGTACCTATGTTAATTGTAATAAAGTTAGCACCGCAGTGGATATATTCAACCACCAGTTTAAAATCTTTTATGGCGTATACCTATCAGTTCACAATCAGGTTAAATATGGGAACAGATAAGTCGGATTATTGTTTAGAGCGTGGATATTACCTTAGTTACTACAACTTTTTAACGCAGCGACTTGCTATCTGGCATGTTAAGCTACTCGCAATGACGAAATTAAATGTCTGTTGTTTGTGGCACTCGAGAATCGTGAGGTTATCTACCTTAAGTGAGAGATGAATCAGAGGAATAATCTAGATCTCAAACCTGTGGAACAGGGCAACGTATGTAGGACTTTTTATTTATTTATTTATTTGTGATGAATTTGCATAAATATGCAAAAGGCCGCAAAAAACAAATGAGTAATAATACTCGTACGTAGATAGGAGTAGTATACATCCACTTTGGTATAACGTCAGATGACTTATTAAAGATATTTTTAACACTGGCCAGTACCAACTAATAAGTATACACAAACAGTGTTTAAAAATAGAAGTAATCTACCAATGCGTCAAAGTCCAAAACTCAATTAAACCTTTTTATAGCGTCCGTTCGCCACTTCACTTGTTTACGAGCAATTTAACTTGAAACTCAGGTACTAAAACAATAGTTGCAAGGTTAGTAAGCAATTATTATAATGCACTCATTTAAAAACAGCGCGTTGTTTCCGTAATGGCGTCAACTACGCCAGTTATTACGCGGAACATTCCGTGATACAACGATAAAGCATCTTACGTGTTTGAGACGAGAAACCATAGTTTATGACGTGAATTAATTAATTGTTGTTCTTAGAGATGACGGGTTAGAACAATTAAGTTTATTTGTTACTACGAGTAGGCTCTGCCTTCGGATTAGCTTATGTTCAATTCGGCCTGTGACAAAGTGCATAATACTCTAACGGAACTAGAATAATAGTTTAAACTACCTATGTTAATTGTAATAAAGTTGATATATTCAACCACCAGTTTAAAATCTTTTATGGCGTATATCAGGTCACAGTCAGGTTAAATATGGGAACAGATAATGATTGTCTTACATCATTTGGTAATTTGTTATAAAGCTTGATGGACATTGTGAGACAGCTTCTACTGTACAGTGTTGTTTTCGGTATATGAGACATTACCAATCTATTTGTATTTCTGTTCGAACGTGGATATATGTCCTTTGCAGAATTAAAAAGACCCATGTGCTGTGTAACAAAAACACATGATTCGAAAATGTACAAACTGGGAAGGGTCAGTATTTTAAAATCCTTAAAGTACGGTTAAGACTTAAAAGACTTGTTCTCGCTATGGCACGAATACATCTCTTTTGAGCAATGAATACTCTTATACCTAGTATCAGTAGAGTTACCCCACAGAAACAACCCATATCTTAGAATTGCCGCCACATAAGCATGGTATGCTGTGAGAGCAGTTTTTTCTGACACAGTTTGGCGCAAGCGTCTAAGAACAAACATAAAAAGGCCCATCTTTCACCCCTCCCCCCTCCCAATTCCTACTCCCTCCTCAAGATCCAACTCCTTCCTTAAGGCCGGCAACGCATCTGCGATTACTTTGGTTTTGCAGGTGTCCATGGGCGGCGGTGATTACTTTCCATCAGGTGACCCGCCTGCTCGTTTACCTCCTTTTAATATTAAAAAAAACTGTTTATCTTACTAATTACTTTACTTGAGCCTTCCAGTTTAAGTGTTCGTCGATGGTTATACCAAGAAAAGATGCCTGATCCACTTTTTGTATCAATCCGTTCTGATATTGTATTTTTAACTTCCATTCATCTTTGTTTTAATTGTTCCGAAACAATAAATAGTTCGTCTTAGGTGCATTGAGCATCAAGTCTTTTTGGCCAAGCCTATTAGCAACTCGTGATATTGTAAAATTGATTTCCAATTCTAAGTCAGTAATTTGTTTCTTATTTGAAATTACAATTATAGAAATATCGTCAGCAAACAGTACAGTCTTATGAGATGTTACAGCTGGTATATCATTAATGTAGAATAGGAAAAGAATAAAATATATAAAAAAGGTTTGCCGATGTTTTGGATGTCCCACTACTACTAGATTTTTCTACATAGACAAACGTACATAGAGATTGAAACAAGTAATAATATTGCAGATATCAATTATATTTTTATTAGTATAGTGAACATATAAAACTCATAGAAAGCTATGAAAAGGTGATTTGATTCGAATTATATGTTCAAAATATCTTGAAAGCGATATAAAAGACATTAGTCATGTCATGATATAAAAAAACAAATAAATTACGTGATGGCAACTGAAGAGTCCTGATGAGTTTTTTATAGTATCGTAAAATCGGAAATCGGTTTTAATATTTTATCGGAAATCGTTTATGCTCATTTTGGTCTGTCTAAGCAGACTTTCATTTTTATATGTTTGTATAATTATATCATTCGTTAAAATATTAATGTTTATTGTTAACTGATTTCCCTTTAACAGTATATCTTAGAAATACAAATGTTGAAAAAAATTCACGAGCAGGATTTGAATCTGCACCCTTCTGACATACCGGGTCAGGTGCTCTTCCAATTGAGCTATCGTGGTTCTAACCAGCCCGTCGAAATTATTCAACACTTTTTACTTTGAAAGCCAAAGGCGCCCATTCAATGTCAACAACTACCGTCATTTGTTAGTGATCGGATGTTATCCGATCATAATATTTTTACAAATATTAAAGATAAGTTAAGAAGTAAGCAAGCTATTTATAAAATGTTCATATAATTTTTAACGCAAATTTTGTTGCGAACAAATTACAAAAACACAAATGTTGAAAACATGTTTTTTTCCACGAACAGAATTTGAACCTGAAAATTTTAATAATCAATTTGTAACAAAAAACTTTCTTTCAAATCGTGAATCTACTGAAATGAATCAATGACATTTAAACTCGACTGAATTAATTTCAAAGTTGAAAAAGAGTTAACATTTTATTGCTTATGATAATAGCTAACTATTTAAGAAGCTTGTTAGCGGTGCATTTAGCTTTCTGTGTTAAATTTTGAATTATGATATTTTTCCATTAAGTAGTCAATTTAATTACAAGTTAGTTCTAAATATTACATAAACCAAACTAACTTCATCAAACAAATATATAGCGGCCGTTAATATGGGAGGCAAGTAGCGCTCTCTACATAAACGGGCACAAGAAAGGTGCAATATTTACTTACGTAATTAATTTACTTTGCGGCAAGTGTTTCTAGTGGTATTTTCATAGCCTTACCGGATAATATGTGGTGTCCATAACTTTAGCTGCCACCAGCACACTAGCTAGCTTAACACTTCTTAAGACTGTAGGCAAATGATCTTACTATGTATCTTATGTAAGTCGAGGCAAAGCGAAATCGCAAAATACTTATCTTATACAAAAACTAATATACTAATAAAATCATTATCATTAAGTACGATGTTCTTACAAATATTGTTATTTGCTTTAAAACTGTAACACCACGATATTGGATACAAATAACGTTAAAATAACAGATGTTACAAAATATCTCTGTTGGCTGTATACGGCTGATCGCCATTGTCAGTTTTCATACTATAAAAAGTAGTACCGCGGACAGCGACAACGCGACTGCCAGAAGGTGTGAACCTCGGAACAAGAACTAACATGTTCTGAGGTGTCATTACTACCCCCATTCTTTATCGTTGTGCACTGAAGGCTGCTTAGGCTGCCTGCCCACGACAGACTTATTTATTCGACGACACACGACATTGGTTACCACTGGTGAAGTTCGGCGCAAAGGATTGAAAGATAGTTTGCGGTAATAAGATGTATAATATTGCACTAATAAGCCAAACTGCAACATTATTCCCTTATAACCGCAATAATGTAGGATATGAGTGTGTGCGTTCAAACACTAGATGACTGTCACTTTGCTGGTAAATAGTGTAGGATACAAATATGACGTAGAAGTGATAGTAGGTTGAGCTTAAGGCTGCTGGAGGACTGGGGAAAAGAAGCATCGGACGTCAATCTGCCAGGTGGACTGATGAGTTGATGACCTTGTAACGACGGCGGGGCGGGACGGGGGTAGATGCAAGTGGCACAAGATCGAGCCAAGTGGGGAGATAATGAGGAGACCTATACAAAACAACGGGGGGAAACTTAAGGTTCAAGAATGTTGCAGAAAGTAAACGTGATAGATTAATAGGGCAAACTGTGTGTTTGGTTATGTTTTTCTTATTAAATCGATGATTAATCACCAGTGTCCTTTCCTAACAAGTGCACGCGGTAGACTGATGACGGTTAGTTTGTGCCACCTATAACTGCCTATGCCTAGTATGCCTACTATTTAATTAACAATAAAAAATGTGAAGATGGAAAAAAACTGTTTTTTTTAATATCAATAATATTTATACAAATACTTACACAAAATCGGCCAAGGTGTTAAAATATTATAAAAAGGTTCACGCTCGCGTCGTCAGACAGGATACAAGGATTTTGTGTAGAACCTTGTTTGTAGCACGCGTGCTTTAATAAAAACAGTTACTTATTGGTATCGTGAGTAGGCAGCTTTAGACCGGCACTAAGAACTGACGTTATCACCCTTGAGTGAGAGATGAATCCGAGGAACGAGCTAGAGCTCAAACCCGAACCGCTGTAGCACCGATGAAATCCACGTGATAATAACACACAATTCACCTTTACTGAGAGTTTCGACACTCAGTCTGCTGTGTGTGACGTTTTGCTAGTACGGTGCCAAACTCACCTCATTTTCGGTGTATATGTAATAGTGATCGAACAATACCCTTTGTACATCGTTTTGAGTCTATTATTTCACGTTCATATCAAGTTGGAGCCTTCAGACTTCCGATAACGAGCAATGTTGCTTACCATCCCTCTAAGCACTCATAACAACAATTCAACGTTACGAATGTCCCGTGGTCTTTCTAAAAACTCTAATGGTCGGTTTCACTAGGTACTTCCTGATTAGTTTCCGATAGCCTATCTAGAACTTGGTGCTAACCATGTGGAACCTTTTTTTTTGGAGAGAATTTGCTGCTTGCCTCAGACGGCATTTTCAGCTTCACCGGGCATTTTTGGGGGCGACAATATACTTAAAGGGTCCCTCAAGCCGTGTGAAACGAATCACCTTCGGAGGTTTTCTAGAGGAAACGGCATCACGCACTAGTGCGTGTCCCCGTGCCCTACTAGATTCTCCGAGGAGTTCGGATCGGGTCGGGAGCGGAACAACCCGAAGGCGTCTCTAAAAGCTAGGACCTCGGCCTCGGGTTGACCGAGTAAAGGGCCTACTACATACACAAAGGAAGAATTAATGAAGACTACATACTGTGTTCATGTGTGTATGCCCTGTAAATGCTCGGTTTTGTGTCGGGAAATTTAACCTCGTAAATTCTGTGTTTTTTAAGACCACTATTCATTTCTGCCGAATGTACTATGAACATTCATGCTTCAGACCGAGATAAAAAATTGAAGGTTTTATGTAGTTTTTGAAATGCTTCCTAGTTTTTAATTATTTTGACGTCACGTTTAGCATCTGCAGCACATTTTTAAAAAGGAAAATTATGAAAATAATTTGTACTCCTGTAAGTTCGTTATGCTTTTATAATATAACAAAAACAACATCAAAATGTTAAAGGTTTTATTGAAATAAAAAATAACTACTCTGTAAACGGGGAATGAAAAATTTGTACTTGGTCAAGTACATTAGGTACTTACTCGTGCTTATGTAGTTTAAAAGTCAGGTTTGAACTACTATGCTCAGTTCGTACTTGCATAAGTACACGGGGACTTAGGAGGCTAAAGCCATTGATACGAACAATATGAAGAAGGATGGACCATCAAATGAATCTCTTTGTTCTAAAGGAACCACAAAATAGGTGGAATACCTGCGAAGCACCTGGTGCCTGTGAGACAGGATGACGCTTTCAGGCACCAGTTTCTCACAATCTTAATGTGTTTTTTAACATGTTTTTTTATCTTATAGTGTTAGATTGTAGACAAAAATAAAATTACTCACTTACCAGTCAGTACTATAATTACCAGTAGCCTGATACTATTATAACCGCATATTGCCCGTAACGCCAGACTAATTTACCTGCAATTTGCTTTATCTCATCATCAGAACAAAGGCCAACCAACTAATGCTCCAATTATATTAGCAATAATGGTTAACTTCGGGCTACTACTATGCTTTTAAAACAGAGATTCTGAGTTAACATAGTAAACATCAGTTAACTGCAAATAACACTTGATAAAAGATTTTGTTTACGGTGGGAATCAAACTCGACATTTTAATTTTATACAAGTACATAGCATATTGGATGCTAAATAAACTAAATGATAAACACAAATGTTGAAAAAAATTTCACGAGCAGGATTTGAACCTGCACCCTTCTGACATACCGGGTCAGGTGCTCTTCTAATTGTAACAAAATTTGCGTGAACATTTAAACTACACCATGTAAAGATTTTGTAGATAATTGTTACCATTGGGTAAAGTGTTGAATATTAATTATTATTAGTTAATTTATTGAAATTAGTTCATAATGTAAAGTAATGCGTCGATAGCCGAAGAGACGATACTCGAGTTGAATGCGAGTAATCGTGACTCTAGCTCCGTTACACTACTGACGTAAACCCATACGCGCAAGCGCAGTTTTCTGAGTGTTGTTCTAGGTTATTTTGTTTAATGATCTCCAAACTTCAGTATGAGGATGGCACAAAATGATGATGTTGATGTTCTAGGTTAACAGAGGGGTAACCACGAGCTCTTATAGCAGTAATATTGCAGTTGTGAAAACGAGACGCGTGTAGCGGCGAATATACACGCATCTCTTTTCCACAACTGTAATAATACTGCTATAAGAGCTCATTGTCAGGGGGCAGGACTGTTATAAAAAATGTTGAAAGCGCCTTAATAATAATAATTAGAAAAATATTGCTTTCAAATTTTGAATCTGAGAACACTACTGAAATGCTTTCTCCTAATAGCACTTTATGTTTGTTCCAGGCACCACAGTTCATCAGCTTGAACGATGGCAAATTAGGTGTTAACTTCGGAGGATACCACGCGGCGGTTGGACTTGGAGGTCTTTTGGGTAATTATTAAAGTTTTAGTTTGTTCATTATCATCATCATCATCACCAGGTTAATTTATGCCCCCACTGCTGGGGCACGAGCCTTCCCTATGGATGGATAGGGAGAACGAGTCATAAACCACCACGCGGGCTTATAGGGCTTACAGCTTTACGTGCCTTTCAAAGCACGGAGGAGCTCGAGACGATAAATTTTTGGTCATCCATCCGATGGCAAGCTCCTGCAAAAGTTGCTTTAACCACTGCGCCATTGAGCTCTTTATTTTGTTACTTACGATAAATATGTTTAAATTTTGGGTCACTCAGCCAACTTAGTAAGTAGTAAGTAATTCATTACGATAAAGCACTCGACTTTCTTATCCAAATGGTTAAAGGTATTCACTACCCAGAATCAACTACTGGTGTTTGAGGTATTGTAGTTTCGATACGTCATCATGGACAAACCAATGTCATGGCAGCTGTATTGGTTAGAGCAGTCGCATAGAATTTTTGTGGTACCTTAAAATTCCACATGAAACATTTTTTTAATCTGTAAAGAATTTTTTAATTGCAGGTCAAAATGGAGGAGCAGGTGGAGGCTTATTTGCAGAAGCAGGAACTCCTCACGGTCAAGCGGCTAGAGCGGGCTTGGGCGGCGCTGTCGACAACAATGGCAAAACTGCAGGTAACGCGAGGGAACAACTGAGAATCATTAATTTCAAATGCAACAAAGATATTATTTTTTACAACGCATACATTCAATTTTATCACAGTAATTACAGAGTAAAATGACAAAGCATCACACTATTATTATGAGCTATTTTAGTATATCTGGTTCTCACAATTCATACCGGTACTAGTTAAAATGAGATGAGGCCAAGGGCTTTATAGTTCTGGGATAAATTATAGTATATTCCTCGGATTTTTCTGATGTAACCCAAGTTGCAGTGACCAAAACCTTCTTCATTTGCTCTCATTATTTGTGTTTTCAGGAGGTCTTTATGCTGGGGCGACTGCAGGAGGCAATGTGAAGGCATCTACTGGCTTGGCTGGAGGAGTGATCGGGGAAAAGACAGCTGGTAGTGGTTATGCAGCTGCACAAACTGGAAATCACTACGCATCATCAGGGCTGGTAGGTGACAATCAAACTAAAAAGAAAAGGAAGGAAGAAAAGCGAAGGCGTGCTGAGTACAAAAAACGTTTGCAAGAATTGAGAAACTAACCGGTGAAGGAGTGCGAATGATGTTTAATTGTTTTTTTGTTTGTTTTTACTAATACTAGTCTACAATAAGTGCTAATTAATACTCATTTTTATATTAAATTGTGATGGTTAAAAATAACAAACCAGTGATTTTATTACACAATTATTATGTTTTATGCACCGTCCCTGAAATCTTAATAACTTTTGTAACATGTTTGTGTGTTGTGTGACAAGAACCAACAAGGCTGTGAATAAGGTAAAAAAATATGCTTTACTTGCATCATGCATCATCACATCATGCATCATCCACCCACAAAGTTGATCATTAATGTTAATAGTACATGGATAATCCCAATTTTGCTTACGTATACAACAGGCTTTCAAACAATAAACTTTGATTTCTTCACCAAATATTTCACTCACAATCACATTGACGATTTACAGGGAGGAGAAGCATCCGGCAATGGAGCGTCCGGATTCACTTTCTCTGGAGCGAAATCCTTTGGAGTAAACAAAGGGCACGTGGATTCTTCGGTATTGGATGTACAGCCGTTACCAGCAGAACACAAAAAAGTTCACAAAGAATTCAACCTTGAAGCTGATAACGAATTGAACTTCGTTCCTCTAGCATCAGGACGTGCCGATGTGGGCTTCCAGAAAGACGTTGCAGTCCAATCTAATGACCAGCCCCAAGTGATAGTCAAGGAAGTGAGTAAAGTGCATATACCGAGAACGAATACTGGATATAGTAATAACTATTTTATGAGTTTCCTATACAGAGTGCCTCCGATGGACTACAGTGATAGAGTATGGTGGATACCAAATTTTCCTAGTACTTACAGAAACTCTCAGGTTGGTCCTAAAACTTAAAGTCAAAAAATGCACTACATAAGTGGCTACAGGACAGCCGGGTAACATTTTTTCAAAAATCTGTATCACTGTCATCATTAAAGTACATCATCACATCCATCCTAAACTTGGAAACAATCCAAGCTAAATGCACTTTGTTTATGTGCTCACACTTCAAATAGTTTCATAGATAACAAATATTGTAAAGTTAACACCAATTATTAATGTTACAGGTATACGTAGAATCACCTCCGCAAGTGGTAGAAAAGCAAATCATACATAGGCATTCCAAACCTCGTCACCATTTCCGTAAAACAGCGTACATCGGTGGTTATGTGGGTGAAAATGGTGCTGTGCCCGTTTCTCAACCAGCAATACAAAAGAGAATTGATGTCGGTGTTGACGCAGCATCCAACGCAGGGGCAGCGGCTGAAGCTGGTATCAATGGAAATGTAGGGCATGCTTACACAAAGCAAGTGACGTTCCAAAGGAATCCTAATTTCTTTGCCGACATTTTTAACGTAAGTTTTATTTTACAGTGTACATTTCAAGTATTTACTCGATCTCATTACCATAAATTTAAAGATACCAAAAATGCTACTTAGATCTTTTTTTGACTATATTGACCGGAGTAGAACAAAACTGTATTTTTTTTATGGAAACATAGCCTTCTAGTCTCTTACCGAAACGGTCAAAACTACCCTTTGTTCGACGATCGATTGATGCCAGACACATTTTGTTGCATATTAATGACTTGCTGGTGCCCAGTACTACGGTGGATACGACAAGAAATAATCCAGCCTTTTCAATCACACCTTCCCTTAGTATCAGATAAGAAGGTCTAATGCTTACCTATTCAGTAAAAAAAAGAAAATCTCTGAGGAACTTTACTATATAACATTATAATAAAACATTTTACATTATCTTACTGAATGTTATACGTATATAAAAATAAAAACATTAATTTTTCAGATCCCAATTTCGACCCTCAGAGCGGTTGGTAATTTCCTCGGTAACACTGCCGGAAACACAGGCGTTTCTGTCCAAAAGTCGGCCACTGTTCACGCAGGTGGTTATGGATTCTAATTTAACAATATTAGTATTAACTAACTTTTGTACTTATATATTTTAGACAGCCATCATGACAAATAAAAGTATTTTTGTAAGTAAATTGTGCATAATTATAACAAAAATATGCTGATCCTTATATCTACCGACGTTTTATAGCCGCGATAAGGCGTGTAAGTGCTGTTGAAGGGAGCTACGAAACATAATCTTTCGCCTTCATGCCCGTCGTAACTCCAATGATATTTTTATACGTAGGCCTTTATAACATTTTTATATTTTACGAGTACCTCTCTAGCCCCAAGCACGTTCGGGAACTTGCTAGAATAATAAATTATATTGCATGATACATTACCTGCCTTACTTTAAACTTTCCTATTCATATTTACTTCAACTTGTATTTTACTTATCATGTCATTTTTTTCTTGTTTCTTATCTATAGTTTTGAATGTATTGTCATGTAATTATCGTTCATGTTAGTTGATTAACATATTTTCAACTCTGATACAGACTCAGATACGATTGCACCAATGCATGCTGCGGCATCATCCTCAGATACCAATATTTCCATACAAACACCAAATGTTTCAAAAGTCATTGACGACATTTTGGCCGTAAGTTCATAATCATCACTTATATCTATTTTCTGTTGTTTGGTACTAACATCACCCAGATAAGTATTCGGATAATACAAAAAAGTGTTGAAACAATTTCACTCGCGAAATAATAGTAAAAGTTGTATTAAAAGAAATTCCAGGACAACCTCTTTTACTAGGCTTTTGTGGTTGTAATAGACCAAACAGTACTTAGAATTGAAGTGCGTAGGTTTTGCCTATATTTGCACGATAATCTTATAAAAAATTATGATAAATAATAGCACCTGGCAGATATTGCCTAAAGGTGCAGTTTTAGGTCCGATTTGTGGGAGTTTTTCCAACACTTTTTCTGTGTATATATTAGTTTCACAGCACAATTACTAACATTTATACTATTATAAATTTATAAATATGTTACGAAAAGGAAATGGAATCCATATGTATTATCTAATATGGTTTTTTTTAATCTAACATGGATTTGTGATATAAACATATTTTACTTAGTGGTGATGGTAATAATGCTATTTTAAAATATACGTTAAAAAAAAGGTTGTAATTTGCAATACCATAATTGAATAATAAAATAAAAGGGCAGTGTGTGTGACTGGTAGCCTTAATGTCTACATTAACTTTCTTATCTTAAAAATAATATTATGTAATCTATAGTTATACAAACTTGTAAATTTCGCGTTAAATTACAATTAAAATGTTCAAACTGAACTAAACTCAAACTTTTTAGTAATAAGGTATGGGAAAGATTCAAGCATACCTTTAGAAATATTCAAAGCTTCGTTCGTGTATCACATTAACGTTAAACCCCGTTTAAACATTTTATATACAACAAATTGAAAGATAAGAAAGTTATTGTTAAATAATTCAGTATAGAGTACAAGATATGTTAAGGGCAAAGTTAATTTTAATAATGTACATAATTAATATACTGCAAATGCTATAACTGCAAATTTTGCTTAGAGTTAGTGTGTGGCTTAAGGATGGGTGGTCCTTTTTGAGTTTGCTTTATTGGGACCCTGGAGATAATCAGCATTCACGAAGGTATGATATACTTTTTAATTTTATTCACTTTTTCATTTGTGAAATACAATCCTAATTAACAAGTCTAAATAATTTAATATATTACAAGGAGATTGTGACTTTTATGTTAATTTGTATGGTACAAAAGCAGCTTACAAACTAAACATATTTATAAGAACAGTTTCAAGAAAAGTTCAATGTAAGTCTGAATGCCTAATATCGTACACAACTTTCAAATGTCAATGAAAAGTTTCTCACGAATAGAAAACGGTTTTAATCATTTGTTATCAATTAATAATGCTAATTATTTAAACAGTACTTTAATTTGCTGTTAAAGTTACTTTAGGTAGTTAGTTACTGTTAGCATTCGTAAATATATATTTATACATACATATAGTCGTCATATTTACGACATGAATTTTTTAGATCCCAATCAACACTCTTGGAGCAGTAAACAAGTTTTTGGAAAATAATGTTCCAGCGAGGAAAACCGTACAGGTAACAAACAATATTCTTTTTTAAATCAACATTGATTTTATATACGGTTTTGTTTTAGCCCGTTTATTAAGTACCAACAATGACATAGGTTAAATAAACTCAACTAAAAAAAACGTTGTATGTAGCTAAGCCGTGGCATATTCGGAAGCTAATAAGTTCATAAAATAAAATTAAAACCTGTAAAAATCGCTGCCAACGTAAATAAATAAAAGCTTTTTTAAACATTCATAATCGTGCGGCAGTGAATTTATTTTGACTGGTAATCCCTAGCCTTTAATTGAAGTAAGGCCACTGATACCTACATTGTATAATAGCAAAATTGATATTTAACGGTATGACAATAAGGATGAAACAATACTGAAACCGATACTCAATACTCAGAAAGCAATCTACGGACCTAGCATTTCTAACTCCAACTGCTAGAACACACCAATACGGACGTCTGACATTTATATCTAAAGTAATAGACAAATGATAACTATCAGAGCTCATACCAAAATTACTTAGATTAGCTTGTAGGTTAAGTCCGAGTTCCAGATAAAGAAATAAAAAATTACTGCTACGCTGTTTTTTCTTTCTTGTAACGTTAGTTTACCAACTGACTCTTAGACAAATCCGCGACGGAATGCAATGAGACCTGAAGATATAACCATGGAAGTTGAACAGACAGATGTTTGATGTTTGTTGATGATTAATGTTGGATGCGACCAGCATTTTAGAACCATTCTCTTAAACCCACAACTGAAGAACATGTTTTATTTCATAGCGACGTCGCGTCGTGTTTATACGACAAATCATCATCAGCTCATTTTATGTCCCCACTGCTAGGGCACGAGCCTTCCCTATGGATGAATAGGGAGAATGGGTCATAAACCACCACGCGGGCCCAGTGCGGTGGTTGCTAACGACTGCTAATGCAGCCGGGACCAAAAGCTTTACGTGCCTTCCGAAATACGAAATACGACAAATAGTTGCCTTTATTTACATAATTTAAATTATTATCTGCTTCAGAAAAGAGTTTTTGCTGAAGAAGATAATAATTTTTCCGTTTTTATTACACATTCAATTGGTATATGTCCCTAAACATAGGTCTATATGTACGCCTTAAACATATATTTTTGAATACTATATTTTGGCTAAGGGACATACTAAGATTCGAATCATCGTCTTCATCATAATTAGCCCACATCAGTCCACTGCTGGACGTAGGCCTCTCCCAATGCATGCCACTGAGCCCGATCTTCGGCTACTCTCATCCAACCACTGCCAGCCACTTTGCGTATATCGTCGCTCCACCGCGCCGGAGGGCGTCCTACACTACGTCTGCCGAGTCGCGTCCACTCTAAAACACGTCTACCCCAACGGTTATCGGTCCTGCGGCTTATATAACCAGCCCATTGCCACTTCAGCTTACAAATTCTAAAAACTATGTCAGTAATTCTGGTTCTCTGGCGAATTACTTCGTCCCGGATTCGATCCCTTAGAGTAACACCTAGCATAGCTCTCTCTATAGAGATTCGAATGCGGGACATTCAAGGCAGTACGAATAGACAGGGCCACAACTGTTAGGTATATTAATTATGCAATCAATTTTATAACAATTAGATTCGTTGAAATAACAGACTGTCATATAAATGTTACGGTCTTGAATATACAAGTAGTTTGAATGCATTTAAAATTACAGGTCGGTGAAGACGGAGCCTTTGAGCCTGCTAGAAGATTGGGGCCACACGCAAGACGACGAGCGAACAAACAAGTAGTCATAGTACTAGAAAACATGGAGAAAACTGAGGAGAAATCCTCTTAGACTAAGACTAATCTTAATTAGAATTTTATTGTAATCCTTCATTTAAGAGGCTGCTGTCTTCATGTATACAAGAGTAGACTTTAAGTTCACCAGATGTTGTAGGTACCTGCTTTACAAAATAGACGTAATATAATAAAGCATTTTATATTTATAAAGATTTTGTTGATAATTTTTTTCTGCATCCATTTTTATCTTCTTAACATTTTGTTTGTTCCGAACTTTTTGTTGCATGGCTCGGGTTTGTGACGTCCAACCCGCATTTGGCAAACGTGGTGATAAAACCACTACATCATCAATCATCAGTTGTATGGAATAATTGACTCCAATAATGGAGGCCTTTGCCCATACAGTATAAAGGCTATTACTAACTTACTAACATTCTGAGAAATACTGAAATTTTTTTCAATATTATCATCATCATCATTTGCTGGTGATGAACGTCCCTGGCCCAATTCGGGTTGGTATGCTGTAACTACTGCCATTTTACTTCAACCACTGGGGCCAACGGCTTAACGGCCTTCTGAAACAAGGAAGAGTTGGAGATATTTTTAATTTGGTCACCTATAAGGTAACTCGAGTTTTTGAACAATCTCTCTGATTGTTTATGGTTATTTTGCGTAAACAGGAAATTTGTTATACTGGTCTACTGACATGTAGGTGGCCATCTTGCTTGATGATCTTATAGTTCGCCGAGGAGACCAGATAAGTATCACGTGGTAAGTAGATAGAGTGAAGACATTTTATTCAGTACTTTGTCAGAGTAACTGTTTAATTGAACATACGTTTGCAAGGTGTTTAGTTAATTTCTTTGATAGGGTAGTGGCATCAGTGTTCGACAGGAAAAAGATATGAACACTTTTTTTTATATATTAAAAGGAGTCAAACGAGCAGGCGGGTTACCTGATGGAAAATAATCACCGCCGTACATGGACACCCACCCGCAAAACCAAAGAAATCGCAGATGCGTTGCCGGCCTTGAGGAAGGAGTTGAATCTTTAGGAGGTAGTAGTAGTAGGAATTGGGAGGGGGGAGGGGTGAGAGATGGGCCTCCGGTACTTTCACTCACCGGACGAAACACAACAGCAACGAGTTCCATTGTTTCACGCCGATATTCTGTGAGAGGATGGTATTACGCCGGGCGAGCCGGCCCATTTCGTGCTGCAGCGCAGCGTGGCTCTACTACTCAGACAGTGTCACTTATTTAGCACCACCCAGGGGTTACGCGTAGGGTCTCAAGGGTTAGACCTACGGACGCGAGTAACTGTTACCCCAAAATCCTGTAATCGTCATAAAAGGGGGGCAACTGATTTGTGACTTACATACCACCTGCTTCCTAGGATTCCGGACTCATGCCAGGATTTTATTAGTCTTGGTATATCTCCCCCAAGTAGGGTAGCTGTCATCCAGTAAAATATCAATGACGTTCTATATTATTAGGTCCTTACCTATAAAATTGACGTTTTGTATAAAGATTTTATATACAATTATATTTTTCATACTAAGGTTTTTTTTAATTTAGTCACTAGTTTAGTTCACTAGCTAAATATAGCAGACATTATAAAGAAAAAAAATCAAGTCCCAGCTACAATGAAACAAAGGGTCAATTCCGCAAACAAAAAAAGAAGTAATTCTTTTTAAATTGTGCGATAAAGACACAAAACGAATAATCATTGTTATTACTAAAGCCTAAGTAACATAGTCCTAATTAAAGGTGTATAATAATATTAACAACCGTTATTGACTTATTAATAAGTGACAAAAAAAACGTCAATGTCATAGGTAAGGACCCAATATATTTGGCGACGAATACCGTGTCGAACACTGGACTTAAAATGTCGACCGCTGATGCCACTACGATAGATATTTTAAGAAGTTATTGTTTGGTTCAATTAAAACAAACAAAAAGGTTACTCTCGAGCAACGTATAAGAACAAAATAATACAGTTTAGCGTTCAATATATTTTGGTCACATTTTATCAACTGCAAATATTTTGACAAAACATCTAATTATATCAGAGAAATAAGGCCCTAGCATTTAAAAAAAAAATCAGGCTAGTTTTTTTTTACTTTTCCTGACACAAAAATTGTAATATTTTTAAGAGCGGCCTCTCTGTCGGCTCTTATGAGTGAAACTAGGGGCACGTGTAAGCGGTGAAGGCATTGCGGCCTCTGTTTCGGCTTCTTTGAATTGAAACTACCGAAAGTGCTTTATTTTCCTTTTTAATCCAAATGTCTTTTGGCGTTTTTCTTGAAAATTGGCGTATACAAACTTAAAGTTTTTTCATAAAAATAGTTTATATATGTTGTTGAATTTATCTTCAAAATATTTGCAGTTGATAAAATGTGACCTTATATATTAGTATATTATCAGAACTTTCCACCTTTCGGTGGAATACACAAAGTTATCGTATTTTTCTATACGGATGGCCTTTATTCTGAAGTGGAACGACGAAAGAAAAGAATACTCTTAACGGAGATAGGAAAAAATAGGTGCTCTATCTTTATATAGAACTTACATAAGTGAAATAGTGGCCTCTGTGGTCTAGTGGTTAAGACCACTGGCCTCAGAACCAGAGGTCCCGGGTTCGATTCCCAGCGTGTGGCACATGTTTGTACTCGATTTGGTAGGTGGTAGGGCTTGTTTTAAATCCGCCTGGGTTGCTACCACAATCACATCTAAATATGTCGCCAAAACATCAATGCTACTAGCATCCAAACTTTATAACGGGGAGTAACGCTAACTACTTTTTATAGGTATCATAGACATTTTATTTTATTTTATTTTATTTTACCATTATACCTGACGTATAAGAAGTAATAGAGAAAGAGAGAGAGATAAATACATTACTACCTACTTACTAATTAATCAATATCGTCACAGTATAGGCACATAACCCGCTCATTTTATGTCCCCACTGCTGGGGCACGTGCTTTCCCTATGGATGAATAGGGAAAACGGGCCATAAACCACCACGCGGGCCCAGAGCAGATTGGTGGTTGTTAACGACTGCTAAAGCAACCGGGACCAACGGCTTTACGTGCTTTCCGAAGCAGGAAGGAGTTCGAGATGACAAATTTTTGGTCACACATCCGATGATCGGCCTTTGCGAAAGTTGCTTAACCTCGGCATTATTATTCCGCTAAGTTCTGACATTAAGAGTTAAGATAGCCAGTTCCTCAGTATTTGAGGTTTCCGGGTGAAGTGCGCTTCCATTTTTGGCTTTATCTCACCTACCTCACTCACTTATAGTACCTCATCATCAGGCAATAAACGTCCGACCTGAGCTCAGCATTTTTCATATAAACAATAGCACATGGCTCCATAACCATACCACGCTGGCCCCTTACGGGTTCGGAGGGTTGATGAGATAAATACAGCACAACTTAATTACTAATTCATCAATATTGTCACAGTGTGTTCACATCACAAAGTCACTTTATGTCCCCACTGCTGGAGCACGAGCCTTCCCTATTGATATGGAGTGTAAGATTACCTTATGGAGCTTGTTTCTATACCTAGAACGAAGATTTCTTGTTGTAACCTGACAATTTTTTTAAACAAAAGTCTATCTTCTAATATATAAAATTCTCGCGTCACAGTTTTCGTTGCCATACTCCTCCGAAACGGCTTGACCGATTTTGATGAAATTTTTTGTGCTTATCCGGTATCTATGAGAATCGGCCAACATCTATTTTTCATCCCCCTAAATGTTAGGGGTAGTCCACCCCTAAATTTTTTTTTATTTTTTATGGCAAAACAACGTTTGCCGGGTCATCCGGTATCTATGAGAATCGGTCAACATCTATTTTTCATCCCCCTAAATGTTAGAGGTAGTCCACCCCTAAATTTTTTTTTTATTTTTTATGGCAAAACAACGTTTGCCGGGTCATCCGGTATCTATGAGAATCGGCCAACATCTATTTTTCATCCCCCTAAATGTTAGGGGTAGTCCACCCCTAAATTTTTCTTTTATTTTTTATAGCAAAACGACGTTTGCCGGGTCAGCTAGTATTTAAGTATATACAAATAAGCAAATATCTTGTCATTTTGTTATCAACCATAATATGACAATCATAGATTTATCTTCTATAAAAATAGATTTAAGATACTTACTTACTTAGTTAGTTAGGCGCAGGGCCTTTCTCCTGTCAATTGCTAGCTCTTGCCAGTGGTCCACCTCCAGGTCGAGCAGGAAATAAGAAATTAAAAAACTAACGACGGCAATTGTAAAAAACGATAACGAATCTAAAAGTACAGCCACTGAGTAGTACATAGGTAATTTCTTATAATGTATAACGTTTTCGTAACATTTCTGTCGATGATAAAATATTTGTGACATATTTTCAGTATTTACATTCCGAGCGATTAGGAAAAACAAAGTAAACAAGACATTTTTATATCTTATTGAAGTCACTTCAAAGAAAATACAGCAATCTAAGGTAAATATTACCTCAATTCTTTTAACATGAAAAAGTAAACATAATTTTTTATCTGTATCTAAAGCACTTGATTCGTTTCAGTAATTGATAAGTAGCATACTTGGCAAAGAGTGGCAAGTGCAAACCGGATCTTAACTTAGTTATTAATTAGTATATTTCATGATGTTGGAACTCTTAATTAAGATAAAAAATCTTAAACGTTTAAACTTTTAACCTTAACACGATATATCTCAATGGAGCATAGAAAAATCTGTGAGGAAAATGGCTGACATAGTCAGACGGCGGGACCATCGGACATGAAAATGAAATATAGCTGTATGGTATCAGAAATATATTTATTAGAAGATCCAATAAAAACCTTGTTATCTTACAAAACAAGTGTTAAACTATCTGGCATTGCATGTAACTGAAATTATTACATGGCAATACATTCTGTTTCTTGTTCTGTTCTCCTTATTTGACAGAGTTTGGCAAATGCCTTTCCCATGATCGATAACACTTTTCATCACAATTAATATACACATAAATCTAAGAGTTGATAACTTTGCAAAAGTCTACGTAATTTTGCAGATTCACATAACAGTGATATTAATACAATTTTTTGCTACATGGACGACAGTTACTCTGTTATCTTAGTAAGGACAACCATATCGTAACAATACGATGTTCCCTGCGACGATTTGTAAAGGCCAAACGTCCATCTGTTAAGACCAGCCTCTCTAAACGGGAAATAATTGAACGCAAAATCTAAGGCATACAGATCCAACTTCTCGAATGAGAACGAATTCTTCTTGATAATACATGTTTTGACGTCGTATTTCGTTTTAGTGGCTACTAATATAAGTCTGACCAGCACATTGGTGCAAGTCAACTTCGGCCAATTCAAGGTGTAGGACGAGGAACCAGAGTCCAGATTCTTACTCCTGAAAAAGAAATTGTACCCCTTCAAATCTTTCGCGTACGTAACATTCCCTTTGATGTAAACTTTATCACTGACGTTGTATGGTATTATTTCGATGAATACGTTATCGTCCTTCGCGTACGGAGGGTCCGGATTCTTACACTTCTCAACTTCTATCAAACTTGTTGTATAACGACTGCTTGTGAAGTCTATTTGACTCAAAATAACCACTAATTTTAAGAAGAAAACACACATTTCCTTTCCCATTTCTAACTCACTGATCACTCCACTTGCCTGAATAGGTTGTATAAATTTCGTTACATCGTTTACTAGTCGTTTGATCAATATCAAGATAACATTTTTTGAATCCGATTCCAACCACACATGTGATCGTTAGATGATTAGTTACGCATCAGACTACGGATCATTACGACCGCTAATGGCTCATGATTATGATGTTCTAAATTTTTTTGGCTATATTACTAATTATACATGTATAGGTTTTCGGTTCTGTTCAAAGTACTAAAACTAAAATTTACCTAGGTCTTATGAGGTCTCTAATTTGCTCTTTATTTGGCTATTATCTCACATTATCACAACGGGGCAGCTCTTTGTCTTTATTTTACCTGATGGTAAGTGACAATAAAGTCAATGATGGAAACTCACTTCACCCAGAATACTTGACTATTAAGGAATAGCTATCTTATCTCTAACAGTCCGGATGACAACAATGTCACTATGAAGTTGTCATGGCGATAAACATAGACCATATGATAAGCGGTAAGCAAACTAAATCCACTAACCAAACTGAGTACAATAATATGTAATGTAAGCTGGGAATCGAACACGGAATGAACCAAAGAGCCTGTAAAATTCTATTACCCAATTGCGAAATCTTTTTAGACTTTTATTTGATACCTACTACGTACAGTTACATAATCTTCCACAAATGGAATCAACATGAAAATTTGGAGAATAAGTTACTAGTACAATATTATTAAAAACAACTTGAAAGTCCAGAAACGCTCCTACGACCTTTAACTTTAGTAAATTTTCCAAGATTTGTGAGATAAGATTGGGAGAAAATTTACTATCTCCGATTCACGGGGAGTCGATAAATAGAAGGAAGTTAAGTTATTATCTTCAATAAAGATAAAGTGAAATTTACATTTCCGCTTTAAATTGTTTTAGTATTTTGTTATTGAAACCACTTTATTTCAATTACAACTCGACTTGACCAACCAAGGCAATGAACCAAGTCAAACTCATGACCGAAAAAGTAATAATTAAGATAAGAGGAGCTCGATGGCGCAGTGGTTAACGCGCCCGGTCTGCGAGTGCTGAGGTTAAGCAACTTTCGCAAAGGCCGGTCATCGGATGGGTGACCAAAAATTTATCATCTCGAGCTTCTCCGTGTTTCGGAAGGTACGTTAAGCCGTTGGTCCCGGCTGCATTAACAGTCGTCAACAACCACCAACCCGCACTGGGCCCGCGTGGTGGTTTATGGCCCGTTCTCCCTATCCATCCATAGGGAAGGCTCGTGCCCCAACAGTGGGGACATAAAATAAGCTAATGATGATGATGATGAAGTTAAGTTTGAATACCTAAAAGAAGACAACTAGACCCCAACGCGCAAGCCACCAAGCTCGCTAAGTCGTAGCATGATCGCCGGTGCTGAGCCGAATCGTGTCTCTTACCCCGTCGCTATTACTTTTTTTTGGAGAGAGATTCTTCGAGCGTTTCGTATCGGATCGGAATACCGAACCGAACAGCCCAAAGGTGCCCCTAAAAGCTAAGAGGCTCGGGTTGACCGGCTCGTTGGGGTGCGCTGTTGCTCTAAGCCCAAAGTTGTGGCATGGTCGCCGCTTAGCTCAGTGGTATCTTTTAACCCATCGCAGTCGCTTTAAGCCCAAAGTCGTTGCATGTTCGCTGCATAACCTGGATGTCACTGTCGTTTGCCGCTTAGCCCAATGGGATCTGGCCGGGATTTAGCCCAGTCGCTTAGCTTGTCGTCTCTGTCGTTTGCCACTAAGTCCAAAGTTAAAGCCAGGCACTAACAGAGATACGTACAGTTAGATCTATTTGACAAAAAATTAGTTACAATATTCACCATTTCCTATTTTATAGTTAAATCGGTAACCTGCCATGAATGCATGGAAATATTCACTGCCCTCGTTGATGCTGCAGTAGTACATTGAGAATAATTTATGTCCACGCAATAGTCCGGTAAATGAGAAGCTATTAGGCTAGCTAGTGAGTATCGCAACCGTTGAAATGATAAACCTAGTCAGTTCAATTAAAACCATATTGGTATAAACTTATTGGTATATTACTTCTTGATGTAAAATTAGCAAGCAGAAATTGTTGATCACGTCTCATACACTGGCAACAGGTCAGAAAACAAGATTAGCCGGCCTCGTGTGTAAATTAATTTTGAACCCTAGTCAAACTTGGTTTAAGTTACCCGAAGTTACTTTAAGTTGAGATTACATTTCAAGTAGCGTAGCGTGTGCAGAATTTATTTTGAGTAAGCACAAGTAATATAAACTTGTATTAAAAGTATGCTGTAGGAATTTAAAGGCATTTAAACTATGAAGGTACGTACCACAGGGTATAAGCTTTACATTGTGCAATAACGTACAAGGAATTACTGCATGGATTACTTGTAAAGCCTGACCAGAAAAATAGAAAACCTCGCCATGATGCGGAAAACTAATGACACTAATTTCTTTTACTTGCACAGTAACTTTAAAACGCCATTAACATGACATCATTGTCATCTGTTGATTAATGTCAAAGTGTAAGCGCGGACTATTATGAGTTTGTGATATTTTTATGCGTTAAAATGCTGAAAACTATAACAATAGTTAGTAGTTAACAAATGAGAGAAATTGTCAGAGATTGGACTCTATTTCTCTCAATAACATTACCGACACAGGCCCAATGGATGTTTCAATCCTCAGTTATATCGTATCTAAAGAATAAGATTGTCATTGTGACATATTTTCTAAAGAGAATCTGTCCTTATGTCAAACTATTCAATGAATAAACTTTAACAGACGATTGAAAAATCAGCCCTTAGTTGTCAACATGACGGGTAGGTAAATCACATAGTACATACATACATAGTACACACAATGAAAATTGGCCAATAATGTAGTTTAAGTTTTAAGTAATTTATGTTTTTAGGTGTGTCTCGTTCGTTTTTTGGTAATGAAAATACAAAGCGAAGGACAGACGTCGGCTG
Organism: Eudonia mercurella; assembly: GCA_963082485.1. Taxonomy (NCBI): domain Eukaryota; kingdom Metazoa; phylum Arthropoda; class Insecta; order Lepidoptera; family Crambidae; genus Eudonia; species Eudonia mercurella. Next base: position 7,643,784 of record OY720034.1, read on the forward strand.
TATTTTGAAGCGGTTACTAGCAGCAATTTTAATGGCAGCAGATAGTGTCTTCGTTTACTGTTACACAAATTAGGTTATAAATATAAAAATGTAAGCAGAAAATTACAGAAACAGAGCGCCTGTAATTGAAACAGAAATCAAACAATTTATTATTAATGGTGACTGTGAAAGTGACTCATCAAGCAATGAAAATGACAATGAGTCTAATATATCTTAAGTCCAACCATAGGTGCAATCTGATAATGATGAACATAAAATATCGTATGACTTAGTTGAATATTTTGGTTAATGATATTAAAAATCATAGCTTTGATAATTTTATATCTATGATTTTAACCCTTGACTTTGTTATGTATTTGTACCTACAGGAGCACATTAGTTTACATTTGTAATAAACAAATAAGTTTGAAAAATTAGGCTTTGTTGAATCAGTCCAAAATCAGAAATGTTCTTGTTCGAATTTCCAATGACACCATATACATAAATTAATGATACATCTTATCGTATGAAAAAAAACCCTACACTTATTTTCAGAATACAGTTTTTTTTAACGCTTGCCAATTCACATAGGTGTGACTATACTTAGTGTTGCAATAAAAAAAGCAATTGAGGTGCCCCTAGACCAGGTTTTTTATTTTGATGCTCAGACTATACTGTGACTAAATATTCGAAAAAGAAACAGCCCATGCTGAGTTTCCTGCGCCTTCTTCTTGGTACAAGGAGTCAACCCAACCGTAGAGTTTAAACCATTTACTAAACCATGATAATACTAAGACCTTCAAGATATACAAATGTTTTAACTTTGTTTTGCTTTAAACAGCTTTCAATTTACAAGCCAGTTCGATTTTTTCTTAATCATTGAGAAGTTATCTCCTTGATAATTTAAGAGTAAATGTTTGTTCTATTTTTGAGTAGCTGAGGCCGATCTGGATTTTCATACTAACTTTGCCGGCCGTTGCTCGCGTGTATTGAACCAGTACAGCAATTTCAATTTGTCTCAAAGAAAGTTGTCAAAATAAAGATACGATTTCAAAACTTGTCTGTGAAAAAAACACAAAACACCAATTCGTACCTCTGTAAAAAGCTGATAAATCTAAACTGTATGTAGGTAAATATTCGTTTTAAATGTTTCGTTCGGATAATCTCCATTGAACCATTAATAAAACAATGCCGGCTTATAGACACTGCACTTAAAATAATGCTTCAATTCATAAATTAATGTATGTAGTTAAGTGAAACCGTACCCCGGAAATCCAACTGCGAGGACCTTATATGAATTTATTACTCACAAAGTACGGTGTGGTCGGTAATCTGCATTCAATTTCGGTTTTGATATTATTTCAGCGGCAAATCTTGTAGTAATTACGTACGGGATTGTTCCTAAGTGGACCAAATGCTCGGCGGTAGCTCCCCTCCCATTACGCAAATTTACTGGAAAATTAATTAGTGTTTTGAATTCAAACTCCTGTTTCCCTTTGGAACCGAAAGAAACTGAGTAAATGAGAATTAAAAGTTATGCCGAGGTGGTAACGAAACGCTAAATCTTTTTTGTATAGGTACAAGCCTACAAACCGCAATTATAATATTTGGACAAGAACAGCAGCTCATTTAAGAAAAACGATTACACTTTACTTTTCTTTTATACACGACTTATGTACTTACAAACTTTTTAATTGCTTTTCTTAAAGATCTAATATTTGGTTTGTTCATTCGTAAATATTTGTATACCTACTACATATTTATTTTTCATTAAAAGTATGTATTACATTCAAAGTCAAAGTCAAAGTCAATAGTATTTATTCAAATAAACTTAAGAATAAGTGCTTTTGAATCGTCTAAACATATTTTTACCTACTACCTATTCAGGACGTCTATTTTTTAGCTGCGAAGAAGAATGAGCGCAAGAAACCGCACAGCTTAAATCGTGACCCCGAGCCATTCCCATGGCAGAGAATGGATGGTGCTTAGTTTTTAAGAGGGTATACCTCCCCACGGCTCGTCGAGTTTTTAGTTGCTGGACGAGGGGACAGGAGTAAAGTCCCACATAACCTGGGGTCGCCTCTTGCACCGGTGTAAGCGCACAGCATTTTATACTTTAAAAAACCGGCCAAGTGCGTGTCGGGCCACGCGCAGTGTAGGGTTCCGTAGTCCATCTCAATAATGCCGACTCTGAGAAGAGGGCTTTTATGAACATTTATTTAACGATGGCTCATATACTTAAATGTAGATACTACCGGTTTCACACACCTGACAACGTTATATAAATAGTTCGACTCTGTCTGTCTGTATGGTCGACTGTTACTCGTCAACTTGTAAAGCCTACTTAGCTGTGATAGTTTTCCTTTTAACTTCGTCATATATAAGGTCACATTTTATCAAATGCAAATATTTTGACAAAACATCTAATTATATCAGAGAAATAAGGCCCTAGCATTTAAAAAAAAATTCAGGCTAGTTTTGTTTTTTCTTTTCTGATACAAAAATTGTAATATTTTTAAGAGCGGCTTCTCTGTCGGCTCTTTTGAATGAAACTAGGGGCACGTGTAAGCGGTGAAGGCATTGAGGCCTCTCTGTTTCGGCTCCTCTGAATTGAAACTACCGAAAGTGCTTTATTTTTCTTTTTAATCGACATGTTTTTTGGCGTTTTTCTTGAAAACTAGTGGATAAAAATTTAAGGCTTTTTAATAAAAATAGTTTACATATGTTCTTGAATTTAACCTCAAAATATTTGCAGTTGATAAAATGTGACCTTACATACAACTACCGTGAATTTTTTCACGTATCCAAAAACAACCATTACTGGTGGGGGAGGGACTCTAACACAAAATTTTGCACTAAAAACAAACCTAAAAGTAGTGCACAATTATTAAATAATAGATGTTTGCCTAGTGTCGGAAGGTCCGCAATGTTTAAAAAAAATATCCAGTTCAGCAGTTATCAAATTAAATCCATAAGCGGCGCTAGTGTGCCTTACCCTTTGCCTTAAGGTGTTTGCTTTGTTATTCCGCCTTTTACAATTCCTTACTGTCGTTTACATACTTAACAACAACCATGCAATGGCATACTTGAATCTGGGTCGGCACATAATTACACACGTGAGCCAACCCTGGACTCAGAAATTTGAATAAATTAAAGCCAATCTAAGTTTACTTCAGAATGTTTCTGTTAAGCTTGGTCACGGCTAAGTTTCACAACTACAATGTACACTACGCAAAGGTGCAAACTTCCTTGCTTTGAAGTAGTTACTTAATGAAATTGATGTTGAATAACATGTGGAATAAGGAGTTTTTAATATACGAAGCTTGAGAATATATGATTGAGCTTCATGGAAAGAAAGTTTGCAATTTTGTTTTAATTTCCTAAATACCTAAGTACTTTGTGGAATTTAAGAAAATAAAACTAGTTTTTTTATTTTTTTATTTTAAGTGCTAATTGCTGCACTGAAGCTGAATTAATATCATATGTTATTATCATTTATTATCATATACCTACAGTTTTAATAAATACATAGTCAAAAAATATATTTAATTGTATTATTTCCGATAAATAAAATTATAAATTTTGTCCTATGGTTCTTCTACTCTACGAACTATTTAACATAAAAGTACTAAACATAAAATTCTTATCTGATTGTTTATCAATTAAAGCTGGCACATCATAATTACAATGGCATCCATTCCAAACGATAACATCCTAAAATACTCTGTTCATAATCATCACACATAAAATGATTTATCACAACACATTATGGCACCGCTACGTCAAAATCTAACATTGATTACAGCTCCCGTGGCGACCCTCAATTTACGGTCCGGTCCCGAAAACCGCTAAATTTGCTACTCGATCATGCCAGTTTGATGAATGAATTATCATTTTAAGCACGCATTTGCAGTTTCCGATAACACTGGAGGCGCAAATACTCCAGACACTCCCACACTTCATAACTAGCCCCGAGTAAGGTCAGGATCTCTCGCGGGAAAATTAATTTCGCACCCAAATCAAACTTGACCTCATTACTAAGCCGGCTTAATTCGTGAATGTAATTTTCAACTTCTTTTAAAGCTACTAGGAAATTTCATAAGAAACCAAAAAAGAAGTTGCAGTTTACAGTTGTGTACTGAGGCACAGAAGAAATAATAGTACTGATAATATGGCAGTACCTGGATGACCGAGCTTTGTTCGGTATTTTATTACTGATAAAACGACGTTTTCTAAAAATGAAACCTAGCTAGATCGCTTTATCGCCCCCGAAACTCCCTGCGTACTAAATTTCATAAAAATCGTTGGAGCCGTTTCCGAGATTCAGATTATGTATAGATATGTTACGGCTAATAGCCGAAGTGCGGCTACACCTAGTTTTACCGGCTACAACTAGAATACTGCAGAATGTGAGTATTGTGAGTTTTAGATTGGCATTAACAGATGTCGGCTACATTATAGACAAACAATACGTGTGTGTCAAATACAATGCGTGTGTATCAAACAAATACATGGTAGTGTGTGTAATGTTGTTTTTGTTAATTTACAGTATTTTTTATGCATAATTAAAAAACATTAACATTCGGATAACCTTCTCTATATAAACTATAAGTGTGCGAAATTTCATACTCCTCCGTCCGCGCAATTTTCGTAAAAACGGGTACAAAGTTTTTGCTTCACGTATTAATATATAGATTTGAAATCAAGTTAACATGACAGGAACAAAACACGGAATAATTATTCGCAGCTTGTTCTCTGTTTATTTGTAAGGCTCTCAGAACAATAACTAAAGCTATCTGAGGCAAGGCAAGGTAATAGATTAAAATGACAATATCAAAAGTCATTCAAGACCGAATTGTTGAAGACACTATAAATCCTTTCGTTAATCGTGTAATCTCTAATCTGCGAGCTACGCAAACAAATCCACAATTAACCGAACACCCCGCTAAATACACTAGACTAGAGTAAGAATGTTACCAACGGCCAATTTGTCTGAATAGTCTTCGTTAACTAACGCTAACCGCCCAGATACTGCAAAACTTTGAGCATTACGGCAAAAATGGCATAATGTAGGTAAGTAAGTAAGTTACGCGACCGTGAGAGTTAAATACGCCTAATTATACTCGTATATGAAAGTTGTAATAAATACCTATGAAATATGGATGAGGAAAACTAGTGTGATAACGTGTTTGAGGAAACTATTTGTTATTCTGAGACCTATTAAACTTAGCAGTAGTAATTAGATTATATGCTTTCATAAAGCTGGACAAAGGCGTCAATCATTGTAATCAAGTCATTGCTGAATTTATAGTAATTGGCTTAAAGGTGGGTTGGTGGTCAAAAGCCATGCATAGAAAAATTCAAAGCAAACCTTGCCTGGCCTGGGAATTCAACCTAGGACCTCGGATATCGGACCGTCAATGTATCTGTACCTGAGATGGAAGAGCTGTCATTCAAAATGCGAAAGGTCGTGGGTTTGTGTCAGCTTGATGTGCCTTCTAAAGCACAAAGGAGAGTTTGAGTTTAGATGACCCATCAGAGAATACGGCATTACGAAAGCTGCTTAACTTAACGATTGCAGGCCGAAAGCGCTAGCCACTAAGCCATCAAGATCCTTTCCCTAATTGATTTTTTTTTAAATTTTGCTTTGAACAATTTTTCTTTACAACAATGGTTGATACAAAGTTCGTAATAATAGCAAGAAAAAAGAAGGAAGCCGTTACAAAAGCAAAATACCTATCGAATGCGTATAAGTTTCCAACAAACCGGCAGTTGACAAGGAACCAATTCTATGTCCAATTACGTATCGATTAGTAGTGAACACAAAGAATCGAGATAATCATTCGAGTCACGTCCCCAAAGGAAGAGTTTATTAGATGGAGCAAGTTGGGAGCTGATTAATTCATATTACTTAGGGTCTATACCAAGTTATGCAGAGTTCGTTTGGCTCCAACTTCTTTGTGAGTGGAATCGAAGTATCAAGACTCTTCGGTATTTTAGAAAAGGGTGGTCTTATCAAGTAAATAAAGATTGGCGTTAATTTTTAATTACATAATACAATCAGATAATTATATTTTATCGGTTAGTAACCAGATTACGAGTAAAATTAATGTTAACATTCGAAAGTATGCTTATACGGATACTTGCAACTTGTATGCATTGGTGTTAGTCTTAAGTTGGGATTCATTTGAAGGGTCTTTGGTAATCACAGGTGGTAACAGATATATTAGGTATCTAACAAAGTTTGATATAACTTTATCATAATCGTCATCATAATTTCAGCTAGTGACCACCCGGTTATAAGCCTCACTTTTACGGCTAACTTCGCCGGTTCCGTGCGGACGGGCCTCTTTGTGATACTACTTTATTTATTTAATTGTTAAAATTATTCTTAGTTTTTTTTTTCTATATTGTTTTATCCTTTCAACAAATGTCATCCGTGCTTCCGAAGAGACGCAACGCTATTGGTCCTGTCTGCATTAGCAATCGTTAACAGCCACCAATCCGCACTGGGTCCACGTGGTGGTTTACAGCCCATTCTCCTTTTCTATCTATATTCTATCGTGCTAGGGCACGAGCCTCCCCTATGGATAGAAAGGACATGAAATGACCTGGAAAGTAAGTAAGAAGTGTGATAAATTTACTTTTTCTACAATAAAAATATTTTATTTTCTGTTAAAAAGTTCCTTTTTATTTTCTCGGGAAGCTTTACATCTTCGTTTCGGTCAGTGACATAAGGTCGAGTCATCAAAAATTAGCTTGCAATTTCACTCTGTATTTTAAAATAGCCATTTGCTGATATTTCACGTTTTTGACAGCAGTAAAAACGAAATAACTCTTGGAGATTGCTCCGGATGGTGAATGGCTGAATAATAGTTGTAACTCTTCGTACAAACAAGAAATCTGAGCACAATCTTCAATGCATCAAGACTAAAACGGTCTTACGTGTTAAAGATTAAGGTCGAATTTTGTGGAGAGCGGGTGTGCTGAAAAGAGCTCAAGCGTCATAAGCAAGGAATTGTACGTAACACACTCGAGACGAAGTTTACAAGGCAAATTGAATGACAAAAGCTTGCTGCGTCAAATCAAGAAAAAGCCATAGAGGGAGATGTGTCCCATCCGAGATGGTTTGATTAAATTGGTAATTTTCATAGTGGGGTTTGTGACTTGTGTTCTCAAAAGCGAGAAGCACTCATGGGACCTTTCTTGTAGATTTGCTATTCGATTGAAGTTATACCTACTAATCGTTTTATTGTAGTAAAAATGTATAACCGTTACTTTAACGGTTTTTTTGTTACAATAAAAGTATTGGAGGAGCTCAATGGCGCATCGGCTTTCACATTCGGATTGCAATCACGCTAGTTGAGCAACCTTCGTATTGCCGGGTATTCGAACGGATGGGCAAATTAAAACATCTCAACGTATCCTATGTTTCGGAAGGATAATTCTGGATGAGTAGCGGGTGTATGGTGCGTAAACTCTTACTAGGGTGGCTGCCCGGAAACGGCATTTCCTAGGATAAACAAGTGGAGGCAAGTTTCCAGTTGGATGATGACAGCAGTCGTCTCACCCACTTGTGGGAACCTACCTAGACTATTATTATGCGTTAATAGCGCCTTGAAACCTTGAAACAAAGATAACCTTGAAAAAAAGAAAGAATATATTTCAGACATAGCCAGTCTTTATAAAATTCAAAGAGAAAGATACAGTCAAGCAAAACCATAGAAGCCTTTCATCAAAGCTCTAAAAGAGATAATTGTTTAAGCAGTAAAGACAACGTAGTATTATAAAATTGTTTGTTCCTAACACAAATTTCATTTGTCCCAAAGCTTTTTCGATCACCAACGTAGGCCGGATCCGAATCATTGGCAAGCAATTCAGTTAACAAATCGACGCAGATTTAATCAAAGGAAATTGGATGTAAGTCGTACGTATTGTTACTTCTTTATTACAAGCGTTTGCCCGTCTCTCTTTGAGTTAAGAATTCTAGGTAGATAGAAATGAGGACGTAGGTATGCCTGGTGATGATGATACCTACATTTTTTCTTCTGATTCGGTACTACAGTACAAAAACACAAGAGTAACTTCATTTAATGAGGAGAAGAAACTTTATTTGTCCATTAAATTACAAAGAAAATTCTAATTTGGAAACGTAACAAGCCGGCAGGCAGGGGAGGAAAGAGATAATCGTCTTGATGTTTACTGTTACGATCGAGTAAGTCTTTTCACAAACAAAGAGTTTAAGTAAATTAGATTTAAATTAGTTAAATACTGAAATGGAACACTTGTGTTTATTCTACATAATATTATTATATTTCTGGCGTTTCGAACACTTTACTGGGTGGGTTCATATAATTTTGTAAAACACGCGAGTAGATTCGTACAAAAGGTGTAGAAAACAAAATAATTATAAATACTTTTTTTCAGAGGTACAGCCTTAGAGTCAGTATCTAAGTTGGGTGCAAACTCTCCTGTATAAGAAATATATTGTTAAATATATAACAAAAATAGTAAATCTGTAGATCCATCTATGGAGAAAATTTGTTTCTATTTTTTAAGGAAAACAGCATTTTGGTGAATTCCCACTTATTCGTTATTAGTGGGACCATGTATTATGTTGCTGTCTGTTTATAACATCTGTTTAACTATTTTATCTTTTAATTATCATTTATTAATTTTGAAAATTAGATTTATTAATTATTAATATTTTATCTAAAGACAATTTTGCAATTGAGAATGTTTTAAATACTGATGCTGACTGTGCGACAGCGAGTGAAATAACAAAATTCAAGATTCCTTGGTTTATGAGCGCAAACTTTTTAGAAAATCAAAGTTTAGTCCTAAGGGTATTTCCACTTTGAAAATGTTCAAAGGAAAACTAACCATCGCAAAATCTTTCAGAAACTTATTTTTCAGCTCAGTTGGCGATAGAGAAGTATTCAAAAGCGTTCAAATAACTTGAAAGTGATAACAAATAGCTAAAGTTGGTATGTGTATCAACATGCAGTGAAACTTCTATTGAATATTATTATCAGAATGTTTCTCTTGTGAATTTGTGTTATAAATACTGTTAAGAATTCATAACATAACATAAAGAGGACTAACTAATGAATACCTACTATAGTCAAACAGTGCAGTGTAATTTAAATTCCCTATCTTCAACGCTAACAGTCCAGGTTTCAGATACTAAACATTCCATATCTCCTTCGCTTAATGAGCTTCAGATGAGTTTTATGTACTTAACCTTTCTTATTTGCATCGATTCAAATAATTTAGGTACCTAAATAGCAGGGTTACCTTCTTTGGTAAAACCATCAAAGCCCAACATCAAGTCCCTCATATGGGATGGATAGGGAAATTTAACGACAGAGACGACTGACTCGTCTGCAACTTAATTGATATCTTGCGTTACCTATGTAGAATTATATGGACTGTATTAGTATTATTAAGTAAGTAATGTAAACTATTGTAATAATAGCGATGTATCACGAATGGCATTTTGTATGTCAACTTGTAACATGAAAGTACATGAAGCTGTACAGCTTCATGCGAAAGTATAAGACAAACCACAGACACTATAAAAAATAAAGTGGAAGAAATGAAAAAAGATAATGGATGAATATAATTTTACAAAAATTTTGTTACAAACTAATTAAAATTATAAAACAGTGTTAAAAAAATTCCCACTAGCGGGATTGGAACCCACACCCCATGTTGGTGATGTAGTTGTCGACATTGAATAAGACTCCTAATAAAATATTTCGGTGGGTTGGACAGAACCACGATTGCATAAAGAAAAAAAATTAAAAAAAATCCACGAGCGGGATTTGAAACTGACCCGGTTGCCATGGGGTGCGGGTTCAAATCCCGCTTGTGGATTTTTTTTCAAAACCCTTTCCAAATTAAAAAAAGAGTTACCACGCGAACAACATTAGAGTTCTTAATATTAACGGGGTTCTTACCATGGTTATTACTTTGGAGTATCCGATATTTCGGCACAGTTGCATGCGCCATGATCACGGCTGCACTGAAGTTTTTACGGGTGGATATTTACGAACAAACGAAACTATCTACTCTCTTCCTTAGTCGTTTTTTGCACTCGACACCCGTACCACTGGATTCTAAAGTCACATAAACATACACAAGTTAACTCTAAAACGCTGGTAAAATGAACGCGAGAAGGTCCGTACAAAGTATTAAATTTCAATACAGTTACAATAACACACATTTTATACAACATAATGCCTCTTTAGGTGCAGTAGATATCAAAATACCCAATGTAAATAAGGAATTCACGAACAATACAACTGGAAGGATGCCAGCTTCAAGTTTCTTTGGCATCTCATAAAGTATGTGTTGCCTTAAAAATAGAAAACTGATTTTAACTCTGCCTCGTAGAATAAAGGCAAATGATAAATAGTGCTAAGTATATAAATTTTTGCACAGCCAATATAAAGAGCGGTATCTCGGCATTGGCCGGCAGCCAAAAGCGTTACTTAAATTATAGGAATCAAATTAGAACACCCCTTTGTACAAATGTATCGTATGCATTTAAACAGCCTACTTATAATAGGAACAAATCTTAAGAAATACTGATTCATTTAATTTATCATTAAACGAACGTGGTCCATTAGTTTGACACTCTAATTAGCAGTAATAATGAAAACTTTCAACTCGTTTCCTTTTTTTGGCTTATCTCACTGCTGTTAAAAGTAACCAATAACTTAGTAGTTCAATACAAGGAAGAATAAGTTTGCTAAGATTTGAAGTTTGATAAGTATTTTTATTTATTGAATTTGAATAGTAGGCAACTGACCCCGCTCTACCAGATGTTAAGCAGAAGCGGAGACCAGATATGATGACATCTAGAGGAGTACAATTGTTTTTTTTTCTTGAGGGAGTTTGCTTATTGCCACTAGACATTTTCAGCCTCACCGGGCTTTTTGGGGGCGGCGAGAAACTCAAAGGGTTCCCCAATCCGTGTCAAAAGAATCACCGTCAGAGATTTTCTAGAGGGAATGGCATCAAGCACTAGTTCGTGTCGCCGTGCTCTACTAAATTCTCCGAGGGATTCGGATCGGATCGGGGAGCAGAACAACCCGGCGCCTCTAAAGGCTCGGTCCTCGGCTCGGGTTGACCGAGCCATGGTGGTGGAGAGAAGCGCCCAGGTACCTGGTATAGAGCGCGTGTGAACTGGCTCGTCGTACCCTTGTTCTACGAGTACAGTGTCTTGGGCCTAAACTAGTATGCATTTTTAGTGTATTCTGTAAATGTGTAGTGGTATTTAGAGGATCGGGCGGGAAGCAGAATTGTGTTTGACGAGCCGTCGTCACCTTGCCGACCCGCAAAAAAGTTGTATGGAATGTCAGGCAGGGATGCTTATTCTAACTTAGACCGTCTAAGCATAATTTCAAAAGTGCTTTTACACTGAACGTTATCAAAATTGAAATCCCAAATGGTGATTAAAAATTAATCTGATATTTAACTCTACCGATCCAGCTTAGCCGCTGAAAATTCGAGTCCTTTTGAAGATCGCTTTTCTGCAACCAAGTTAAATTGGCTTTAAATCAGTGTGCCGTTCAATTTATGTGATATAAACCTTTTGAGACGTCCATCGATCTTTTTACTTCTCTGGCTATTGGCTATCTGTTCGCCGCCAGTCAAGTGTCAAATTTTATGAGGTTTTCGACTTTTAGTTAGGTACGTCTACGTCTTATTTATGGGACTTAAGATTTCAGCAATTTGTTCTTGAAAAGGTGCTTTAGTTAATTACAAATTAACAATAAAGTTATTGCAAAAAGTAAAAAAGTAAATAGCATATAACTCTCCCATGGCTGAGCAAAGGCCTCCATCATTCATATCAAGCCAACACTACAATTGTTGGGTGAAGGCTTAATCACCACGCTTGACAAAAGCAGTTTGGGGATTAGCTAATTGTTTTAGTATTTCGTATTTTCTTAGTATTTCCATTTACCCCCGCTGGGAATCGAAACTGAGACTTAGAGTCTGCGGCCGGTGGTCTTGCTCTAGAACACAAAGGAAGTTAAGAGCCTCCGTACATTTAGGTATACCATACAAAGTTCAAAGTACAGTATTTGTCAAAACGCAATATGTAAAGGATTTGTACAACCTATTCATTCGACCAAAGCTCTCAAATAAAATAAAGAGAACAAAAAAGCAGTTTTATACAGACCGTTACAATTTTATTCCACAAAGAAATGGACCAAAAAAATTACAGAATATCGTATGAAAATAAAATAAAGCGTTTTAGCGCACGGTTTTATGTGGATAGAAATGTTGTATGAAATATTGATAATTTGCTATTCGGACGACAAATTTAGCAATTCATCATTTTTCAAGTGTTCACGCGACCTAAAAATATATTACACAGTTCCAATGATAACAGCAATGATACATCCATACATCTTATGATATCTAACTGGGGCCTGCTAAGGTTTCCCATTCTGTCACTTCCTTTTCCCAAAAAAACCCAACCCCTCCCAAAACCACCAATTTTGAGTAAACCCGCCGTTAGTAATCTCGACGCCACATTTAGCATAATCAAAGTAGGCCTCAGGTAGGCTACTCTTGACGCAAACTCAATCTCAATACAATTCCAATGCGATTAATATGTATCGATATTGGGATAAGTTTCGCAATTTCGGAACGCCCCATCTCGATAATAATTTGTTCACTCAATTTCCACGCAATTTAATTCCAATGTAGCGCTATTATCGCTTTTAAGAGTGCCATTTGATTTTTTTAGATTTGGGATTGGAAATTGATTATTGCAATTGTGTTTCAAGAGTAACCCACCTGATCTGAGGTAGAATAGATTACATCAGTGACAAGTTGCTAGTCGATCGCCTGATCTGCGAGCATCTTGGAACCTTGTCCCTTAGCCGGCTCTTACGACATGAACGGGAAGTTCACGTCCTACAACAGCAATGATACCAATCTATTAAGTTTTTGCCTTTTTTTAGTGCTTGTAATCTAAAGCTACGCCAGCATTTGTAACTTAACTTTTTTTATGATACAACTTATCATACACTTATACATTCAGAAACTCAGATTATGCTGTTAATTCAATATAACCAGTGGCGGCACCTAAGCCGTACCTAAATACATAAGCCCAAAAGCCCGGCCTACCTTATTAAAATACTCGATCAAAATAATAGATTTTGGGTAAATTTTGGTTTTTATTAGCTTTTGTAGCAACATGCCTTAAATTACGGAGTAATTACGGAAATAACAAATGTATTTTTTTACATAATATCAATGAGAAAAATGACATTTTTTGTTGCGGACTATCTGTCTGAAGTTTCGAGTAAAATTGGTGCAAGCTATTGACATTAAATCCAAAAAATGTTCATCAGTAGGTCGAGATCGAAATTTATTCTTAATGAAGTTCATCTTCGAAAATTTACTATTAGTATATGTTGACACAAACAAAGTAAGAAGTTTCAAAGATAATTTTTGTAGTTCTGGATGAATGAATGAATGAATCGTTTATTTTCTCTCCACAATAATAAATAGGTCTTAATTATTCTACGACTTAGTGCTAATTGTAGTTTTAGGTTTATGATTTTAGTTTATGAACTATATCGTTGTGGGAGACTGGTGCCTGAAGAGGTTTGAAGAAAACTGTAGAACAGGTCACCAGGGCCCTCCCGCGGATATTAATCAATAGACAGGTGAGTGTCTATACTACATTTGTTAGGAAAGTAAATAGATAAGTATCAAGCCTTGCGAGAGAAGGTAAGTAATACAAACTAAAGGGTAGATACAAGTTACAACTAATTGAATTGTTTCTTATGTGCTAGGTGAATAATATGTGTGTGAGTATGTGGGGGTGTGTGTGAGGGGTGTGTGTGGGGGTGTGTGTGTGTGTGGGGGTGTGTGTGTGTGTGGGGGGGTGTGTGTGTGAGTGTGTGTGTGTGAGTGTGTCCGCGTGAGTGAGTTAGTGAAGGACGTGGGTTATTTGTTATTGAATAGTTGTCAAAATCTTTTCAGTCTCTTCGTAATTTAGCGACTTAAGGTATGTCATAATTTTCTTTTTACAATTGTATTTATTTAGCGGGAACAGGTTAAGTATTTTGTTTAATTTGTTGTAAAGGTGTGGGCCAAGGAATAGTATATAATAATAATAACAAGGATATTTATTAATAAAAGATAATGCGGGGGATACATTTTTATTAAATTACATACTCGGTAGTGCAAGTTGCTGTGTTCTCTGTGGATGCGAACCGCGGTCCGCCATTTGGCGACCCCTGGCCTAGGCCCTTTAAGCACTTTAGGTACAGCTTTACCAGACGCACTTACGACATGCACGGGAAGTTAGGCAGCTGATACATTCTTTTCACGTCCCAGACCAGCATGGGTTGGTTAGTATAATAGTCTGTTTTTTTGGAAGGAGATTACTTATTTCGTCAGACGGCATTTTCAGCTTTACTGGACTTTTTTGAGGGTGGCGAGAAACTTAAAGCGTTCCTCAGTCAGAGGTTTTCTAGAAGAAACCACATCACGCACTAGTGCGTGTCCCCATGCCCTAATAGACTATATACTAAGAGTATCGCGCGTGTAAAGAGGTGCTTCGTACTCTCGTTCTACGATTACGGTGTCTTGGGCCTATTCTAGTGTGCACGTGTCGTGTATGGGACAACAACATAGAGTCAATTCAAATAATTGTTAAAAACTCGACAAAAAAGGCCGGAAATTCCCCTTCCTGAAACCCTAGGCAAAAGACATTGAAAGCATTCATTAATTATATGACACCTTCGTTCTGGCACACCGAAAACTAGTTAGTCCAATTTATGTTGCCACCGTGAATCCATTGCCTCCGAACACAAAACAGCCTGATCGGCACCGTTCCGCGACGATAAATCAGGCCAGGGCTTAAATTGTCTCGCGCATAAGTAATCAACGGATAAAATATTGCTATTTCCCATTATAACATCGACATCGGTTTCTGCAATTGTTGTTTGTTGTTCAACGCTGATCCACACACGTCTATCAGTTTTAATTAAACTCCCAATTAGTATGCGCGTTACAGTTAATAAGTTGATTCGCCTCGGCAATATTGCTTCGTTGAATACAATAACGATACGTAAGTTAATTTATTATTACGTTTCTATCCATAACTACAATGCAGACAATCATCTTGTTGCCGAACATATTAATTTATTTAATCGTTCTAACCTCCTTCTCAGAACAATAATTAGCTTTAGTTATGTTTCTGAGGCCTCCTTAGACAAGTCATAACGCTATTAGAATAGAGATGGAATAGATTAATAAACGTATGGGATTGACATAAAGTCAATCAGACGTCATTTATACGTAGCGTGGGCTTATGTCAACCGTCAACCCCATTTCTATTTTTATTCTATTAGCCATTCATTATGTCACTTATCTAGGCAATCCGCCCGACGACGGACGACTCGCCTCACGCAGCGGACACTCTTAGTGCCAATGCGAGCATTGAAACAGCGCATCCTAGTGACAAACGATGTCAGTTGCGTTCTTGTTTTCGATAATTTCAACGAATTTTGGATAAAACTCGTTCAGCACTTGGGCCAAATCCTACCACGCCGCACCGGCCCTTGTGATCCGGGCTCATAAATAGAAAGTGGTAATTCTATCAACTCGTTTTGTTTGTTAAAGGAAACGTCACCATCTCTTTTAAACACACGTAAAGCTCACCACCGCAGTATGTAAACAGAACTTTCAAAGTGACGTTACCAACTAAAAAGTTTGTATCAAACCGCAATACATGTTGTGAGCGGACCACTTGCGAGTCCCATCGATTTTAGAGGAATCAGTCAATGCATTTTGGACTCTAACGCTTCATGCTTATAGTGTAAAACTGAACAGTAAACGCGACAGTGTTGTCGATGAAAATGTTTTACGCGAAGTAGATGCTTTATACGCAAACGTCTACTTTCTTTGAGACAAGTGTGCTGTTCGAGAGACTGATGTGTTTTGAGATTTTAAAATATGGGGCATTCAGCGATATTATTTCCAAACTAGATGGACATTGCGACGAGAAAACGAAGACTATATTATGAGCGATATAAATAGTAAGTAGTTATCACAACAGAAATGGTCGTGTTATGAACTCAACTATATCGCTTGGTTAGGTAGTAGGTGTATGATTTATTTGTTTGTTTTTTAAATTATAAATTTTAAAACTGAATTGACTACTACTTTTACTAATTTAATACTAAATAGGTTTTAACATATAAAGAAATATTGATATGAAACCATCTTATTACTCAATACAACGGAGCCCATTAGTACAAGAGTAAAGTTTTTTTTTCATGTCCTCGTAAAGATTATAATTTTGCCAATTTGAAATACGATCGGAAACATAAAATATTAAGTCGTTAAAAATATCGATAAGCAATACTTATTTTACCATAAAACAAAAAGGTAATCAGGAAAAGTGGAGGAAACCGCAAATATTGTACACTGTATGCAACATACTTCGAATCTCATCATAGGAAATGTATGAAATCTAGGAACTGTATACAACTCCTAGGAAATGTATACATTTCCGAAGCTATTTAGGAAATGTGTAAAATATTGTTTTAAAAATTATTTAATACATACATATCCTGGGAAATGTATACATTTCCTAGGAATTGTATATAATTCCAATATCGTATTAGGAAATGTGTAAAAAGAATGCTTTCTGTAATAAAACGTTGTCAAAATGAGAATAATATTTTTTATTAAGGCACTCATACCGTAAAATATAATATCTACATATTATCTAACTAAAGCTTGAAAAATCAACTATCTATTAATTTTTAAGGGGTATAAATTAAACGCTCACCAGAAATAATTTTTAAACCCTAAGCCTAAGTACCAAATAAATTAAATGACTATACAAATATTATTTTTGCTTCCCAAAATGGATAAATGCTCACCAAATGTTTACACTATTATTCAAATGATTGAGGATACTAGCTGTCCTACTTCTGTAGGTCACGTGATAGGTTAGAAATTTAAGATAATCGCGAAGCGCAGCGTAGCGATTATCTTGAATTTCGAGGTTTTTTTTTATTAGACATCAGAAAGCAAAAATTACCAAATATTGGTGTTATCTATTTGGTGACAAAATAACATATTTGGTCTGAAATGCAGTTAAAAGGTATTCATATATTTTTATTGTATTTAATAAAAATATAAATTGTATCCTTTTTATAATATTTTAGGAAACACAATTTGGTGAGCATTTATCCGTTTTGGTAAGCGTTTCGAATTTTATTGGTAGGTTTTATTGGTTTGAATTGATACATTTTTGGTAGGCGTTTAAACACAAGTCATTTTTAAGGTACATTTATCACAAAATCAATTAGCGCGATCGCTTGATTAGACGATGCAATACCCTCCCCTCGCCCCGCTATCCCCGCGTACCCATTGATATCTTATATGTTTTACATTTCCGATTGCTATTTAGGAATTACATACATTTCCTAGGAATTATATACAATGACGGATTACATACATTTCCGTTAACATATATATGAGATTTGTGTACTCTATCTATACTATCAATAAAGAGGTAAAGTTTGTGACTTTGTCTGTTTGTTTGCGGAGGGTAAACTCTGGAACTACTGGTTCAATTCCAAAAATTCTTTCATAGATAGAATGCTACATGTTTTGCGGGTAACATAGGTTAACTCTTATTTTGATAAATAATAGTTATCAATTCGAAATCGCAATATTTGTAAATCAAATCGGAAGAAAAAGTGCCGCTTAGCTGCTTTATCGGCGTACGCTGACCAAACGGTAAAGTGTACATGAACGTAATGTACTACGAAAATGTTAGTCATCCAATGATGAAAAAAAAGTCAGCGACACGATATATCTAGCTTTTATAGAAAAGCCACAATGACGTTAATTATCACTCTAATACAAAACTTCAATGGAACTTGGCCGGTAAACTCAGTTCTGCTGCTTATGCCATTAGAAATATTAGGCAGTTAATAGACGATGGAACTGCTAGAACAGTTTATTTTAGTTATTTTCATAGTGTCGTGTCGTATGGCGTCCTACTGTGGGGAACAGTGGCTGATATTGAAACTACATTCATTCTACAGAAACGAGCAATAAGAACAATATATAAACTAGGATCACGAACTTCCTTCAGAAATCTTTTTATGAAGATTGGTGTCCTGACAGTTGCGTCTCAATATATTTATAATTGTATAGTTTTTGTACGTTGCAATATCAACTCCTTTACTAAACATGGTGACGTACACAATTTCAATCCTAGAAATAAGACAAAACTTATAATGCCACTGTTCAGGTTACAGAAGGTTCTTGTTTCTTTGTTGGGGCAAGGTATATAAAATACCAAGTATTGTACTAGATTTACCTTTAGATAAGTTTAAAAAACATGTGAAGTCTTTATTATTTATAAAAGGTTATTGTACAGTCAAAGAATATTTAGATTATAAAACAGCCTGATTTTAATAAAAAGCACATTATACTGTATTTGAATCATCATAATAAAATTAATTTATATATTTTTTATATTTATATGATAGTTAAATAAAACAACTTTTACGGATCTACTCGCGTTTATTTTACTTTACACATTATTTATTGATATGATAGCCTTTATCAGCAGTGTCCTACAGATAACAAACAGCGTTGCGTTAAATAGATCATTAAGTTTGTATTTAGAGTATCTTGAGTGTGTCATGCTCTCTTTACTGTCTCTGCGGTGGTGGCGTGTGCGTCGGGTCGTTACGTTCCCTAAAATATGGTTGAGCGAAGCGATGGCTGATTCATATGTCATTTTTGTGAACGTATGCCGCCTGTGGAGGCTGGTCTGCTTTCGCATACTTATCTTATTTTTAGTGTTATTCACCATAGTTTGCCCCGCCCAGATAGACTTACGAACCGATGACATAGTGACATTCACGAGAGCTACTTGTAGCCTAAACTGAATAAATGATTTTGAATTTTGAATATTATAATGAGGTAAAATTTATAAATTTGGAATTGGAAAGTAATTACCAAAAGTACTGATCCGATTCCAGAAAATATTTCACCATTGTTTAGAATGGACCTCAGGGTGCACAAAACTATATTTTAATTTGATGAATGATAATTTGATGATGTTTACACTTCCAAATCTTTAAATTTCTGTAAGAATCAAGTTTGGCCTATCAGCGTGCACTGACCAAACGGGTAAGTATACATAATAGTAGTGTACAACAAAAATTTTAGACATATAAGTATTATACCTAGCTTTTATATTTAAGCCACATTAACGTTTTCATGTTAAGAATTCAATTCATATTTAAAGGTTAAGTAAAGGTTAAGTGTACTTATTAGGCACAATATAATAATCTTTACTAAAATAAATTGTTTTATCACCCGAGAAATTTTATAACAATCAAATTTGCTCTTCATAGTATTTAATTTGATCGCTTAGTTCTGGAAATATTGCAAAATCAAAAATAAGTCACATAGAAATATGTGCAAATTTTTTCCCTCTTTGACCATGTAAAAGATAAGACGATATTTGTTTGCCATTGCATTGATGTTTTGAAGAAGAACGCTTTGAGCTTGCAATCTGCTCTGCTTACCAAAACGCCTCAAGCCATATCTAGTAGAACAACTTTCGACACCCCGCTGCACGCTGTAGCGAATTTGTAGCCTAAGTATCTGCAATATACGTATCGCTCCCTGATAGATCTTCTCTTCCACTAGACAGGACACACAGCTTTACGATGTAAACGCTGCCTTAAAGACATCTCAAGCCATGTCTAGTAGCGCAGCGTTCGACACCATGCTGCGGGCTGTAGCGAATTTTTGCCCTAAGTATCTGCAATATGTGGTATCGCTCCCTGATAGAGCTTTCACGTTTCATTTCAACTCGCATATCGCCTACACATGATATCCGCCCGAATGTATTTGCATTCATCCCGCAGAGAATACTTTATTTATTGTTGTAGCTACGTGTCGACGACAGATCGCAGTGGACCGCCTTCACAATTTATTATGTGAGAAACTACTGTTTTATTTGTTTGGTGTAGTTGTTATCCGTTTGGAGACTGATTTTCCTGTATTGTTCGATGCCAATGTTTGTTTGTTTTTCCACTTGGATGTTGTTATTCATTGGCTGAAGTGTAAAACGCATGTGAATGTGAAGTTTGTTAGTTTTTGACGTTGTGTCTTAAAAAATCTAGCAGAATGTCTGTCACTGTAAAGAAAACTGTAGGCAACTGTATGCATAGTCGTATAAAAGATCTTTCTTTCATAAAAAAAGGATCAACCAGCCAACAACGACGACTTAACGTGCCTTCCAAAGCAAGGTGGAGCTAGATATACGTGTAACAGCAAGGTGTGGTAAAAATGAAAAGATTCAAAGTGTATTCAATCTAGATATTGTAGGCTCAAGGCCACTCTAGCTTAGGAAGCCAAATAGTAACGGCATTTGGTAAGGTACCAAAAATCTCCGACACTGACCTACGTTGGGGGACAAGTTTAAAAAAAAATCTAGATCTTGTATGAAGAGTACTTACTGGTACTAGTAGTTACTGAAAAATAAAAAATAGTTATTAACTTTAATTTGTTATGCAATTTTTTATTAAATATTTATATTGTGAAGTCACATCAAAAGAAACAAGTCACAGCCCCTAGTGGTTTAGTAACCTCTGTGTACTTACATTTATGTTTACTGCTGCTCGCTTGCGTGCTTGACGCGCATTATTTCACTTATATATATATTTAATTTGCAATCGCATGACATATTAAAGTTAATAATTATGTCTTAGTAACATCACATACAAGATCTAGATTGGATACAGTTTGGATCTTCTCGTTTTTATCACACCTTTCTGTTACACTTAGTATATTTAAATTAGGTCACCTATCCTTTGACCCTGATGTAGCAACGTGTAAATAGTTGATACTACATGCGGGATCAATTGAAGTATGTAGGTTTTATTTTAATTAATCTGGTATTAAGGAGCTCGATGGCGCAGTGGATAACGCGCCCGGTCTGCGAGTGCTGAGGTTAAAAAACTTTCGCAAAGGCCGGTCATCGGATGGGTGACCAAAAATGTATCACCTCGAGCTCCTCCGTGCTTCAGAAGGCACGTAAAGCCGTTGGTCCCGGCTGCATTAGCAGTCGTTAACAACCACCGCACCGCACTGGGCCCGCCTGGTGGTTTATGGCCCGTTCTCCCTATCCATCCCTATGGAAGGCTCGTGCCCCAGCAGTGGGGACATAAAATGAGCTAATGAAGATGATGATGATGAATCTGGTATTCCAGGCTAAACCCTCCTTACTACTTGCGTCGATCGTGACAGAGAACTACTAAAAGATCCCACTGACCTTTTCTACCAGCTCACGAATGCGCACCGCTAAGGTTCTCAATCCAGCGTAGCAGCCGTTATTTTCACGGAAATTAATTCATCGACAGTAAATGTCCGATGACCCTGCATCATAGCACTTATACCATGTTCACACAACACGAAAGTCACATTCACCAAAAATTACGTGAAGAGTTTAGAGGACACTCACGTAAACGAAAAGAGAATCAAAGTTTTTTTTATGGCTTTGCACAAGCATTTAGCCAATGAAAAGGGTATTTTTTTTACAAGTAATACATAAATAAACAATATTTCTTTCCTGTATGATGATGATGAACGATAATAGAAATGAGAAGTGAGAAATGATATACTCCCCAACCCTTCGAGTATCTCAGTAAAGATGTGGGGCTTTACTAAGTTCTCAGGCGGACTTCTTGAGGGAATTTGAAAAGTGACGTTGCACTGTTTTGTTTCATTTGCCAACACTCATGCACACTCACGAACAAGTAGGTAACGGTTAATAATCTACCATTATTAAACATTAATATTCGACCTAACACAAATCTTAGAAAATGAAACAAAACCGCAGACATGACTCTTCACTTTCCCGCCAAGAAGTCCAATCAAAGTTTTTAACTGTCACGGTAAGCGCCTTTTAGCGCATACATTTTTTCGTAGGCGGCAAAGGTAGCGAGATCAAACAGTCTGGATGACGATTCGACACCATTTTGAAGAATTTAATTTAATATGATAAAATAAGAGATTGAATTTGCCCAACCAAACCCGGTATTTCAAAAGTATCTTAACATGCAATCTAAACGAATAAACCGCTGCGTCAGCTAGCTTTATAATTTATACACAACCTTGTTTTTTAATTACCAGCCCATCATTTAGCAAAACTTTTACCATGGATGGGACCAACTCTGAAATCGTTAAAAAATATATCAACTGATCCACACATTATGTAATACCTAACATAATCAAAATGTATGAAATAGCTGATTTATTTTCAGGATTTCAGAGCTGGTCCCAGGTTTTGCAAAATTATGGGCAAAGACTACGCTAAAATATTTTTGGTAGTCAAAAAATAGGGATGTATATTTAACAAAATTACGATGTTCTGAAGTACCAACGTTTACGTGTAACCTCCCATTATGAATGTTAGTCATGTCCTACATATAATTTTAAGGGTTACTTCGTACTCGTGACGGAAGTCCAATCAGCAACGGGTTAACATTTTGCCCTTTGCCAAATTTGGGAAGATTAAATGAAACTCCAGCAGTTTACCCAATCGCAGGCAACGGATACTTTACCACCGGATATTAAACGATTTTCCTTTACATTAATGTTTTACCTTTCCTTGTACTCCTTACTAAAAATACTTCCTTAGCTAGGGGCAAAACGGTTTATATTAAAACACATTATATTATTTTCTGCATCACATGGGAAAAAGTCAACCTTTAATATTATTTATTTAATACACCTTACACTACACAGTGTACTTATGTTATGTAGACAAAAACTTTTTATTACTTTTATGTATTGAAAGGAATAAAGATTTATTATTATTATTCTCTTTATTAAATATACATCTTTAGAAAAATAATTACAATATTTTATATAAAAACATATTTACAATATAAAATACTATAAAAAAACTTCACCTAGGTTGGTGCCCCAAAGCTAGCAGCTACTTTGGCCAGCGTCTAAGCATTGCTATCCAACGTGGCAATACTGCTAGCTTACTGGGGACTCTGCCTGATGGGAATAATTTGGGTAATTTTTTAATTTATAGTTAGTAGTAATTATAGTTTATAGTTTTTTATAAGTTTAATTTTAGGTAGTTTAATTATTATCTTGTTATTGTCTTTGTTTGTAAATAAAAATATATCTCGTTATAAGCAAAATAAATAAATGTTGTAAGTAATAAATAATTAAATAAATATGTAAGTAACGTTAGTAACTTAACTTAGTTAACTTAGGTAGCGGTGATGCAGGTAACGTTGTCTAGAAATGTATCGTTACTTTTTACCTAATACCTTTTAGCCAATCCGCGTAGAGCAGTTAGTAAATTTACCGGTAAAAATGCCACCCAGGTAACCATAATAACAAGCACAACGTTACTTTTTGATACCGGTATCTTCGTTTGACAGAAGTATCGTCAGCAAAGTTTTACCGGTAGGTATTTAAAGCCCTGCAGTCAAGTACTCGCTTACTTAAACGCGTCTCGTTTTAACAACCACAACAAACTGCTACAATACTTAGCATATGGTAATTAAGGCCCCAGGTATTTGTAATAGAATAGTTCTTGAACGCTTCAGTTCTAGGAATCTGGAGAGCAAACCAAGATGCTCTTGTAGAATAAGCAACAATGCTGTAACCACAATGTTACAAGGCCACTTTAACCTAACAAAGTAGCGAATTGCAAAATGAAGAGATGCCTATTTAGAGTGCCTTAATTGTACTTATTAGAAGTTTTGACTTAATAAGAATATAGTTATCATCATCAGCTCATTGTATGTCCCCACTGCTGGGACCTATTGGATGGACAGGGAGAATGGGCCATAAACCACCACTCGGGCCCAGTGCGGATTGGTGGTTGTTAACGACTGCTGTTGCAGCCGGGACCAACGGCTTTACGTGCCTTCCGAAGCACGGAGGAGCTCAAGGTGGAAAATTTTTGGTCACCCATCCGATGACCGGCCTTTGCGAAAGTTGCTTAACCATAGCAATCGCAGACCGGGCGCGTTAACCACTGCGCCATCGAGCTCCTACGAATATATCCTCCTCCTAAGAATATAGTATTAGGTATTAGTATAGACACGTGGAAAGAATGGAAAAGGATCGAGCTGCCAAAAGAGCGTATTCTGCGGGGCAAGGCGTCGTCACCCGGTGGGCCGGCCGAGATATCGTTGCAATGGTGAAGTCGCCAAGAACCTGTAGGAGATCAACATGCCTGAATGGTCAGAACTAGCACCAGACCGGACAAAATGGCGTACTTTAATGTCGGAGGTCAAAACCCACTTCGGGTCGCTGAGCCATGATGAAGATGATTATGCAAAGGAATGGGGGACACGTTTGACTTAGAGACATTATAGGCTAATAAAAGTATTTAAGAATTTCCGACCGACGCGACGCGAAAAGCTGCGTCTGTATCTACTTTTTTAAACTAGTATAGTGGCAACAGTGTTCAACATGAACCAGTGATTGAACCAGTTGACTAGTGAGTTTTTCATTAAATCATAAAAATTTGAGGTCAGCGATTTTTTTCGCAATAATTGAATTTAACCGCATCTGTGGTCTAGTGGTTAAGACCACCGGTTTAGACCCAAAGATCCCGGGTTCGATTCCCAGTGGGGTCACTTGTTTGTGTAGTCGGTTTGGTTGGTGCTAGGGCTTGTTTGCCCGCCTGGCTAGCTACCACTATCTTATCTAAATATGTCGCCATAACATCAATGTTAGTAACATTGTTGTGTTCCGACAGCTAGAGATAAGTAGACCACCAGCTGGTTGCTGGGTTTGTGGGGCCCATAGCACAAACGCCAAGCTGTCAAGGTGGAGTACCCGCATATTCTATTCGTTGCACAGAGATAGACCTATTAATTTTAAGTGAATTATTATTAATTCTACTTCATTCACCTGTTCCTTAGCTGGCTGCTCCTCCGAGCTATATTGGCTAAAAGGACAGATGGGGGAGATAGTGGCAAAGAAGAGGATTCGTTGTTATCTTCCGGTTGCCATCTTTTTTATTTTATTTTACGGCACCGCGAAACTGGACGTTTGACCATACAGCCTAACAGTCTGTTAGGCTGTATGGCCAAATGTCCGAACAATAGCTAGTGCCTCAATAGTTGAGGATCCCGGGTGAAGTGCGCTTCCACCTTCGGCCTTATCATCACTTAACATCAGGTGAGGTGAAGGCTTAGAGCTTAATGCTCTAAGGTTAAAGCCCATGTGCTTACCCGTAAGATATTTAAAAAAAATTCAGACCACCTGTTTTGTTAGCTGTCATCTCGTGAAATTTAAATGAAAATTTGTGTTTTTTTTTGGCGAAGAAAACTGCTTTGAACACTGGGCCTAAAGTGTTGAACAGAGGTGTCACTACTCTACCTAGTTGTTTGATAAGCGTTAGCAGATACAGTAAATTTCTTTTCTTTTTTTTATGTTAAAAGGAGGCAAACGAGCAGGCGGGTTACCTGATGGAAAGTAATCGCCGCCGCCCATGGACACCCGCAAAACCAAAGCAATCGCAGATGCGATGCCGGCCTTAAGGAAGGAGTTGAATCTTGAGGGGTGAGAAATGGGCCTCTACTTTTTTGTACGATAAAATAAATAGCTATCTAACTTTCTAGCTAATAAATACAATAGTCTTATACAAATACATTTATAGCTCTGTTTTGATTATAATTACCTACGTCATTTATTCCAGTTCCGTCTCAAAGTTCGTCCAAGGTGAGACGAAGTGGGAATAAATGTTTACAATACAGCAAAATAATAAGAAAACACAATCATTTGGGACTTGACGTGATTTACTAAAGCTTTGTAGCCACCGTTCATTAGCATACTTAAATATACCGCCTCCATTAGTCGTTCAATAGATTTTCCATCTACTCAAAAGTATTTTTTATGAAATTTTTTCTTTCTGAATTTTTCCCTTGTAGCGTGTTTGAATTAGGTATAGTTTCATTTGTCCGTAATATTTATTTTGTATGAGCTTGGTAAAGCTTTTAGAAGAATAAGTATAAAAACCAATAATAATAAAAGAATTTAATAAGCCATAACTTTGTAAGCTGATTTAGATCAAGTCTATCTAAAAAACCTAAGAACGATTTCGTGATCAAATTCAAACACGC
Source organism: Eudonia mercurella (assembly GCA_963082485.1). Classification (NCBI taxonomy): domain Eukaryota; kingdom Metazoa; phylum Arthropoda; class Insecta; order Lepidoptera; family Crambidae; genus Eudonia; species Eudonia mercurella. Next base: position 7,669,952 of record OY720034.1, read on the forward strand.
TAGTTGGTTAACGAAAATTGAAGAAAAATATATGTTTATTTTCATATTAACTGCTAGTCGACATTGCATTAAGTATAAAATCTAATCTATATATTAATACGTGAAGCAAAAACTTTGTACCCATTTTTACGAAAATTGCGCGGACGGAGGAGTATGAAATTTCGCACACTTATAGTTTATATAGAAAAGGTTATCCGACTGTTAATTTTTTTTTTATTATGCATAAAAAATACATTAAATCAACAAAAACAACATTACACACACTACCATGTATTTGACACACACGCATATGTATTTGACACACACGCATATGTATTTGACACAGCACACGTATTGTTTGTCTATAATGCGGCCAACATCTGTCAATGTCAATCCAAACTCACATTCTATCTTTTTAAATTTTTCATTGCTTAGGATACAATCCGTGCAGCCTTAATAAAATTACGGTCGAATATCGACCACTGGACGACCACTAGTAATTATTATTACTTTAATTCACATATAGAACCGCGTTTCGACTTAATTTATTACCGAAACTCGTCGAAACCGAAGAAACGATTTTCCGGTTATTATTCATTGTGAGTAGCAAAAATAACCTTGTATACAAAACTGGGACTGAAAGGAATAATTCCTGTTAGATTTCTATAATGTACAAGAAAGGTTTCATTCGCAGCACCTCGCCTATAATAAATATAATTGAGCGATTTTAAGTGGCATAGGTAATACTTTTCTACAAACCTTTCATTACGCGCCACCGAAGCGTGAGGTCGTAAACCGATTATCCTCCTTTATTATTTACTAGCTTTTGTTCTCGGCTTTGCTCACGTGGGTTTCTCGACTTTTGTTTATTCGTAATAAAAGTCAAACTTTTTAAAGGTACATGTAATAAGGGAATAAGTAATAAGAGTAAGACAACTAAACATTTCACGACATTTCAACATTAAGATTTTAATTTTTTGTCATTCAAAAGCCAATCCAAGCGAACTAGAATTAGTAAAAAGTGTCTAACACAAAACAACGTAATTAAGATCACTCTGTATAAGTAATTTTGGTCCGTTTTGTCATCCCCTACTTTAGGGAAACTTTTCCAAAAATCCTGAAACACTTCATAATTTCTAACCAGGTCAAATACCGAAATGAAGCTATAATACTTTGAAAATAACAATTTACCTTCTTCCCTTTTTTACTCCTCTAAAAGAAAATAAACAAAATTCCTGAAACACGTCATTCTTTCTTTTCAAAAAGCCAAATACTAATTTTCATATATTTTACTTTAAAACTGACGGACTTTCATACAAACTTTCATCCACTATTTGACCCCTTTAGGGTATGATTTCAGTAAAATCCTTTCTTAGTGGTTGGTTACGTCATTCGATTAACGTAACATCCACATTTCATCTAATTAGCTCCAGCGGTTTAGACTCGGCGATGATGTATCAGTCAGGACAAGTCTTTATATGTATATAGACTAGCTGACCCGGCGGATTTCGTACCGCTTTGACAGTTTTTATGACAACAAAAAAACAAATCGTTAAATAGTTTACGTGTGAAAGGTTATCTATCACACAAACAAACAAACTTACATTTTTATTAATAAGTCTTTGATTGACTCTTGGGAATATTGTACAAAATTTCATGATGATCGGTTGAATAGTATACCTACGCGTGAAATCAAATAACAAACAAACAAACTCACTTTCGCATACTTATAACACACATATGCTTATCCCAATCCTATCCTAACTACTCGGAGAATCTAGTAGAGTGCTCCCGCACGCTTGCGTGATGCCATTCCCTATAAAAACCTTCTGACGTTATTTTGATCGTGATCAAGCAGTGTGGCTTGAGGAACCCTCCGCCCCCAAAAAAGTCCGATTACGCTGTGAAGGCCGTTTACAGATAACAACAAACTCTCTCCTAAAAACTTTTGAGCTTATCAGCGAAATCTACTTTTTTTTATGTATTGATTCAACCTTTTTTGAATAAAATCGGATTTAGTTTTCAAACCTGTGTCAAAATAAAATGTAATATAAATCAAAAGCACTAAGCAGTATTGAGATCAACAACACTTTCTACCCCTTGTTAACCCCGTTAGGGGATGAATTTCAATAAAATACGAAACACGTCTTCCATCAATTCGGTTAAAAAAGGTTTATGCAAAATTTTAGGTAGATTGGACCAATGAATCACATTGTCCCATACAAACTTTGCCCCCCTTTTTCACCTCCTTAAGGGTAGAATTTCGGAAAATCCTTTCTTATCGGATGCCTACGTCATACAAAGAACACACCCTCCAAGTTTCAAGTATCTACGATCAGCGGTTTAGGCTGTACGTTGATCCGTCAGTCAGTCAATCAGGACAAAGCATTTTATAATATATGTAGGTAAAGATTTTCTTTTTACGACAACTAACTGACACTTTTACACTTTTTTCATTTCTGAAACAGAACTGTTTTGTATTCCAACAAAACAGACCAAAGACATCGGACCTCATACTACAACCTTAGAGCATTAAATGCTCTAAGACTACAACAATGAAACAGACAAGTTTCTGAACGCACCTATAAATATTTGACAACCAAGTGACAAAAGACATCAAATGTTTCATAGCTAGGAACATTTTGTTGACCCAGCGGACTTCGTACCGCTTTGTCAGTTTCAATGACAACAAAACCAACAAATCCAAAAATGTATTCAATCCAAATGTATTGGAAAATTAAATTGTCGTTTTTAGTATTTTCCTTACTTACTTATTATTTATGTTTCTCACCGCTTAAACCTTCCCTGAACATCTACTAATATTTTAAAATCAAAATTAGCCAAATCGCTCCAGCCATTCTATAGTTTTAGCGAGACTTACGAACAGCAATTGATTTTTATATATATAGATATCGTGAAACCTTATTGCAGCCAACAGTAATAATTCTACAAAGTTCATACTTTGTTCAGACCTAATGGTCTCACATAATTTGTCTGTAGCCGTTAGTTTGTTATTGACTAAAATAACATTAAATAAAAGGACTTCGTTTGTTTTGTTGTTCATATAAATAATAAATAATTATATTATTTCATTTTATCATAGTATTTACCGAATGATAATGTTAAATATGGTAGGTAATTAAGGCGAAGGGTAAAGCACACTAGCGCCACCAATTGATAATTTGACAAAACGGACCGGATCTTTTTTTAAACATTTCGTACCGTCCGATAACAGGGAAGCATCCATAATATTTATTTAATAATTGTGCACTACTTTTTGTTGCGTGGTTTATTCACAAAACGGGCTATCGCATTTATTCACAAACAATGGCCACTTTTGATGTTAGCGAATGAATACAAAAACAAACCTAAAAGTAGTGCACAATTAATAAATAATAGATGTTTGCCTAGTGTCGGAAGGTCCGCAATGTTTGAAAAAAAATCCAGTTTAGCAGTTATCAAATTAAATCCAAGAGCGGCGCTAGTGTGCCTTTCCCTTCGCCTTAAAGTAAGTCAGCCTGTTATGTCTGTCCGCACCACAGAGCATAAAATATTTGTGGTCCACAACTATACCTATAACCATGAAGCTGAAGATATAACTGGAGAGACCTGTTGTTGAAGCAGTCTTGTACACTTGTTTGGTGTGTTGTATTCATAGTCAATAAATCAAATCTGCCGATAAATGGTAAACTAAAATAAAATTACCACTATTTGTCCAGGGTAAACGGGATATTAACGGTAACGATTAAACGGATGTTTTTTTTTTATTTGGAGCCAATTATCATAGTGTGCAAGTGCATTGAGGCACAATTTTGATAGTTACCATGACAGAACATAAAAACGGGGCTCACGTTATGTAGATTTTACCTTGTGTTGGTATTAAACGTATTTTCGTAACATTAAATGACATGAAATGAAATATATTTATTAGAGCACAGTATAAACTTATGTACCTACTTAAAATAAAACAAACATATCATATTTAGGTGATCTAAAAGGAATCCACTCAGCATTTGTTGCAGCGGACAAAAACTACAACGCTGATCTTCCGTGGACCCCAGTTTTGTGTGAATGTGCATTACCCTGTTCCGTGAACTGTATGTAATCGACAATATATACCGACTTCTAGGGACCTAGCCATGTGGGTAATACGAGTACTTATCATTCATCATCATCATACACGAAAGAAATATTGTTTATAAAAATTATGTTAACGACTAGTATCCATGGTCATGAATAGGTAAATTAAAAAAATATATATTTAAATGTCTTAATAAGCTGGCTGTCGAGTTCTTGGCGGGAAAGTGAAGAGTCATGTCTGCGGTTTTGTTTTATTTTCTAAAATTTGTGTTATGTCGAATATTAATGTGAAATAATGGTGGATTATTAACCGTTAAGTGTTCGTGAGTGTGCATGAGTGTTGGCAAATGAAACAAAACAGTGCAACGTCACTTTTCAAATTCTCTCAAGAAGTCCGCCCGAGGACTTAGTAAAGCCCCACATCTTTACTGAGATACTCGAGGGGTTGGGTGGTATATCATTTCTCATTTCTATTATCATTCATTATCATCAAACAGAAAAGAAATATTGCTAATTTATGTATTACTTGTTAGAAAAATTACTTTGACACTGGCTAAATGTGCTAATCGCACGAAGCCATCAACAAAATGAAAAAAAAAAAAATGCTGGCTGTCACTCATGTTTAGTTGTCTACTCAAGTTCCTAGTTGACCGGCCGGCGGACTTCGTACCACTTAGACAGTTTCCATGACAACAAAACAAACAAAACGTTGACAGTTTCCATAACAAGAAAACAAACAAATCATTCGTCCGCTTAAGAACACCCGTATCCCATGATGGACCCTTATAGCAGTGCCACCTACCGGGTCCAATTGTAAATCTAAATCATTCTCGAATCCACTTGAACACACACAGAAAATTTCATCCAAATTGATCCAGCCTTAGAAGAAGTTCAATAACATACACACGCACAGAAGATTTATATGTATAAAGATTTCACGTAATAGATTATTTTAGTAAGTAAAATGATCCATAAATGTGTAGTGCGTGGTTGTGGAAGTACATGGCATCCATAATGTGAAATAAAATATAAATTCTTAGATATAAATAATAATTTTGGATAGATGGCACTGTGCCGCAATAAGCACTCAAAAATTAAAAAGCAGTGACAAATTTCAGCGCTTACGTCAGCCTTCCCCGTAGCACAGTGGTCAGTGCAGCTGCCCGGATTGCCGAAGACCCAGGTTCGATTCCTGGCTGGGTCGACCCAGGCTGGGTCGCGGGTGGGCGTTTAATTTTTTCACTGTATTTTATAAAATACTAGCTGACCCGGCAAACGTCATTTTGCCATAAAAAATTAAAAAAAAATTTAGGGGTGGACTACCCCTAACATTTAGGGGGATGAAAAATAGATGTTGGCCGATTCTCATAGATACCGGATGACCCGGCAAACGTTGTTTTGCCATAAAAAATAAAATAAAAATTTAGGGGTGGACTACCCCTAACATTTAGGGGGATGAAAAATAGATGTTGGTCGATTCTCATAGATACCGGATGACCCGGCAAACGTTGTTTTGCCATAAAAAATTAAAAAAAAATGTAGGGGTGGACTACCCCTAACATTTAGGGGGATGAAAAATAGATGTTGGCCGATTCTCATAGATACCGGATGACCCAGCAAACGTTGTTTTGCCATAAAAAATTTAAAAAAAATTTAGGGGTGGACTACCCCTAACATTTAGAGGGATGAAAAATAGATGTTGGCCGATTCTCATAGATACCGGATGACCTGGCAAACGTTTTTTGCCATAAAAAATAAAAAATAAATTTAGGGGTGGACTACCCCTAACATTTAGGGGTGGACTACCCCTAACATTTAGGGGGATGAAAAATAGATGTTGGCCGATTCTCATAGATACCGGATAAGCACAAAAAATTTCATCAAAATCGGTCAAGCCGTTTCGGAGGAGTATGGCAACGAAAACTGTGACGCGAGAATTTTATATATTAGATTTTATAAATATTTAAGTAGGTATTAATTATAACTTTTTAAATACGAATCGTATCGAAGTGACATAAACACAATTGGTATTGCAATATTGAGATCTATCATTCTATTTAAAATAATATTTATTTAAATTTGTGACTTTTTCTAGGACAATATTTCTAGTTTTCTTGTTTGTTATTTTCAATATTACAGTACATGCTTTAGGGTAAAAATTTACTCTTTTTTTTAAGCTCATTGTATTATATTCAATTATACTTATTTTTTTTTAATAAATGATTTGCAATGGATTTTCTATATTCGTTCACCTTCTTTCTTTTTCATCTTTACTTCACTTCAAAGTCCTGATTTTTTTATGAATTAGTAAGGGTTACCCTATAGAAAAAGAGGTATCACCAGAAAAAATTGCTTGCTTCAACTAACAGGCCTCTCCAGTTTTATCTACAGCTTCATGCCTATAACTGAAGGAGATCAGCAAATATTACATTTATCATACTACGTACACCGTAGATACTTTATGATGCCAAACATTTTTATTAATTAAGTATTAAGACTACAAACCGCACTCGAGCCCTTGAATTCCTTTGTTAATGTTTGGTGAAATCGTGACAAAATCTCTTTGTTCCAAATTCTTGTCGACCGATACAATGACAAAGTGGAATAGTTTTGGAAAACTCAAAGGGAAAGCCTGTAAGTTCGCAATTAAATAAAACTATTTATTAAGGCTCCCACTAACCAAAAGCTGTTCGTAAGTAGTGCAGACGCATCAAATGTAAGCGCAGGCTCATGGAAAAACTGCTCCGTTTTTTCCTGCAACAAGCGCGAGTTTCCGCGAGTACACACGCGCTCTTTACCAGGTACAGACATGTACCTGGGCGCTTCTCCCAACTCTCACGACCCGGTCATCCCGAGCAGGGGTCCTAGCCCTTAACAACAGGAGTAACGGTTGTAGTAGACATGCTTTTAAATTATTGCCTGCCTGCAGCGTACCATATCCCGCACTGCTTCTGCGTCGCGCTGCTCCTGCCTTTGGTGTGCGGGAGCCTTAAATAGTAACTCCGAAATTGTCTTGGCCTCAGTTATCCCAACAAAAGGGTTTCGTTGATATTGCCCGCTTTTGTATCCATGAGCGGTAATATTTGGAAACATGTTTTAATACATCTAAAAGCGTCATTACCATGACTATTCATCCTTTGTTCGCACAAAAACAGATTCTCGTAACGACAGGCTCTAAATAACAAAGTACGCGTAGGTAACTGGAAAAATATGATGTATTATCTTATCTTTCATCTTATCTAAGAGTGGAATATCATTCATGTACTGAGTGACTGACTAGTCACGACGTTTGTAGGGCTAATAGTCTGGATCTATTAGCTCTACAACGTGAAATTTGGCAAGTTGGTACTTATATGATGTAAGTATTAGCTAACAAAGGATTTTCAAAAATGCTTATGGGCTCATGGCATACTACTGTTGATCATCTGTTGATCACATGGATGAAAACGACAGCGTTCTTAGTTTAATCATTCTTTTTGACGTCTCTAAGTAAATTATGACATATATGTACAATCAGCATCGAATTAATCGTAGCATACTTAATGGTCAGAAAGTAAGTTTTCGTCGTAGTCGCATTTAAGTAAGTTACAAGTTTCTTTTGTTTTATCAAAATTGTTAACAGCGTCAATATCAAGTTTGTTTGTTATAAATGCCAAAATATTTTTACTTAACTTTGTGTACACTTATCCGCATTATCGGTTTAAAAGTTTAAATCGGCTCATTGCCTCCTACAAATGGTCAAACAGATTAAAATCGAATTAACTTCGAGTTGGAAGTGACAAATAGTAGCTCCAGAAGTAACTATAAATGTCGCTGCGTTGGAACCCTTACAGCTTGTTGAAATGTTTTATGGCCTATAAATCGGACGCTCGAGCCATTAAACCTATTGCTTGGTCAGAAGGCGGAATGTTTTATTTTATCGCACGTTTAGTACGAATCAAACGCGTGCTGAAGCTTTCAATCATATCGGCGCTTGTCGTGTGGCTAATAAAACTACGAGCCAGGATTGGGTAGGAACAACTTTTTATTGCCAGTATGATGTTAAAAGTTACTGGCCATTAGGCTGACGCAGATGTCGTGGGTTAGATTCCCAGAGAAGGTACATCACCAACACCAGTTCTTTTTTATGTTCCCACTGCTGGGTTCCTGTGGGTCATAAACCACCACGCGTCGGGCGTGGCTACGAACGGTGGTTGTATGCAATGCTATATAGGGTTTCATTGCGCTACAACTAAGTTTTCGTCTACCATACCAACTGGAGTGGAGTTATTTGCCACATATGATGTAAAAAAAAACTAAATAAGTGAAGATCGATGTCGCAGCGCCTTGCACGTTACAAATTAAAATATCTTGAAGGTTTCCGTGCTTTGGAAGGCGCGGTAAGACTTCTTTCAAATGATTATCAAAAAACCATCAACTCGCATTGAACCAACCCGATCACCACGAAGGCTTAAGTCAAAGTCAAATATTTTTTATTCAAATAAACTTTAGAAAAGTGCTTTTGAATCGTCCAAACATTTTTTACCTACTACCCATTCAGGACGTCTATTTTTTAGCTGTGGAGAAGAATGGGCGCAAAAAACTCCACAGCTTTAATAGAAGTAACGACATTTACAAAATTATATGCCGTTACCAAGTTATACATGTTTAAAATTACTTAACAATATTTTAAATTAGAAATACCTGTTGGGAGTGGTTCGAGCATTTTAATCCCATGCTGTTTTGTCTGACACTTTATTATAAGCTTTTTTACAAAGCTTTTCTTTAATGCTGCTATTTTGTTTTTATTTCTAGTGTTTTTTACATTGTGAATATCGCTGTTTTTAGAAAAAATTTCAATATTTTTATAAACATACATTAGGTTCTCGTACATATATTGTGATGCAACTGTCATTATATTAATATCTTTAAATCTCTCCCTGAGAGATTTACCAGCTTTTAGGTTATAAATTGCTCGAATAGCCCGCTTCTGCAGCACAAAGATAGTTTGAATGTCGGCAGCATTGCCCCACAGTAAAATGCCGTACGACATTACGCTATGGAAATAACTAAAGTAAACAAGTCTAGCTGTTACAATGTCAGTGATCTGACGAATTTTCATTACTGCATAAGCCGCAGAGCTCAGTCTACTCGACAATTTATCTATATGTGGGCCCTAGAAACTAGGGGCCTAGAAACACTGTGTGTCCACAAGGTCCACATTCTTATCTTTAATTTTTACACTTGTTTTTATCTCCTTAAGGCGAAGGGTAAGGCACACTAGCGCCACCAATTGATAATTTGACAATCACTAACGGACCGGATCTTTTTTAAACATTGCGTACCGTCCGATAACAGGAAAGCATCCATAGTAATTATTTAATAATAGTGCACTACTTTTTGTTGCGTTGTTTATTCACAAAACGGGCTATCGCATTTATTCACAAACAATGGCCACTTTTGGTGTTAGCGAATGAATATAAAAACAAACCTAAAAGTAGTGCACAATTATTAAATAATAGATGTTTGCCTAGTGTAGGAAGGTCCGCAACGTTTGAAAAAAAATCCAGTTTAGCAGTTATCAAATTAAATCCATTAGCGGCGCTAGTGTGCCTTACCCTTCGCCTTGACGTTGTGTAATACAAATCTTATACATTTGCTCTTCGTTCATTTAATAGCAAATTGTTAACACTAAACCAATGAACTATCTTTGAGACAGCATTGAAGAAGAAGAAAGAAGAAGAAGAAGAAAAACATTTATTGACACACACACACACACAAAATACAATGCAGTCAAAACAAAGCAAAAAGTAATAAGAATAATAAGGAAAACAAAACAAAACAAGTCAATGAAAATATAAACAAAAAGCAGTGTGTGAGGCCAACAAGGATCCTGTCTTAGCATTATGCCCCCACGACACTCAAAGCGCTGGCTGTTATTCTGACAAAGCCGGAGGGAGACGATGCGCCGCGACGCCGACAAACAAAATGTCTGTTAAGATAAATAATAAAAAGGAAACAAAGTAATTAAAAAACAAAATACATTAAAATATAATTATATAATATTAAATATAAATAGCCACGATTCTAAAACAAAAAATCTCGGTATGGGCTAACCCCTTTGTCCTGCTTTCATGACAAGTTGTCAAGATGACATTTGTGTTGTGTTAGATAAATCATCGGCTGTAGGAAAAAGGATTGCTTGCCTCTACGGCAGTGGGACGCGATCTCAGACCTGCGCCAAGCAAGACGTGCATAACGATCAAGTAAATCAAATTGTTATTAATTGAGAGTCACCCAATGCATTTTGAGCCTTCTATTGAATGTATGCTTCGTTCTAAGGTCACATATCGGCGGCGGGAGATCGTTCCAGCACCGAGAGGCCGCAAATCTGAACGACCCACGAAAAGCCACAGTACGATGTTTAGGAGTAGAGAATATGTGAGTAATGATTCTCTTAGGATACCTGCTGTGTTCATGGGCCCAATCCAGCTTTTTGAAAAGATACCCTGGCTTTCCCGTGCTGACAACACCAAACATCAAGGTCGAGAGATGAAGCTTCCTGCGAGCCTCCATCTTCAGCAAATTTGCGGCGTTGAGGAAGGGAGTAACATGAGGGAGTAGCATTGTTCACATCGTCATCAATCGACTGTCGTCGTTTCAATTTGAATAAAAGTGAGGTATCATCTGCAAACAATACTATCTCATGGTTGTCTTTTACAAAGTAAGGCAAGTCGTTAATATAAATTAAAAATAAGAAAGGACCAAGAATTGAACCCTGTTAAACTCCCATTGTAACCACCGATCCTGGAGATCTTTTACCGTTAACATCAACCCTCAACCCTATCACTCAAATATGAGATAAGAAGATTCAGTGCTACATCTCTAAATCCATAGTGGTAGAGCTTCCTGACCAGGGTTTCATGTAAAACACAATCAAAAGCCTTGGATAAATCACAAAAAACTCCTAGGGCATCGTGTGAATCCTCCCAGGCATAAATATTTGAAGTAAAAGCTCAACACCAGCGTCAGTAGTCAAGCGACCCCTGGTGAAACCATATTGTCTAGAATGTAAAAGCTTATTTCTTTAAAAATTAACTTGAATTTGGTCTAGAATTATCTTTCCAAATATTTTACTAAATGGGGGTAACACAAAAATTGGTCTTAAGTTAGTGGAGTCAGATGTGCTACCTGATTTGTATAATGGAATTACTTTACTGTGCTTCATTAGGTCAGGAAAAACACCACGGTCAATGCATTCGTTAAATATGCAAGCTAAAACTGGAGCTATTGTCTCAATAACGGATTTAGTGACGTCGACGGAATTACAAAGATCAGCTGTCTTCTTTTTATTTAGAGTGTTAAAAGTTTTAATTATATCTCTAAAACATTTTTTGAAAACTATAGTTTTCACTAGGTTTGACATTTTCCTTTAGAACCGCTTCAGCTACAGTGGGGGAGGAGTCCAAAGTCTTTGTAGTTGAAACTAGAATATCTAAGCTCCAGTTCCACACAAGCTATTTTTATTGTTCGCTCAACCGAGAGGCTCACTATGTCATTTCGTTCCTTTAATTTTAACTTCTTATTAACTATAATCAAGGAGCCACCATGAATTGTATTTACTCGACTGAACGAACTACCTACCAAATGATTATTAAAATTGAACATGAACTGATGATCTTTGAGCCAGTGTTCAGTAATACATATAATATCAACTTTATTGTCGTTCATGAACAATTCAATCTCCAGATCTTTGCCCGTCATTCCTTGAATGTTCTGGTGAACCATATTGACTGACTGAATATTTTTAATAATTGTAGGTTGGGACGGACTTTTCTTAGAATTAATTATACATTTATTTAAAATATTGCCGCACATTTTGCAAGAGAATTCCTCTTTTGTCTTAAGATTTAATTTATATTATCGATTGGAATGTCAGTAGAAACACTACTGACGTTTATGTCTATTAAACATTGCTCAACAGGAGCAACCTGTTTAGCCAAGTTTTTGGCCGAAATGTGTATAAAATATGATAGCGATTAAGCAATTTGTCGCTTAAAATAAGCCTGCGAGGCTGGGACGTGCGACGTTTATATTTTTTTTTTTGTAAAAAGACGGCAAACAAGTCGGTCAGCGACCTGAAGTTGTCATCGCCGCCCAAAGACATCTGCAGGATCCGGGGAGCTGCCTACTGCCTATGCCCTACCGACCCGACCTAACTTGTTTTTAGACTGATGATTATTTATGACTAGATCTTCGTTTATAACATTTGAAGATAACATAATAGTACTCGACTTAGATAAGACTGGACCAATCCAAAAAACAAAAGCCAATCACTCATGGAATTAAATCTGTATAATCTCATAAACACTATTTATCTTCGGCAAGGCATCACTGTACCAGTTGCCAAAGTTCATTCAGTTTTCGGATCAGATAGGCCAGAGACAATGACAAATGACCTGGACGATTGGACCGGAGGAGGCGTCCGTGCGAGCACGGTTCCCCGCCTACAGATCCGCTTCGAAAAACTCAAATCAATCTTAGTGAGGGCGCTTCGTTACTACCGAGCTCGATAGCCCCGATTTTGTTGAGAAAACTGATAAAATTAAAGACAAGGGGACCATGGTTTTTTGGTAAAAGTATGTATCAAAAGAATTCAGAATTTTATTCTATATGAGAGCTCATATGGGCTTCACGACTTGTGTTTATTCGTAATAAAAGCCAAACTTATTAAAGTTAAATATCATAAAGGAATAAGTAATAAGAGTTAGACAACTAAACATGTCACGACATTTCAACATTAAGATTTTAATTTTTTATCATCAAAAAGCCCATCCATGCGAGCTAGAATTATTAAAATGTGTCTTACAAAAAACAACGTAATAAAGATCACTCTGTATAAGTAATTTTGGTCAGAATTGTTATCCCCTACTTAAGGGAAACTTTTCCAAAAATCCTGAAACACTTCATAATTTCTAACCAGGCTAAATACCGTTTAAGGAATGACAGATTTCCATACAAACTTTCCCCCCTTATTTCACCCCTCTAGGAATGATTTTTCATTCTTTATTTCTCTTCAAAAAGCCAAATACTAATTTTCATGTATTTTACTTCAAAACTGACGGGACTTTCATACATACTTTCACCCCCTATTTGACACCCTTATGGTATGATTTCTGTAAAATCCTTTCTTAGTGGCTTACGTCACTCAATTAACCTACCGTCCAAATTTCATCTAATTAGCTCCAGCGGTTTCGGCTCGGCGATGATGAATCAGTCAGGACAAGTCATTATATGTATATAGATAGTCAAAGCTTTGTATAGAAACTATATGTGTACTGTTTGCCTTAAGACGTTGACAAACGCCTTCAAGATTCTGTAGATGCTTCGACAAAGTACTGACCACCATATAAAGATTTTCTACTAGTGTAGAGAGAAAGAAATCTGAACAGTACCTACAGCGTGCCTAACGTAAGTTTAATATTAACGAAAAGGAGAATTAGAATTGCATTGATTGATACTAGAAGGAGAAGCTCGATGGCGCAGTGGTTAACGCGCCCGGTCTGCGAGTGCTGAGGTTAAGCAACTTACACAAAGGCCGGTCATCGGAAGGGTGACCAAAAATGTATCATCTCGAGCTCCTCCGTGCCTCGGAAGGCACGTAAAGCCGTGGGTCCCGGCCGCATTAGCAGTCGTTAACAACCACCAACCCGCACTGGGCCCGCGTGGTGGTTTATGGCCCGTTCTCCCTATCCATCCATAGGGAAGGCTCGTGCCCCACCAGTCATAAAAAATGAGCTGATGATGATCATGATACTAAAAAATCCGTCATACCTAATACAGTCGAATCAAACAAGTACTAAATAGTACAAACTTTGTGCCTATAACAGTTAAGCACCCTAAAGTTTCAGCTTCCGTTGCTGATTGTAAAACAAAAGTGCATACGATTGTTCTACTTTCTAATACAGTAGAAACTCTTATTAAACATTTGTTTTTTCTTTATTTCTATATTTATGGCATAAATTGTCGATTGTTCGCATCAGCGTTTTACCGCTCGTAGGCATAAAAATTAAAACTTGTGCACAACACATAAATATTAAACTTGCGCGGAAAATTAAGAAGTTTGGTATCACAATAATTTCATTCAACTTATGACATCATAACGAAAGTTTAATTTACCGTTGCCGAGTTCGTATGCAGACTCGCTATAACTTCACAAAGTTGTAAAAGTTAATAAATGTTAAATTATTAAGTTAATAACGTAAGGTGTGCAAAATGTTACACTAAGTTACGAACGACAATAAAGTTTGACAACTTAATCGCAGCTGGAAGCAATGAGTCCGGTAAAGTGCCTAATAGTGTGAGTTTTGTTTACTATCTATATTCATTCGATTACGTTTATCATTATTATCATCATCATCAGCTCATTTTATATGTCATACTGCTGGGGCACGAGCCTTCCCTATGGATAGGAAGAACGGGCCATAAACCACCACGCGGGCCCAGTGCGGATTGGTTGATGTTAATGACTGCTAATGCAGCCGGGACCAACGGCTTTACGTGCCTTCCGAAGCACGGAGGAGCTCGAGATGATAAATATTTGGCCACCCATTCGATGACCGGCCTTTGCGAAAGTTGCTTAACCTCAGCTCTCGCAGACCGGGCGCGTTAACCACTGTGCCATCGAGCTCCTCGATTGCGTTGATTGCGCAGTGATGACGCAGGGATTACGTTTACAAAAACGAAAATTTGTGTGGCAAAATTTTAACTCTTTTCGTATGTCGCTAGGAGGCGCTGCTTAAATGCTATACTCATTTTCGTTTTCATAAACGTGATCGAATGTCAAATGAACTCTCACTAGGCACCCTGTAGTTCCTCCGCTGAAAACCCTTCTGCGTTTCTATAAGAACTAGTGGTCGCCCAGTGGTCGAAATTCGAAATTTTATTAAGGCTGCACGGATTGTATCCTAAGCAATGAAAAATTAAAAAAGATAGAATGTGAGTTTGGATTGGCATTGACAGATTTCGGCCGCTCCTCTTCCATTTTTGAAATTTTTGGAAAGAGTTTATATGCGTGTGTGTCAAATACATGGTAGTGTGTAATGTTTGTTGAAGTGAAAACTTCTTTAGCGGCGTTGTGCACTTTTTTTGGAATGGGTAAAAAATGTTAAACTCGCGTCAGGACACGTGACCGTCAGGACACGTGACCGTCAGGACACGTGACCGTCAGGACACGTGACCTGATCGAAAATTCATAAGACGGATGGAGAGTAGAGGAATGGGTAAAAAATGTTAAACTCGCGTCAGGACACGTGACCTGATCGAAAATTTGTAAGACAGATGGAGAGTAGACAGCTGGCGCGGCGTAATATAATTTTTTAATATAACTTAATATAACTTATTAATGTAATATAAATTGTCATGTTTGTGTACGATAGCCCAATAAATAAATATTGTATTCTACCACATAAATAAGAGTACTTTTATACTGATAATTAAAGCAATTCGTGCAAAATTATTCCCTAACCATTCCAAAATATCAAAAATGCACAACGTTAATATTCAAGTTTTCACTTCTGCCGGCACTCCCAGAGTGTTTTATTGATTTAATGTATTTTTGTGCATAATTAAAAAAAAATATTAACATTCTGCAACCCTTCTTTAAATGAACTATAAGTGTGTCAAATTTCATACTCCTCCGTCCGCGCAATTTTCGTAAAAAGGGGTACAAAGTTTTTGCTTCACGTATAAATATATAGGTGACTAGGATCAGGTATCCTTATATCACAGGCAAGATAAGATTTTTACTTAAACAACAACACAAATCATATTCGCACAAACACATTGAGTATCAGTAAAGATGTGGAGCTTTACTAAGATCACACGCGGATTTCTAGAGAATTTGAAAAGTGGCTCGGACTATTCACGAACAGGATTTGTTATTACAATATATCTCAAAGTGTCATCACCACCAAAAACTCTTGAAGCCTACACTGATTCCGAACATTAACGCCTCCGAATTACGCCAAAATTATTGTTACAAATTACACTTAGCACCATCATACCAATTTGGACGCGACATCTCCGTCCTCGTTAGAAGATAAGCCTAAAAGACGGCATTGCTTTAGGTGACAGATTTTATTGCTTCCCCGTTTCGGTTTATGACACCATAATTTATTGCGTGAACGAAACGTTTCTTTTTATGGGAGACGTTCTAATTCGGGCCTTCCCTCTTTGAGCCTCCGAATACATCTATCTCTTGAACGGGTTCCAATATATGCCATTTTACGAGTAATAACAAATGATGATGTGCGAGTGTGAGAATTCGCGAAGCAAAAGAAAATAAAAACACAGTTAAGTGTGAGTTGGCAGCGCGCCAATACACATGCTGCCTTCATAAATGTTATTAAATACAACAACGTTGATAAAGAGGATTTTTCTCTGGTAATTAACTGTTTGGCAAAGTAACAAAAAACTGGGGGAAATCTACCCGAGGGTAGCGAGCGAAAACCTTTTTACAACAGAAAATAAACGATGGATTTGTAAAAGTGTTTAAAAATTTTTCAAGAGCGGGGTTTTAGCCCGCACCCTCTGACACTCTGCCACTACACTTTTACAGAATACACTAAACATAGACAGCAGTTTATGCCCAAGACACCGTACTCGTAGAAGAAGGGTACGGACGAGCCAGTTCACACGCGCTCTATACAAGGTACAGACGTACCTGGGCGCTCCTCCCCGCCACCACGGCCCGGTCAACTCAAACCGAGGTCCGAGCCTTTAGAGGCGCTCTCGGATTGATCCGCTCCCCGATCCGATCCGAACCCTTTGGAGAATCTAATAGGGCACGGGGACACGCACTAGTGCGTGATACCGTTCCCTCTACAAAACCTCCGAAGGTGATTCGTTTGATACGGCTTTAAGGAACCCTTTAAGTTTCTCGCCACTCCCGAAAAAGACTCACCGGTCTTTTTCGGGAAAAAGACCGGTGAAGCTGAAAATGCCATTTGAGACAATCAGCAAACTCCCTCCTAAAAAACCCCTCTGACTTACCGAGTCAGGTGCACTTCCAATTACCTATGCTATCGTGGCTCTGCCAAACCCATAAAAAAATCATCAACACTATCTACTCTTTTTTTGTAAGCCAAAGTTATTGCCGTATAGTTGTTGACATAAAATAAGTGCAGTGATAAAGTCTTATTAATTTGCTGTTAGTGACAACTTTTGCTGTTGACAGTTCATATATAAACAGGAAACACAGTCCCGTAGTCGGTTGTGCGTGTTATTGGTAAATGAGATGCGGGTTGTACACTCCTGACTCGATGGCAAACAAGGAATGTTCGAATTGTTTAACTTTAAGTTGGTTTCACACTAAAGCATTACTGCTTTAGTTAAAATAATGTTTTAAAATTATTGCAAATTATGAAGTCTACGTTACTTTCTGGATGCATGTGCTCCGTGTTACTATGTTAGGAATTATTCCTAAATAAATACTAATACCCATTGAAGTTTTGTTCTAGTTTCATATAGAATAGTGTCTAGCCATTCGTAATAACTTGACTACCCATACGCAATCACCCAACCATAACTAATAAACCCATGGCTTAATAATATAGATTTTAAATATTTGTCATTCTGAAAGCTCTTCCTTCTATCAATTTAATTACTTATTTATCGTGGTCTAGTTTGAGTAACAACTCAGTAAGACTCTAACAAGTCTTATCGACAAGAAGGAACTGGATTCTGTTCCACAAATTTACTTTTTTACAGAAGTCAGGGCAAAATTTAAATAAAATTGGGTGTTCGTTGTAAAAAAATCGTTCTTCAATTTTAAAAAAATCAAAAGTAAATTGAAAAAAAACAGTGTTGAAAAAATTCCACGAGCGAGAACCCGCACCCCATGACATGCAGGGTCAGGTCTTTTCTCAATTTGTAATTTGTTCGCAACAATATTTGCGTAAAATTATATGAAAATAATTAAAAGTAAATGTTTTATCATATCAAAATCTGAGTACCCTGTGTGTTTCAGCTTTTAGCTCGTTGCAGGCTTTGTTTCGCAACAGAAGCACAGTTCGTCACATTACTGCCAACAGTTAATAACTGTCTCTATGGAATACGGGGTTCGGTTTTCTTGTGATTCTTTTAGGCAAAGGTATATTAATACTGATGATACCCGAGGCTGTTGTGATAAAGAAACATACAAATTCAAATTAAAAGAGTTTTATTCTCTCTATAGTAAGAATTTACCGTTTTCCTGGAAATCCATTATATATTTAATTATATCCCAGCATCACACTATTATCATAATCATCATTATCCTATATTAGTCTACCGTTGGACTCCCCAAGTGCACGCCACTGTTTTTTTTTTTTTTCAAGAGAATTTGCTTATCGCCTTAGATGACCTTTTAAGCGTTACCGGACTTTTTGGGGGCGGCGAGTAACTTAAAGGTCTCATCTAGCTCTGTCACATACCTACATACATGCATGAAGCTGTAGATATACAGCGTGTCCAGAAAACGAAAGATAATTGATTTTTATTTTAATACAACCCGAAATTGCTACCTTCGTGCATTTAAATTACGATAAAAAATTAAATTAAAAAGGAATCTAAAACAGTAATATCATTTTTAAATTAACATTAACTAAGCAATGTTTTAAAGTAATTGGCACGGTCTACCTCGTACATTTTTTTTACACCACAGGCTATCAAAGTCAGCCGTTTGATTGAGTTTGTATGAAAACTTTTTCTGGACACGCTGTATGCATACATGAATCACACAAAAATCAAAGATCAAAGAATAGGAAAATACATTTTGCGTGCAACGAAACGCGCTCAATTAAAAATAGTTGGCGTTAAATCTGTGTAATTGTTTCATTCCCAATTCTAAAAGAAAGCTATTTTACGGAAATCCATGGCATACCAAAACGCAATTATCAATACATAATCTAGTTAATTCCGCCAACTTATTCGTTAATCAAGTAAGCAAGCAAATGTTATATAAATTAAACGCGAGAATTCGTAAAAAATGTTTATATTTTTTTCTAAAGTTTAAGCGAACACTACACGAGTCTTCTTACGTTTATTTTACACATTTATCCTTTCGTTTCGAACCCTTTACATTATCCGGGTCACAGGGCAGGGAGAGTAGATCCGTAAAAGTTGTTTCATTTCAACAGTGTTTCATTTCAATGCAGTGAACGGGTGAACTTTAGAAAACATTAGTACCTATGTATCATCATAAACTATTGTGCTACCCCTAAATCTTCCCCAGCATCTGCAACAGACATTTGTGCAAACTCCACAAAAACATATTTAACTGAACTGGGGCATAACGTATTCAGACAAGCAATATATTTTCTGAATTAATTTGATTTCCAGTAATAATTGCATTATCTTTTTTTGCTTAATACGTAAATAGAATTAGAAAGTGGCAATGTTTTAAAATAAATTAACTTCAAAATAAATAATTCAAGGACGGAATTTAATCTCAGATAGTAGATAGAGACGTTAACTAGGAAAGTCAATACCAAAAGTCGATGATAAAAATAAAAATAAAAAGATACGGTTACTGTAAGGTATACTTTATAACATAAAAAATAGAGGAATTCCATCAAATATGTGGGATCCGTGGGATGAAAAAATAACAATTTATTTTGGTATATGGTCGTTTGATTTCTTTTTGTGTTCATCCCAATTAATTTTCTGCAACGCGTTGGGGTGTGCAACCTCTGAAAAAATACATATAAATAAATATTCATCATCATCATCATCACCAGCTCACTGCTGGTGAACGAGCCTTCCCTGTGAATGTACCTAAACACCACAGTGACAACGGGCCATAAACCACCAATTGTCACGCTATATTTTCTTTATAATTTTATATTGTAATTAAACTTGAAACATCTCTCTTTGTCGATCTGCATACAAGCAAAATGAATGCTATCTATCGAAGAAATTTCATCATTGTGCATTTTGGAAACAATAAAATTGTTGCAAATATAGTCTACTATTTGTCGCCCGCGACTTCGTTCGCGATGACTACACTATCCCACAGGAACCTGTTACCGGGATAAAAAGTATCCTATATCCTAGTCCGGGTCATGTTCTGTCTATGTGCAAAGTTTCATCCAAATCCGTTCAGCCATTTTCACGTGATGCGCGGTCAAATAAACAGATAAACAGATAAACAGACAAACAGACAAATATTCTTAAAAGTGTTGAAACGTGTTCTGTTATCCCCAGCCAACTTTTTTTCGAATATCTTCCTTGTACAGACTTTCGACTCTCTTTAGGTTTATTATATGTATGTATAGATTACAACATATATTTTTCTTGACGTTGTATGTTGTACAATTTTTATAGAAAACATCCATATGTGAGTGCATTTCACAGTTGTCAGCGCCTTAAAGTTCCTTTAGCCGTAGCATGGACTATAGACCGCCAAATTGTAACTTTGTAAATTATTTCCTTTTTCTTTATTCATGTTTATGTTTTATAGTTTTGCAATATAAGTATTGAGTGTGTCGCCTAGGGTAGCGTACCTTATACTCCGAATAACTAAACGGTATTCGTTAAAGGTTATACAGGTTTATACTCCTACTACGACACATCCTGACGATGAGGTGGAGGCTACGTATGAGGACATGTCAAGTCATACAAGCCTCCAAAACTCAAAACACCGTTGTCATGGGATATTTTACCGCAAAACTAGGCAAACGAAGCGGCGACGAGATGAGAGTGGGACGATTTGGGGTTGGTAATCGGAACTCCCGCGGCCAACTGCTGGCGGACTTTCTGGAAAGGGAGGGACTTCCTTTTTCAGGAAAGCTGAACACCGCAAGTGGACCTGGTTGAGTCCCGATGGTGCAACAAAAAACGAGATTGACTTTATCATTTTGACGAGGAAGCAAATATTCAATGATATGACTAATGTGATTAATGCGTTTAATCCCCGAAAGCTCTCGAATTGCTCGAATTGCTTCAAGTGCCTAAATGATTGCGAAAATGTAGACGAATACAGCAACAGGTTTGTGGAAATTGACCAAATAAACGGTTAGGTCCAAGCTTTTTAAAACCCACCGTACAAAAGGAATCAAAAAGTTCTCAGACCATACCCTAAAACTAATGGAAGAGCGGCGCGTAATGGTTCTGCTTTCCTCAGGTGATGCATCTCAGTTTCGGAGGTTAAATAGGCAGATATGACTCGCGACACGCGCCGATATAATACTAACCGTATTAAAGAAGCCATTGAGCGGAACAAAGGCTCAAAAGTGTTCACAAGAGATCTGGGTATTGGGCAGTGCCAATTGACGACGCTGAAAACCGATGACGGCAGAACTGTCACGACCAGGTCCGATGTATGGAAGAGGTCGAGAAGTTCTATGGACAACTTTACACATCCGCTCGGCCACCTGTACAAAACTTAGCTAAAGACCCTAGAGCTAAGTTAACCATTAAGTTAAATAATTTATGTCAAATATATATGTATCCTTATTAACATAGTATTAAGAAATCTACTAACATCTGTATGGATTCTATAATCTGAATTAAATGTTTTATTATTATATACTACTCAAAAGAAAATAAGGGCCACTTACATATTTCTGTTTTTGAGTAAATTTTTAGATGTAAACTAATTAATAAGTGACTAATTAATGATGATGAATGCTGGTGTTTAAGTCTTACAGCTGGCCAGAAATTGAAGCAAATAAAAAAAAACGAGTTTCAGGTCAAATTCCTTTCAGATGGAATCACAATTTTATTCTGTTAAAAAACTATTTCTGTCCATCTTTTGCTTCTTTTAACATCTTTTGTTAATAATGCCACGTCAACGAAGGCATATGGATACCATTACTGCCACCAGAGCCGTTACATTGATTGCTGAAGGTCATTCACAGCGGTCTGTAGCTTTTTCGTTGGGTTTCTCTCGCCGAGCCACCCAAAATGTGTGGGTTCGGTTCCAAGAGACTGGCAGTGTTGCAAGAAGGCCTGGATCGGGCAGGGTGCGAGTGACTACGGCACAAGAGGATCGCTACATCCGATTGAGTGCCCGTCGAGAGCGCTCTGTGACGGCACGTAAGTTACAAAATCGCCTACGGTTGACAACGAGGACTCGTGTTAGTGACCAAACGATACGTAATCGACTGCATGAAGACCAGCAAAGGTCCAGACGCCGAGTAGTACGAATTCCTTTATCTAGGGTTCAACGTGGAAATCGTTTAAGTTTTTGCCGCGAACATTCAGATTGGAGCATGAATCAATGGGGTATGGTGCTCTTCACAGATGAGTGTAAAGTGAAGCTTTGTAGTGATGATCGGCGGATTAGAGTATGGAGACGACAGGGTGAGAGATTTTCCGATGTCTGCATCAAGGAAATTGACCGCTTTGGAGGTCCTAGTGTGATGGTTTGGGCTGGGATTAGCTTACAAGGCAAAACTGAGCTGGTTTTCTTAAATCAAGGCACAGTAACTGCACAACGGTACATCGATGAAGTCATCAGGCCTCATGTGATTCCATTCTCACAGAGAGTGGGGCCAGGGTTCTGGTTAATGCATGACAATGCCCGCCCACACACAGCTCGGGCCACTCAGACTGTACTGGATGACTCCCATATTCGTGTCCTACCATGGCCAGCGTATAGTCCGGATTTAAATCCAATAGA
Source organism: Eudonia mercurella (assembly GCA_963082485.1). Taxonomy (NCBI): domain Eukaryota; kingdom Metazoa; phylum Arthropoda; class Insecta; order Lepidoptera; family Crambidae; genus Eudonia; species Eudonia mercurella. The sequence continues at coordinate 7,692,654 of OY720034.1, forward strand.
GCATATGTGGGACCAATTAAAACGAAGGGTTAGGGAGCATGAGCAAGAGGTTCACAACCAGCAACAGCTTATGGATGCTCTGACACGTGCGTGGGAAGAGATACCTGATGAAAACATCAGAAACTTAATCGAGAGTATGCATTCAAGGCTCCAGGAGTGTGAAAACAGGAGAGGAGGACACACCCGTTACTAAACCATTAAAAAAAACAGCTTGTGTCAGTTTTTGTTTTGTTTTGCAAAGAGTTTCTGTTTACTTTTTTGCTGTTGACAATGGACTAATTTCATGTTAATTGAAATAAGTGAAACAATTGACTACACAATTAAATGGTTATTAGCATAAGTTAAAACAAAAGCTTTGTTACATGTTATTTTAATAAATATACATTACTGTTTACTATATTTTTCACGTAGCAATCAAAATACTTAGTGGCCCCTATTTTCTTTTGAGTAGTATATATTATATTAACCCGGCACTATACTGAAAATATTCCGGACATCAGCCTGTACGAGATTAATATGGCTCTCAAACAGCTCAAGAACGGCAGGGCACCAGGTGCTGACGGAATTACAGCCGAGCTTCTGAAAGCAGGCGGAAGACTGGTACTCGTAGCTCTTTAATTCCGTCATACTAGGGAACAGCACGCCAGAGACGTGACATAAAGGTATGGTGGTACTGTTCTTCAAAAAGGGCGACAAAACCCTGCTGAAGAACTACAGGCCCATCTCACTTCTAAGCCACATCTAAAAGCTGTTTTCGAGAGTCATTTAACGAATCGTCTTGCACGCAGGTTTGATGACTTCCAGCCTATCGAACAAGCCGGTTTCCGAAAAGGCTTCAGCATCATAGACCACATACATAAGCTGCGACAGGTTATTCAGAAAACCGAAGAGTATAACCAGCCTCTTTGCTTAGCGTTTGTGGACTATGAAAAAGCCTTCGATTCGATTGAAACATGAGCCGTGCACAGTCTCCCCAGCGGTGCCAAATGGACTACCGGTACATCGAAGTGTTGAAATGTTTGTATAAAAGCGCCACTATGTCAGTCCGTCTTCAGGACCAGAGCTCGAAACCTATCCAACTGCAGCGAGGAGTGAGATAGGGAGATGTGATATCTCCGAAACTGTTTACTGCTGCGCTGGAAGATGTTTTCAAGCTTCTGAACTGGAAAGGACTCGACATCAACATCAACAGCGTATACATCACTAACCTTCGATTTTCTGACGATATAGTGGTCAAGGCTGAGACCCTGGAAGACCTCGGCACAATGCTAGGTGACCTAACAGAGTCTCTCAACAAGTGGGTCTTAAAATAAACATGGAGAAGACAAAAGTTATGTCGAACTCACGTGTCGTACCCACTCCTCTGAAGACTGACTCTGCACTTGAAGTTGTGAACGATTATGTTTACCTGGGGCAAACGCTCCAGCTAGGTAGGTCCAACTTCAGCAAAGAGGTCAATCGTCGAATCCAATTAGGCTGGGCAGCGTTCGGTAAGCTGTGTGTTGCCAGTGATGACATACGGGACTGAGACGTGGTCGCTCACAATGAACCTTATCAAATGGCTCAAGGTCTTTCAAAGAGCAATGGAGAGGGCTATGCTCGGGGTTTCTCTGCGTGATCGAATCAGAAATGAGGAGATCCGCAGAAGTACAAAGGTTACCGACATAGCCCGAAGAGTTGCTAAGCTCAAGTGACAGTGGGCAGGGCACATTGCTCGCAGGACTAATGGCCGCTGGGGCGAAACAGTTCTTGAGTGGCGACCGCGTACCGGAAAGCGCAGTGCGGGCAGACCTCCACAAGGTGGACCGATGATCTGGTGAAGGTCGCGGGAAGCCGCTGGATGCGAGCAGCACAAAACCGATCGCTGTAGAGGTCCTTGGGGGAGGCCTTTGTCCAGCAGCGAACGTCTTTTGGCTGAGATGATGAATAAAAGTATTATCTATCTATCTATCTATCTATCTATCTATATTATTAGTCCATGGCAGGGAATCCTCATTTCTAGAGGGGATGGCATTAGCAACACGCATACGTGTCCCTATCCCCTGCTAGATCTCTGAGGCGTTTAAAACCAACTCAAGAAAAGGCAATGGCGTAGCTAGGCGTGGGCGAAGAGGGCTCTCGCCTACGGCCTCGCACTTATAGGGGCCTCGCGAGGCTTCTTTAAATGCGATGCCACCAAACTTATAACCCCTGTTTATTTTAAAAATTAAATAAAAACTTAAAAAATACTGGGCACATTCTTCACTTTTCTGAACATGAAATAACAACAAAACATAATAGTTTTTCCGCTGAAAGTAGATTCAGAATTGATTTTTTTATTACAATGGTTCACGCCGTGATACAAGACTGAATCTGCACTCACTGAATGTTACAACAATTTTGGATTCCTGTACGACATAAATAATTTAAAATCTTTGCCAAATAACGAGATTTTGAAGCACTGTTATGATTTAAGTGTAGTACTTCAAGATGGAGAAAGCAAAGACATAGAATCTTAAGAGCTTTACGAAGAACTACAACTTTTATTGCCTAATCTACCAAATTCCATTAGATATGCCAATCAGATGATTCAATATATAATTAGAAATTATTTGGTAGACATCTATCCTAATGTTTACATTGCTATTAGAATTATGTTAACTATGCCTGTAAGTACAGCTTCCGCAGAATGAAGTTTTTCTAAGTTAAAAATTATTAGATACAGTATGAAGTAGGACCGACTGTCTGCTTTAGCAATACTCTCAATCGAAGCAGATTTCACTGCAAAAATCAATTACAAATCCTTACTAGAAGACTTCAGTAAAGCAAAAAGCCAAAAAATATTACTTTTGTAAAAAATTAAATCACTCAAGTTACAAAATAAAACCTTTTTTCAAATCTATATGCTTTTCAATATTCTCCCACCGCTCATTTATATTTTTTCACTATCATGAGTAGGTATGTCGTGTCGAAGGATGTTTGGTAAGATAGGTTTATTGGGTAGATCTTGGGGCCTCGCTGAGGCGACTTTGCCCACGTCTATATTAGTCCACGCTACGCCACTGAGAAAAGGTACCTGTATATGCAGGACAATTCATACTAGTTAGTTTGCGTTAAACCCCGTTTTAAAAACATTAATATTTTAATTGATTTGATTGCCATACAATATTAAAATTGAAAATTTTCACGCATACTCTCTTATGGAATATAATTACTACGCTTGGTGATTCAATTAATTAATTGAGTAATTAATATTCATTTCTCGTTCGTTTCGCGTGAATAAAATAGTTTGCGGAATAATTTTAGTAGTTCGCATTACTGATCAACAAGACAATGATTGTTTTATTTATCTACTCACGAATGTACACAATATGTTCACGGCTATTTTTATCCTCGAACGGTTAACAAACGTGAGGTTTTTCTTTTTTATTATTGAAGCGTAGGCAAAGGACTCCGCTCTAATTGATTTTAAACAGAAGCGAAGTCTAGATGCGCAAGCTTAATGGTACAGGTATAATAGTACATGTATATACTTCATATTGATAATATAACAGGTTGGTTTTTTATTTAATTACAAGGTCATGAACTTATAATGAAATTGACTAGGAAATTGAAGGGCGACTTCATCAAGTGTCTAGTATGTCTAGTATGTCCTATGTATTTTGTGTGTTCAATATGCATCTTTAATTTGTCAATGCTAAACTTAGAAGATACCATAAATGTGCTAAAACGTTGCCTACGTTTGTCGAGGCTTTATAGATTGCAGCTCTTTCTCAAATTACATTTTCGACTTTTTGTATCAACATCTCTTTTTGTATCTCACCCGCCAATTCGCACTGGCTCCGCGTGGTGGTTCATGGCCAGTTCTACCTGTGGCGTTTCTGCCAGGCTCGTGCCCTACCAGTGGCGACTAAAATGAGCTGGTGATGTATCAAAATCTGATCCGGTACAGACAGGTACATTTACGATAACTTGTTTTCGTTAGTTGATATTTATACCGTTATTCACTGAGGCTTCCACAACTTGCGAGCTGACTACAGGCTTCGGCGCCGCACACAATTCAAGTTTAAAGCTCTTTAGCTCTGATACAGATGGAAAATCATTTCTGGTCGGAGTAACTCGAAGTTTATCACCAATAAGACGCCCAAGCTTCAATAATGCCTAAAAAACGTTAATTTTGGGACTTAACGCACGGGCTGATCTTACTAGAAATATTTAAATTATGTATCGTAACGTTATATTCACATAGAAAAGTAATCAACCATTTTATCGCAGTGTAGGTTACATATATTTTGCTGTTGCAGTTTATATCGTCAACAACGTTGACGAAGAACGTCAAATACTTACGGTTCTGGTAAGCACTGGCAATGCCGGTATAGCGTAAATTGGTGGGCAAGCTAAAATAACACCCAGTGGAACATACATCTTCAACACATTGAAAGGCACAGTCATAAGCAGAGCTGCGAACAAAAAGTCAAACTTTAAACACTTACAAGGCAACAGGAACATCTTAAGTCTCTGACCAAAATTCAATATATACCTGGGTATATTCTAGTAGCGTATCTATTTGAACTGGAAAACACTGCTTTGACTTTTGGATGGAAATCTTCTGTCATTCCCCAAATTCTCAAAATTGGACCATCAGCCGGGCCCTCTATATAGAGCAGTACCATATCGCCAACGTCAAGGGCAAACCCCGTTAAGATATCGTCTTTTTTATCCGTCTGCACAATACTGTTATTTACCTCAGTTATTTCTTTTAAGAGTGCCATAACGCTTTCTGTGTCATGAATGAGGCAGAATAATCTTGATAAACTTTCTGCTAACTTCTTCGGCTGACAGCCAACGCAGCCCATCGATACTTCCAATGTCATCTGCGCTTCTAACACCACATAAGACGGGACAATTAATTTGGGGCATGTGGATGCCCTGATGTTATTTACGTCATTACTGCACAATCCTGCTCTATCCAATTCTACAACAGATACAGTTGGAGGAAAGAGCGGATAATCCCTTCTAATAAACTTGTTGATGCCTTTAGTCATACAGCGCGCGTCAATTTTTGTAACAGCTATAAGAACATCTTTGTCTTCTGGAACAAACTTACATGATGCTGTTCCAAAATTTTGGTCACCTTTTTTATAACCGAAGAATCGAGGCTTTTCTTTTGGAATTTCAGGTAACTTTACGCCACGCAACTAAAAATAGAACTTTATTTCCGTACTATGTATGTTTATTAATATTAATTAAGAGTTTGATTAAATTACCTGTATTTCAAAAGGAATATCCAAAAATGTAGCTGTATTTAATTGTAGTAAAAAAGGGTCCATTGGTATAGCATGATGATCGTAAAAGTTTATCTCTATTTTATTAGGCTTAAGTTTTTGTAGTTCCGAATCATGCACTTCATTTCCGATCGTCCACCTTGTATAAACTTGAAATATTCTGAAACAGTTTGCTAAATATTTTACCTACTATAAATATATTTTTTAACCCTTAAACACCTGATTTTTTGTTTATCATATTTTTTAATAGATACTATGTGATTTCAACACTACGAAAAAAATAAAAAATATTTTTTTTGGCACTGCACTTTTTTTTAATAAAAAAAATACGAAAAATCTTTAAAAGAGGCGCTCCTTCGTAATTTATTTATTTCATATTATTTTTTCACTTTATAATTGTTTTCATAATTACGAATCTATTACAATTTTCATCATTACAATAGAACATATAGAAGTAATTTTATTTATTTTTTCAAAAAAAGGTTGCAATCTTATATCCAAAGAGGTTTCCGTCAAAAAATCCTTGTCTATGATGTTAAATTAAAAAAATATATAAATTACTCAATATTTTTAAAAAAAACATGTTTTAATCACAGTAGTGTAATCTAAAAATTTATTTTAGTTTAAATATAATAGTATATAAAATATAATGAAAATTTAAAAAAGGCTTAAAGTTACCGTTTCATTTTTGATACTCTAGGCGTTTAAGGGTTGAATCAACTAATTATTCCAAGCAAATTATTATTAGAAAGGTAAGAAAAATAGATAAACAAACCTTAAATTTTTAAGATGTTCTATTGGTGCATCAAATAAAGTGTCGACGTTCACAAATATTATTGGCTGGTCGTCCTCAGCTGGTAAATTAGTACTGCTGATAATTGCTATAAATTCTCCAAGATCGTTTGGATTCTCGCCAATTTTCACAAATGGAACGATTCTTCCAACACCTTTAAAATAGGTAAAAGTGAAAATAGATCTTATTGATATGTCTACACTAATTCTTACGAAACTTGACAGAATAATTTAAATTATTAACAGCACAACATTACTATCAATGAATAACTGTTGTAATTTTTTTCTCAGAGGGATCCTTTTATTGAATACAGATTTGAGTAATTAAGGGACTGCCAGCCTTTCTATACGTTGTTGCGTTATAGTGTTAAATAAAATAAAATAGCGATAAAATAATGATACCGGATAAAATAGAGTCTCCTTGTAGCTTAATTTCAAATTTAATCTTAGGGACCTCAGGCTTTTTGACATTTTTTTCCTTTTCCTTGACCATTTTAGATTCTCTTCTATCTTTAACTTTAGGTTCTTCGGGTTCTGGTTCGGGTTCAATCTCTTCTTCGACTTTATTCAGAATTGCTTCCTTGACATAGTACATAATAGTGTCTTGATGTCGAACGTCTTTAATACACCGAATGACAACGACAAATTAAACGAGTGTATCGATACCGTAGCTTCATAAAGTAATAACAATTACTACGAACAATTCTCACTGCGTAACAATATGTTATTTTCATAAGACAGTAAGTACCTAAACAAATAAACTATATACATACAACGTGTAATATATAGGCGTGGTAATAATTAAACAACCCAAAGTGTAAGATTTTGTTTGCAGAGTCACTTAGACGTTGTTATTAACTTTACAAATTAAAATGCAACTGTTAATTTAATATTTATATTAGTGATGTAAGCAAGTCCCATTATTGAAATTTTCTCTACTTGACTCGCCTTTCAATTTTCCTTGGTATCCATATAAATCATAAACCATTGATTTCTTTCACTTGAAAATATTAAGACTTTTATTATTTTTTACCCAAACGCCTATGATTTTACGAAAGTAAACATTGCTCCAATTAAATCACCCGCCTACTCTGTACAGATATTAGTGTGCCTGCGTATTCGTAGTCGTGCGCCGTTGTCACACCACTGCCACGCGCCGCTCGCTCGCTATCATAACGAAACTTGAAACTCGCAGTTTTGCGCCCGCGCGGCACCCTCTTAACAAACGATACAACAACAAATATGATACAGATTCATTATTCTCTTTTGACACTACTAAGAAAACAATTTGAATACATTCCTAACAAACTTAACTTTAAACATAAACCGAATACCACCCAGCAACAAACCATAGATAAAATTCTATATTCTAACATCCCCTGTGAGTTTTATTTTTATCACAATTAAAGTAACAACTCTTATAACTCCCATCAACTCCTAGTCATCGCGCGCCATATGCAGTGCATAGTGCATATTATGTACTACCCGCTAATTATAATTACGGCGCGGGACGGGTTAACTTGTCATATCACAAAATGTCCATTATGTATCACTCACTATACACTGTTTAAGTCTCAAAAACTTTGTTCTGTCCAATGGTTTAGTTAAAATATCTGCCAAATTATTTTTAGTGGAATAACAACAATAACTATAATAAATATCTAATAATTTTTTAATCCATGTTCTCCTTAATTAAATGATATTTAACATCAATATGTTTGCTCCTTCTATTCAAAATTCCATTTTTAATCAAAACTATAGCTGATTGATTATACAAACTCTGAATGTACTTATACCTAACAGATATTTCATACAATTCGGCTGCAGAAATATATTCAGCCTCAATACTGGAAAGAGCAGTAACAGACTGTTTACGTGAACACCAATGAATTGGACCACCACCATACATTACTACAAAACCAGTCGTACTTTTCCTAGTATCAGGATCACCTGCAAAGTCTGCATCTCAATACACTTTTAAAGTTAAATCGTTACCACGAACATATTGTATACCACTGCTAACTGTATTTTTAATATATGAAAAAATGAAAAAATGAAAAATGAAAATGTTTATTTACCAAAAATAATAGTAAGCGGTGTTACAGGAGTGTACAATGACTCCCACACTAGGCTAGGCCTGGCTCGTGGGGGTCAATTCTCTAGGGTTAGCAAGGGTAACAATGTGGCTATTCATTACAAACAATTATGATTAACAGCATGATTCTGACAATAACAAATCATAGATTTATTAATTATTGGACGGTGCAATGCGCAGATGTGGAGTGCATGTATGTAGGAATGAGTTAAGTGCGTGTGTGGCTCAAGGTAGCTCAAGGTAGCCCTGCGATTTAATCTTGGGATCGGACAGCAGTGATAAGTACCAATGCCGTCCACTACCTGATATCTGATATCTGAAAATGTTCTTAATATTTACAAAATCTTTCAAATTAGGATGTTCTTGATGCCTACTGCAATAACCAACATGGAACGCCAGGTCTAATCTTGTTTTCTCTTTCATTCATGGTGCATCATGTTTTCTTTAACTCCCAAATATCATTAAAAGCTGGCAAACTATTTCAGTGAAACGTAGCTTAGTTACATACATAATTATTATTTCTTCGAGCAGAATTGCTATTTAATTGCGTTGTTATTTAATTATCAATATGGATTTCTTTTGATGAGGCTACATAACAAACGTAGTTTATGTCCGCGAGTGTGAGATGCAAGGGCAGGTGAAGGAATGCATAGTTGCCGCTTTTCGCACTGTGTAAATGTAATGATGCCGTGTGTGTCTCAGTGAAATATTTTAATATTACAAAGTGAAATTAAAGTTTTCGTGTTATTGTAAACTATTCAATTCATTGAGAAGTAGAAATTGGTGAAGTTTTGCATTGTTCAAGCCATCTAGCGGCTCTCTGTTCTCGCCGTCCATCGTGGGCCGCGCGAACCGGGCGCGGTGCGGTTTTTTTTTTGGAGAGAGATTGCTGATTGCCTCAGACGGCATTTTCTGCTTCACCGGGCTTTTTTGGGGGCGGCGATGAACGTAAAGGGTCCCTCAAGCCGTGTGAAACGAATCACCTTCTGAGGTTTTCTAAAGGGAACGGCATCACGCACTAGTGCGCGTCCCCGTGCCCTACTAGATTCTCCGAAGGGTTCGGATCGGATCGGGGAGCGGAACCACCCGAGGGCGCCCCTAAAGGCTCGGACCTCGGCTCGGGTAGACCGGGCCGTGGAGAAGGAGAGAAGCGCCCAGGTATAAAAAAATACGATTGGTTTGATACAAATAAATAAAATACAAATAAAAACATGCAAATATTTACATCTTTCTTTAATTTATTTTGTATCGATTTTATGTGACGAAAACGCTTGTTTCACCGCTTTCATATACAGAGCACCCGATTTAAGTCAAAGGTGCTATGGCAACCCTACTCTGCATACAAGATCTAGATCGGATACACTTTGGATCTTTTCATTTTGACCACACCTTTCTGTTACACGTTGTATAATAATATTGTCATATTGCAAAAGCTCCATTGAAATCAAGTCATCTACCATTGATGGATATTGACTTAATTACCGAGCTTGCCAAATGCGGTCTAGTAAATCGAAAAATCGGATAAATATTTGGCCTGACCTGGAATTTGAATCCAGGACCTTCAGGTATCAGGCCGAGCATTAAGCCACTCTGCCACTAAGGAGTAAGATAAAATAATATACTTTATTGTACAGCACATAATATTTTTTTCACCTCACTTGCTCGAAAAGGCTTACTTCCTCCTTCAAAATCTGGGTGGAAAAGGTTTTTGAATTTAGAACGTGATGAACACTATAAGAAGAAATTCGAACTTCGTATTGTGCCGTCCCGCTTACACTAATAAGTGTGTAAAAGAGACAGTATAATACGAATTTAGAACTTTTTTTTTTTTCTTTTTGTTGATGGCTTCGTGGATTAGCACATTTAGCCAGTGTCAAAGTAATTTTTCTAACAAGTAATACATAAATAAACAATATTTCTTTTCTGTACGATGATGATGAATGATAATATAAATGAGAAGTGAGAAATGATATACCCCCCAACCTCGCGAGTATCTCAGTAAAGATGTGGGACTTTACTAAGTCCTCGGGCGGACTTCTTGAGAGAATATGAAAAGTGACGTTGCACTGTTTTGTTTCATTTGCCAACACTCATGCACACTCACGAACACTTAACGGTTAATAATCCACCATTATTTCACATTAATATTCGATATAACACCAATTTTCGAAAATAAAACAAAACCGCAGACATGACTCTTCACTTTCCCGCCAAGAAGTCCCAATTTAGAACTTGTTAAACCCCTAACTTTTCTTTTTTTTTTAAATAATAATTTTTCCTCCAAATAGAAAAGGCAAATGGGTCTAAGCCCATACAGCCAAGTCTGATATAGGTATATTAGGTATATTATTTTCTCTGGTTTATGATGAGTCACATTACAGTCGGTTTGTCTTGGTTCGTCCCAGTCAATCGCACTAATATTAAAAATGCGAAAGTTTGTGTGTGTGTGTGTATATTTGTTGCTTCTTCACGCTGCAACGGATGGATGGATTTGGATGAAATTCGGCACACAGATAGTTTATAACCTGTATTAACACATAGGATAGTTTTTATCCCGATATTCTCACAGGAATGAAACTCATAATTTACTAATTAAGGCTTTGGTTTTGATGTTGGGAATAGAACCTATTTGGTAGTTTTTTATACTTTTTCATTGAAATTTTGACAGACTTTTGAAACTGTCAAAGCGGTACGAAGGCCGCCGGGTCCACTAGTTTTATAATACACTCTTGATTATCCGCTAAACAATATTATTTATAACTAGCGGCCGCCCGCAGTTTTACCCGCGTGGTTCCCGTTCCCGTGGAAATATCGGGATTAAAAGTATCCTATGTGTTAATCCTGGGTTTTAGTGGGTCGGGCAGACCATCAGTTGATGGCGATCAGCTGTAGCGACTAGACGTGTTACTGGTCTCGTTGAATTTGTTTAATTATTATTTTAATTTGTGTGGGAGAGCCCCGGGTTTCGCCCTGCTTATCGCCGAGACTTCGCCTTACCGTCTTCGGAGTCCCCAGAGCGGTGAGAAAATTTAATTTCGTTGTGATTGCAAATTGCTGATTTGAACCACGTACCCTTGAGGTAAACGCCGAGCTCTTAGCCGCTGAGCCACGGACGCTGGACGCGAGGCGCCGAAATAACACATTGCCTACTACGCGTGGCACGGCACTGCTACGCTACGACTACTGCGAGTGCTGCGAGACGAGTGCTACGAGTGCTACGAGATTGATTGCAACATAGAATACCTGTTTGTTGGCTGTAAATTAATTAAGACGAACCGAAATGATCTCAATAATGAATGCCAAAACAAAAAACCCACAGTTTGTTAGTTGTGATAAATGCAAGAACACCAGCGCACTGTGGGACACCCATAGGTCATAAATCGTTAAAACCTACCCTCTAGTTTTACATATTTTTACTTGTAATTACATTGGATAGTTGCTGTACCTTCTAAAACCATAAATATGTCAGTAATTAGAATGCGCTTTCATTATCTTTTGTGCATTCAAAGTGAGCGCATCGCAATACGACGTAAACATTGTTATCAGTGAATTACTAAAAAGCGTGACCTCCTTTATTATCATTTCTAGGCCATTTTGTGCTGTGAGTGTTTTTTTGCAATGGATATCCAGGAACAGGGTATGTACTAATTATTCGTATATTTTTAGTTATATAATAATGAATATTCTATGTACTAAGCACGTGCTACGAGACGACTTTTATTTAAGTATTTTTTTAAATATTTCTAAAGTTTGAGTTAACTTTTAAATAAGTTCCCACGCGTTCCCACTATTGAGGTATACTGAAATAAAATCTATAGACTTTCTAGAACTCGGGAAAGTTAAAATTGTCTGCCCCTATCTGCCCCTGCGCCGACGACAAGGCTGCTACGGTTGACAGATTTTCTCGTAGCATTTGCTACGAAATTAGTTTCTGATTTTCTGACTGAATATTAATTGGTTTTTTTTTGTTTTAGGTAATTTATATATATGCTCGTTTTCAAGAATGCATATTCTAGAAATTTGGCTATCTGTCAATACAAGCAATGACACTGAAAAGTATCGTCACGGCTTACAAACTTTGTTGACCTCTCTGAACGATGCTGAAAACATTGTTATTCATAATTTAGAGTATACTATAAATAACATATGTAAAGCTATTGCTTGGTACTGGAAAAATGTAATAAGGATAAAACTAAGCTTTTAAATAAGAATTCCGACTGGTTTAATGTTATTGAAAGAGTTGAACTTTTAAAAACAAAGAGCAATGTATTCCAACTTAAAACCAATCTCCAAGTCATTCGCGTTGTCGTCCTCGAAAACCTTTTACGAAACTTATTAAAAGAAGTAAACGTAGAAGAGTAGCTGATTTGTCGAAGTCCGATGATTCTACTGTAAATGCATTGCTTGATGTTTCTAACTCTTCTGATTCATATATATCTAGAGTAAGCACTGATGATGTATTGTCACTTGTAACGGAGGCTAAGCTGACAAAACATCAATATTTATTAATTAAAAACTTTGTAAATACTAAAATTTCTCCTAATGTATTACCATGTTACCAGCAGATTACTGAAGCAAAAAAAAGATGTTACCCTGTCAACATAGCCGTCACTGAGTCTTCAGCAGAAGTTGAATTACAAAGCCTTTTTGATCACACTGTCTTTAGATTTAGATTTAATACAACGACTGTTATTACATTCAGATCTTTATATTATTAGTCTTCGGAAACTTCCTCCTAGAAAAAAAAAACTCTGTCACAAAGTGTAATAGAATTTTTACATGTTTAATTTTATTATTTACTTTATTTTCACATTTATTGTAATTATAGCTTGTTTCTAATTAATATTTTTTATTTTATTTTAAAAATTACATAAAAATTGTTATTATTGTGTTTACCATAATTATGATTAATGTAGAAAAAAATATGTTGTATATTATACGTAATTTTTTTCTAATATATATTTTTTAATTTAGTAAATACATGTTTTTTTTCATTTATAGATTTCTATCTTACTTCTACAAATTTAAACAACTAATATAATAAAATAAATGGGTAGAAATAGGACTTAAACTATTTATGACCGCCCTTGTATGGAGCGTGTCCCACTGTGCAGCGACAAGAAAGACACTATTCTATGCTCGCAATGTAAAAAATACTATCATTTTGATTGCATAGGCTTCTCGGAAAAATTTTATAGATTAATGGAAACTAAGAAAAGATTAGTATGGAAGTGCAATGCTTGCTCGTCAAATGAATATCTAGGACTAGCAACAACAACAGCACCTGACCTCACAGTCACAAATATTACTTTGCGAAAGAAAGCGACATTAGTGGCTATAGCAACGATTCCTTCTTCGCCCAAACCCACTTCGTCAACCTCATCGCCAATTCAATCTACGTCATGGAAATCCATCGAGAGTGAAGAATCATTTGAAGATAATTCTACAGATATTTTATCTAAAAGTGAAGACTACTCAACAATTAGAATAACAGATATGCAGGAAATGAGAGATGAGATAAATGAATTAAAAATTAACCTTATAAGCACCCAAGCAGAACTAGATAACACGTTAATTGAGAATAATGGATTTAGGAGAGAAATAAAAAGGTTAAGTAAAGAAATACAAATATTAAAAAGCATTTGTAGAACTCCAATAGGCAAGTGTAATATCGAGAAAACGGGAATCAAAACTGCTCAGACATTAACGCCCTTGAGAAGACCTAAACCCATACACATATCATTTTCTCCACAAGAACTTACGAAGGATTCTGGAAATAAAAATTGTGAACTTATCATTCTCCTACAAAATAGAATTAAAGATTCACAAGAAAAATTAGAGACAGCAAAAAATGATATAATAAGTCTACAGACTCAGATAGATGAACTCAAAAACAAACTCATTGATGGAAACAACAAAGACACCTCAAGGTCATCTGAAATGTTGGTAGATAGTATAGTAAAGAAGTCCTCCTCTAAACAGAAGATTGTTATAATAGAATCGCAGCAATGTACTGGACTGGCGGCGGAATTGAAAAGAACTAGGACTGCTAGCAAGTATGAAGACTATCAAGTTTCAGCAATTATTAAACCATTCGCGTGCACGGAAGAAATACTTAAAACATGCAAAAATTTAGAGACAGACGTGAATGATAAAGTGATTTTGTGTGTAGGCGAAAATGATAATGACCTTATTGTATCTTTATCAGAGTTATATAATGCCTTAAAATCACTTCAAACAACTGTTATTGTTCTGAGTGTTATTAATAGTCAGCATGTAAATACGAAATTGTTTAATAAGCAACTGCAAATTATATGTAAAAAGTTCAATAATTGTCATTTTCTGGACATAGCTCATTACTATTACCGTAATCCATTGAAAAGTATATGTTATGGTATCAACTTGTTAATAGATTATATGCATTAGAAAAAGAAAAAATAAGTATAACAAAGCTGTACATCAATTATCTGATCATAGTATAAGCACTTATAAGCAAGCATCCATTCGAGACTACTTTTACCCAATTCAAAAAGATAGCAAAAAAGAAGACGACAACTTTTTTCGTTCGCAACAATGATGACGTAACAGTTAGTCATAGTGAGACAACCACAAACTCAAAATGTTTTAAAGTATTACACCAGAATATAGCGGGTTTACTCTTCAAAAAAGATCTTATAGAAATAACATTATCTGAATTACAAGACACAAATATAAAACCTGACATTCTGTGCTTTTCAGAGTCGTTCTTAGGAAAAGGTGATGAAAAAAATGCTAATTTCCTCAATTACAAATTAGCTGCCAATTACTCAAGGGGAAAAAAACGCGGTGGTACTTGTATCCTACTCCGAAAAGATCTCATTTGTAAAGAAACAAAAACTTTTGAAAGGTTTCTATTGCCTGGAATATTTGAATGTTGTGGAGTGAGCATCGCTAAATACCAACTGATAATCTTATGTGCATATACCTCACATAATAGGCATGCTCATTCGTTCTTAACAAGATTAGAAGCAACAATACATGAACTGTTTAAAAAATTCACGCAATATAAATTAATAGTAGCTGGAGATTTTAATATAAATACATTAGTGGATTCCAGGGCATCTCAACATTTGAGAGATGTCTGCAAATATTTTAACCTAACTCTTCATATAAATGAACCTACTAGAGGTGATAACTGCATTGACAATATTTTAAGTAATATAAATTCGGCTTCTGGGGTATTATTACCTCTTTACCTATCAGATCAAGATACAGCGCAAATGATATCATTTCCCGTTAAAGATAATAAGAGTGTCAAGTACTGGTTCGCTTTCAGGAGGGATTATTGTACTGAAAACCTACTGAAGTTTCAAGAGTATTTGAGATCTTTATCGTTCTCCGATATGTACAGCTCAAATGACATGAATGTAGCATTTAATAAATTCTATGAGCTGTTTTGCACGCTCTATGAATCTTGTTTTCCAAAACTGAAAATTAAAATTAGAAACAATTCTACGAAACCGAAATGGATTTCGAAGGGCTTAACAATTTGTTCAAAGGTAAAGAGATCACTGCGCTTTAAATATTATAAACATAAAACCAGTGATAATAAAAAAGTTTATGTGAATTACTCAAAGATGCTGCGTAGGTGCATATCAATAGCTCAAAAAAATTGCAATAATAAGTTTCTCCAAAGCAGCCAGAATATTTGTAGAGCATCATGGAAACTTATTAAGGACGAAACTGATACGGATGTTCCACAAGCTTTTGTTTCTGGCATAAAACATGACAATAACGACATTCATAATGGAAGGGAAATAGCGGAAGCATTTAACAAGTACTACACAAACCTAACTGGTAATGAGTACGTTTATGACAGCGATAAAAGGCGAAAGGTGCTGTCCTCAATCGCTCCTATATTGAATTCGTTGTTCCTTGAACCGGTAACGTTCGCGGAGATTATAAATATTATTCATGGCTTAAAAAATTCTAATTCTTGTGGCTACGACGGAGTAGCGACAAAAGTAATGAAGTTCTGTAAGTACGAGTTAGCACAAGTATTTACATTTCTGATAAACTTATCATTCGAGAACGGCTGTTTCCCTAATGCTCTCAAATACTCAATAGTAAAACCCATATACAAAAAAAAATGATAAAACTAACGTGGAGAACTATCGCCCAGTTACATTAATATCCGTTATGTCCAAAATATTTGAGAAGGCCATGCAAAAGAGATTGCTTAATTTTTTAAAGAGTTTCAATGTAATAACTTCGGAACAATATGGCTTTCAGCAGGGAAAGTCGACTTCACTAGCGTGTTTTGACCTTATTCATAAAGTAATTCTGGGCCTAGACAGAAAACAACGAACTACTGTAGTGTTTTTTGATATGTCCAAGGCGTTTGACTTCGTTGTGCACGATGTATTACTAGACAAACTAGAGAGATATGGAATTCGGGGAAGTTGTCTCTCTTGGATAAAATCATATTTAAGCAATAGACGACAATGCGTCGAAGTGAATGGTATAGGAGGCGACAGCGTAGCTGTATCGGATCGTTCAAGTTTTTTAAATAATAATTTCGGGGTACCGCAAGGCAGCGTACTTGGCCCTGTACTGTTTCTATTATATGTAAACGATTTGCCAAAAGTGACAAAAAACCAATGTATAATGTTTGCTGATGACATTTCTATTATTATTAAATCTAATTATTCTGATGCCTTAGAGAAATATGAACATGACATAAACGAGACAATTAATAATATTATCCAATATCTTAATACAAATAATCTAAATGTTAATCTAAGTAAAACTAATTTTGTAAATTTTAATGTAAAGGGACGTGTAGTGAATGATTTGAATGTACATTATGGCGATAAAACCATTAAAAGGGTGGACAATGTAACATTCTTGGGAATAGAACTAAGCGAAAGCCTAAACTTTGCTACCCATGTTCAAAAGGTTTGTAGCAAAGTCAACAGGTTTGTATATGTCTTAAGACGATTAACGAAGAAAACGTCTCTTAATGTGACGTTGTCTGCTTACTATGGTTATGTCGCATCAAATATTTCTTACGGGCTTATCTTGTGGGGCAATGGCACAAATATAAATAAAATATTTATTGCCCAAAAAAAATGCATAAGAGCCATATGTAACAAAGGTCCATTTGACTCATGCAGGCCACTATTTGTAAAGTTGGGCATACTAACCATTCCAAGTATGTACATATTAGATATATACAAGTTTGTCAAACAGCACCCAGAATTGTTTTTACGAGCCAAGGATGTATTTCCTCGAAACACAAGAGACAGTGACAGACTAGTCTTAGATTTCCGCCCAAATACTGCTCTTTATCAAAAAAGTTGTTACTATATGTGCATAAAAGTATATAACAGAATCCCAAATCAATTTAAACATGGACCTATAAGTTTAATGACAAAAAAGCTACGTATATGGTTGTTAGAAAAATGTTATTATAGCATAAATGAGTTTTTTAATTATTAATTATCAATAATTTTTTGCATGTTAATGTTTATTAATTGAATAGCGATTCTAATATTTATATTTGACATCCTATTTATACCTGTTCTTTGCAAATAAATTACTTTGACTTTGACTTTGACTTTGACTTTGACCGCCTATCTCCACACCTCCCGGCGCTTGCAACAGCCCGGTTGAGAAGGTGTAAGAGCAGATTTCCCTCGGGAAAAAATAAGGTTAGGTTTTAAACTATCTGTATGTATGCCGAATTTCATCGAAACGCATCTACCCGTTGCAGCGTGAAGAAGTAACAAATATACACACACACACATACACACACATAACTTTCGCATTTATAACATTAGTGTGATAAAGCTCAACTGTTTTTCTTCTATCCACCATTTTCTCGCAGTAGTGAGGTGAAAAATTGTGTGTTTTGCTCGGCAGCAAAGTTATTTTGCGTCTCGTGCCTTGAAACCCTCGCTACGCTCAGGATTCTTCAATCCTAGAATCCTTCGCTTGCTCGAGTTTCAATACAAGCACTCGCGCGAAACAACAACTTTCCAGCTTTGCATAACAAATAACTATTACATTTCTAGGTTTACTGGCTAGCTACCACCATCTTCTCTGTGGCTATTATATCAATGTTATTGTCAACCCAAATTTGAGAGCATCAATATGGAACCATGAAGAACCTAGAACTCGAGCCCAAGGACCTCCAGTTCTCAGACTCGTGGTTTAACTACTACTTAGATCACAGAGGCAGTTAAAATACTGATGATGAATGAACCAAATGAAATTATAGACTTTCTAGGGAGAAAGTCTATAATTTCATTTCATTCTTACCTCTCATTACATTAGGGGAAGTTCAATGGCGCAGTGGTTAACACGCCCGGTCTGCGATTGCTGAGGTTAAGCAACTTTCGCTAAGGCCGGTCATCGGATGGGTGACCAAAAATTTATCATCTCGAGCTCCTCCGTGCTTTAAAAGGCACGTAAAGCCATTGGTCCCGGCTGCATTAGCAGTCGTCAAAATTCAAAATTCAAAATTATTTATTCAGTTTAGGCTACAAATAGCTCTTATGAATGTCATTATGCCATCGGTTCGGAAGTCTACTCTGGGCGGGAGAACTTGTACTGAGAAGAACAGGCAAGAAACTCAGCAAGTGTCAAGCTCTTTTCTCTCTTACAGCGTCAAAAATATTGGAAAATGCCCTATCATAAAAGGACACTTTCCATCACAACCACCAATCAGCACTAGGCCCGCGTGTTGGTTTATGACCCATTTTCCCTATCCATCTACAGGGAAGGCTCGTGCCCCAGCATAAAACTGAGCTAGTGATGATGATGATGAAACATTACCTGTCACCGGTCCAGGAACATCAAACAAACCGTCCAAAGGCGAAGACGGTATATAAGTTTCTACCAAGTTCCAGATCAATTCTAGTACATACTCCGTCAGGTATTGCTCCCTTTCCTCGAGGGGAGCGAAGTACCGAAGATCACCGAATTTCAGGCGTGGAATAAATATCCTATCGCATTTGTCACTTTTTGCGCTGATGAAAATCAAGAAAGGTTATTGTGTTACTACTGCTTAGTAGCTGGTTACGTCACTCAATTAACCTACCGTCCACATTTCATCTAATTAGCTCCAGCGGTTTCGGCTCGGCGATGATGAATCAGTTAGGACAAGTCATTATATATGTTATAATGTTATATATAATGACTATACTATAGTGTTATGTTATAATGTATTAGTTATTCTGTGCTAATACTTCTATTCTTTACTTCTACATGCTTCTACTATTATTTTGTGAGTACTAATTAATAATAAAGTGTAGGTATCGTAGTGGCTCCAGTGTTCGACACAGCAATCCAGTGTTCAATAGTAGATTGTATCATAAGGGAGCAAAATAATATTTTTACGGCGGCGCTTTTTTGAATCCAGAGCGAAGTGAGGGATTCTAGAGTAGAATCCTGAACGTAGCGAGGGATTCAAAGTGCATCGCCCGAGTCAAAAATATATTTTGCGCCCGAGTGATACACTCTACTTTTAATCACCGACTATGAGAAAATAAAAGGCGCCTCATATTATATTGTAATTAATAAAGCATAGAGTAACCACTAAATTAAAATAAATCTTTCAGGAGTTAATTCTATACTTTCACTTTAAGAACTCATTTTTCAAAACAAAACCATGAATTTCTAACAGTCCGTGAAAATTGACGAAAACGCAGGCTGTAAGTTCGCGCGTTTTTAATTAGATTTTTTTTTAATTCAGCCGGGGCGGCGCGACTATGGGCTGTCGTACCAGCCAGTATTTATTCAAACAATATTTGCGTTCGATTTCTTTGGCGCTGAACACTAAGCACTTATAAAGAGGATTAAAAACTCATTACTGCCCGTTAAAAGTTTCTTAAAAAAAACACCACCTTGGGTGCACTTAAAGGCGAACCAAGTCGTCCTTTTCGAATAGATGGGATGAAAAAATTATTTTTACTGGATGAAAGAAAAGAGAAAGTAAAGTTAAAAGTTGCAATAAGTGCTATAACTAAAGGAAAAAATGTCGATAACTGGTGCCACTATCTTATGCTACTTCGTACTTAGATCCAAAGCTTGCAGTCCCAACGGTGGGCGTGATGGTAGCCGTGAAATTTTGCAAATCGACCACCCTGACCGGAAACATGTGACGAATGGTGAAGGTGAGAAATCTGCGTTCCAAAAATTGCCATGTCCGTACCCAACCACTGTTGCCGGCACCGCACCAGATCTATTCGCAAACAACAGCTAAAAGAGTCGTCATCATCAACATCATCAGGCTGTCTTAGAACACTTCTGAACGTAGACCTTTCCAAGTGCACGCCACTGCGCACAATCTGCGCACCCTCATTCATCATATCATCATCATCATCCAGGGTGCTTAGTGCCAATTTTATTTGCCATTCGTTAACGAAAACGAGATTTTTTTATGGCATTGAAGCAGCGCCTCCTGGTGACAAAACAGGAGAGTTAAAATCTTGCCATAAAAGTTCTCGGTTTTGTAAATGTGATTGAATGGCAAATAAGACTGTCACAGTCAGATCAATTCATTGACTAGCAAGCAAGTCAATAAGCAGCAGCTTATAGACAACAAGGCCATCGAGTTTTCACTGTTCAATCAAGTTAAAGTTAAAGCAGCACCACCTAACAACATGTGAAACGAACTACTTAATAGATGGCGCTGCTTCTCGTCGTATGTGCATTGCACTGTACTTTACTATTTGTTTTCAGTATCATAAATATAAAAATCTAGATTATCAGGTGTAGGTAGGTACCTTAGCAACATGCGGCCAAATAAGAATGTCTACATCGAAAACTTGTCCGGGATATAGCTGATATTGTATTTTCATCCCTTGTTGACACGGTCCAAGATCGAGCCATCCTTCGCTACAGTCGTCCCATACTTCTATACCCAGTATTTCAATCGCAAAAGTTAAGGTAAAAGTACTTTTGCTGAAGTGTGATAAATCTACTGGAGCTGATTTTGGTGTAGTGGCTTTACTCATAGTACTTTACCCAATGCCATTCACTGACGGACCAATACTGTCTGTTTTCCGGAATTTAAATTATTATTATTTTATAATATATTTTTCAATGACAAATGACAGGACTATAATTGTTTTAATTTTTATACTACTAATTTATATCTATGATTTGAATGAAACTTTTCAGAATAGGTATTTTGATATTAATTGTTTTATTAACTTGTAGGTAGGAGCCCTAGTCAACTAGAGCTATTGGCTATAAGCTAATTAAGCTGTAAGAATAATTTATAAAAAGTTTTAATTTATTTTACTATATACATTAGATAAATGATGAAAGAATTTTTTAAATCGGTCCAGTAGTTTTTGAGTTTATTAGTTGCAAACACACATACAAAAATACAAAGCTTATTATTATTATAAGAATATTATAGATAAAACTGCTTTCGTTAATATCATTTTATTAATTTTCAATAGTTTTCAATAATAGTTTTTTCGAGTGCGGAAACACTCTTTACTACTTGTCAAAGTCAAGATCATTGACAGTCAATGTCATTGTGACAGTTATTATCGTGTTGCTTGCTGAAGAATATTGTTGTTGGTGAGGGGAATTTTGTTCTGGCTCTAAAATCATTAATTTAGTGTAATATAAACTATAAATTATAACATACCTAAATAACGAAAAAGCGAAATTATAGAGATCATTTTTTAAACAAAACCTAGGTATTGCAGAGCGCTTAGTAGTCTTTATTAATAACTTTATTTTAAAATGTTGAATAAATTAGGCTCTAAAACTTCCATGTGATCGGCGAGTGCTGAAAAAATTATAAAACTGAATGAGCAAAGCCCTAGAAATACCCAAATGCACCCATGATCGTTAACACATACTTCTTACCAGCATTATTTATTTATTTATCTTTGGCACAGTTACAAGATACAAATCATACAATACAAAAAATACAACAATACAATTAAATAAACGTATAAATTTGTACCTCTATTACAACTGCGCACAACATCTAAATTAAATATAACATATAAAAACGGCTAAATATAAATACTTTAAAAAAATGTACCTACTTAATTATAAAAATATGTATGTAGATAGGTATTACATCTTATGTCCTCTTCACTTCATACTTTTAATTGTTATAACAAACATATTGAGGCTTTGGTGGAATATATCATCAGGGATAGTTCAAAAGCGCATGAGTAGTATTTGGTAAATACTGTGTATGCGTCAAACACCTGATTTTTTAAGAGAATGGAGAGGATGGACATATGAGTATATAATTATTTACTTGGTGGTTTTACTTACTAATTAGAACATAGCAATTGTTTTGGCTCCTATATGTAATAATGAAGTTATTTCTATAAAACTGCTGAGTATAATTCAGATCCTGTATGTGGGTCTTGCAAGGGATAAATATTTTATTTATAGGCCAAAGCTTTGGTTCTTTTATTTATTGATAAAGGAATTTCCTTGTAATTTGTTGTTTTAGATTGTTTAGAGACTACCCTTTTATAATGACTTCTAAAATGGCACATACAAGTTGGCTTGTCAAGAAAATTTTATTTAAGAAGATGTAAGTATCCGAGTAAGCCTTACCATGTATATATGTGAAAAAACCTCAACCTTCCTCCTCATAAGATGATGATAATAAGATAAGAAGAGCCTTTAAACTGAGAGACATGCACAATCAATGTTTTCATATATATTTTTTGTACAAAATACATGAAATACTATATAATTAAACAATTAATTGTACATTTTTTTTAATAAAAATCAGGCTATAGATTCTGCTCCTGCTTCATTAAATAAACAGAAGTGGTATTCAGATGCAAAGACAGCTAGTGAAACAGGATGTGCTGAATATAAAAAATATTTTAAATGAAATGGGTTTATGTTTCAGAGATGCTGTCAAAATTAATTCAAAGTTCAACATGTCAACTGCCACTAGTGCAATGATGAAAGACAATCCTAAATCTGATTCTACCGTTGACAAGGATGAAGTTAAAAAGTTCTCGAACCAATCAGACACTTGGTGGGATGTAAATGGACAATTTAAAGCACTTCACTCTATGAATGCAGTTAGGTAAGGTGATATTGTTTATAAACTTATATCTTTATTAGTAAAAGACAAATGATAAATAGAAATATTTCCTTTTTTTATGGAATAGATACAATAAACCTGTGGAAACCTTTACAAAAGTTTAATACAATATTCATCATCAGCTCATTTTTATGTCCTCACTTCTGGACGACCATGAGCTTTCCCTATGGATGGATAGGGAGAACGGGTCATAAGCTACCACACGGGCCCAGTGCCGATTGGTGGTTTTTAACGACTGCTTATGCAGCCGGGACCGACGGCTTTACGTGCCTTCTGAAGCACGGAAGACTTACAATATTGAATATGATTAAATGTACCTATCAGTTTTGCAATGTTATTATTATATTACTCCTTTCAGGCATCATAATTTTGCAGGATTTTTATTTTTATTGTATCAAATTGTGTTTTCAGAATACCCCTTGTTCGTGATGGCCTTGTACTGTGTTCAGATGAGGAAAGAAATCCAACACCATTAAAAAATAAGAAAATATTAGATGTAGGCTGCGGAGGTGGTATATTGTCTGAAGTAAGTTATACATTATGTACTTACATAGTACCTACTTGTATCATACATAATATGCAATCTCTAGAAAATTTTATACTTGTCTAGATTGTAGAAAAGTTACAAATCTATGGTACATAACACTTGTATAGCATGTCTTTGATTACCATAAAGACTATCTGGAAAAATTCTTAGGCGTTTGGGAGTTTGTGACGAGTCAAATTTCATGCAGCTGTGGCTGTGAGTGGAAGATAGTTCTATTCTCATTTTTGATATTGTATAAACTAAGGGGCTTGCCTCGCCCAAATAGACGCGTTCTGCGGTCACGGGCCATGCAAGAAATAATTTTCATGTAAATAGATACTAATATTACAATACCATAATAGAATACAATATAAAATATTAGAATACCATTATAATAAATATATTCCTAAAAAGTAATGTTAAGAGCCATAGAACAGAAGGCAAAAATATGCATTTTGGAATTATAAATCATCTAGTCAATTCCATGATTAATGACTGTCTTTTCCTTCATTTGCTTTCAGGGTTTAGCTAAAATAGGTGCAGAAGTCACTGGCATAGACGCAAGCAAAGACTTGATTGAAGTAGCACAACATCACAGTTTAAATAATAGTAAGCTAATTAATAAGCCCAACTATGTGCACACAACTGTGGAGGTAAGACACCCTAGTAATTTATGAACATACATCTCAGACCAAATAAAAAGTTTTTATTTGGTCTGAGACATACATTGAAATAAAACAAAATACCTTACATAGGGTTCGAAACGTCAGCATAAAGTACCTGCTGTGTAAAATATAACGCGAACAATTGGGAATAAGTAATTCGTTTCAATGTAGTGTTTGCATGAGCTTAAAAAACACTATAGATATAGTATAGACTAGCTGTGCCCCGCGGTTTCACCCGCGTTAATAGTCATAGTGTGATATAATATAGCCTATAGCCTTCCTCAATAAATGGACTATTCAACACAAAAATAATTTTTCAATTCGAACCAGTAGTTCCTGAGATTAGCGCGTTCAACCAAACAAACAAACAAACTCTTCAGCTTTATAATATTAGTATAGATAAGAATTTTTTTTATAGTAAGTACTAAAGAAAAAAAAAATTACTTCGATTTCAGTTAAAATATAGGTAGTGTTCCTATGAAAGCCGGTGGTTCCTTATAAGGCCAATCAAAAATTTGACGGTTAGCCTTGCTAGGGTACATGGGCTTCACTAGGAACATTTACAAATAATGAAAATATGAACACTTAGTCTTTAGTTATAAATACGTACCAAGAAAGTTGAAACAATGTTTTATGTTTATAATTTTATTATTTATTTCGCCCGCGTTAATTAGCGACTGTTCTACACCTATTAGTCATAGCGTGATGTAATATAGCCTATAACCTTCCTTAATAAATGGACTATTCAACACAAAAAGAATTTTTCAATTCGAACCAGTAGTTCCTGAGATTAGCGCGTTCAAACAAACAAGCAAACAAACAAACAAACAAACAAACTCTTCAGCTTTATAATATTATATTAGTATTAGTATAGATAATACTAGATGTCCGCCTATGAATGCGAGTGTGTGAACATTTATAGCTACCTATACCTACTATTGTATACCCCTGGTATATTTTTTTAAACCTTATTGAACCCAAATCTTATAACTCAGCTATAATGTTTAGGCTTCTATTGTAGCTTTCCTGAATTCGCCACTTTAAAGAGATTTTTTACTTGTTCTAGCAGTTTTTTTTTTTTTAATTTTTATTATTATTATTTTTTTTTTCCTTTGTCCAACAGTGGCTGAGATGATGATGATGATAAAGAGATTTTTACAATTATACTTATGTACTTACTTCTAGGACCACCTGAAAGACCACAGAGATTACTATGACGGTGTGGTTGCCTCTGAAGTCATAGAGCATATAAACAACAAGGAGCTATTTGTGAAATCGTGTGTTGGAGCATTGAAACCGGGCGGCAGTATATTTTTCACTACACCAAATAGGACGAGAATGACACAAATATTTGGCATTTACGTAGCAGAGTATATTGCGAAAGTCATACCGAAAGGGACTCACCAATACGAAATGTTTATCACACCCAATGAACTGTCGTTTTTGCTCGAAAGAAGTAAGTTTTTTTTGCTTTTCTATTGTTTGTGAGGCTAAGGGTTTCAAGCCACACAATTAGGTCTCTATAAGCATAGCATCATCAAGCATAGCCCTAGGGATTAGAAAGAGGCCATGAGCAAGCCCATCTTACAATAAAATAAAAAAACTTTTGTTGGCTGCTGAGCCTAATCTCACCTGATGCTAAGTGACAATAAGGTGGAAGCGCATTTCAACCGGAATAACTGAGGAACTTGCTATCCTCAATAATGATAAAATGGTGGGAGCCAATAGCGGACCTAAAACAAGCCCTTCCTCATTGAAAACTCCCGCATCCCAGTATTTCCCGCTGGGAATCGAACCCGGGTTATCAGGTGGGTTTTAAGGCGTACATCAATTCAATGTAGTCACCGCTAAAAGTAGAACGGCTTTCTTTTATAATGTAACTGAAATTATTTCTTTAGCTCAGCCAACTTAAGACGCTTTAATCCTTTTTGTACAAAAAATTGAAAATATTAGATTTTAGGAGTAAAAAATAAATGCCAAAATGTAAAAATGCCTTTACTACAACTGCTTAAGTGGCCATTATTCGATGGCAAATTGCAGGTCACATTGTAAATTAGATAAAACATGTAACTGCAGCATAACCTCATACATTTTTAAATACATACCTAATATCTTCTTAATTTGTATTCTGAACAAGCGTTACGCAACGGATATTGAAACTTGTGTAACTGATTCTAAGTATTATTTTTATTTTTCCAGATAATTGCCACGTTGACCTGATTTACGGCCTTTTTTATAACGTTATATGCAATAGATGGTCTTTTATCCAATCACAAACATTAATGTTTGCAATGCAAGCGGAAAAGTTTGAAATTGTCTGAATAATGTTGTTAGAAAGTGTAGTAAAAGTTAAAGTGAATATTGTTAATTTATTAGTCATTCTATAAGCTTGTTATTTACTTGTTGAATTAAATGGTTTATAATATATCTGGTGTTTCATTGAAAGCAGGGAATAAATTAAAGATGCTTCTGCAATTTTTTTAATTTGTTAATTTTTTTTTAAAATTTAGTTGATGGCTTCGTGCGATCAGCACATTTAGCCAGTGTCAAAGTATTTTTTCTTACAAGTAATATATAAATAAACAATATGTCCTTCCTGTACAATGATGATGAATGATAATAGAAATGAAAAGTGAGAAATGATATACTTCCCTAAGATACTCCCCTAATCCTTTGAGTATCTCAGTAAAGATGTGGGCTAAGTCCTCACGCAGGCTTCTCGAGAGAATTTGAAAAGTGTCGTTGCACTGTTTTGTTCCATTTTCCAACACTCATGCACACTCAAGAACACTTAACGGTTAGTAATCCACCATTATTTCACATTAATATTCGACATAACACAAATTTTAGAAAAAGAAAACAAAACCGTAGACATGACTCGTCACTTTCCCGCCAAGAAGTCAAATTTGTTAATTAGAGGAAGCCGGGGCAAAGCGAATAAACCAGGTAAAGCGGATAAGTGATGTCTCTGGAAAACAATAAGAGATGGCGTTATAAATTGCGGCTGCTTAGGCGAGTGACAGTTGATTCAAAGCAACAACGCAGCGGACGCCCTAAGTGATGATGCGGGCTAAGATGTAGAATACAGGCCTATAAAATAATCGTTCGTTGCCTCAAAATGGTCTAGGTTTCTGCCACCAAACATAATTGCTATTTTTTAGTTCAGGGTAATCTAGGAAATCGGTCGAAATGTATGCTTACTGAGGCAACGCGTAAAATATCAATGTCTCCCATGGGCAGGAAAGAAACGCAAAATATAGGTATTAGTATACCTCTAGAAGTTATAAAGGTTAGTGCTTCTCTTAACTAGGTTATTTAAAAAAACATCTTACAAAATTAATTTAAAATAATCATAAAGTTAATATACCAATAACTTTATGAAAAGAATGAAAAGGGTTTTTTTGTAAAGAGTTTTATTATTCTATTAATTCTTCTAAGGAGTTTTACTATCATTATCTTCTATCTTAAATCCACATCTATCTAGATTGTCATTTTAACATTTTGACGTCCGCATGTAGGATTCGATAAAATTGTTAATAATGTCTCTAAATGCTCAGTAAAATCATATTCCAGCGAAAGATTTACCAGAAATGACGAGCCATGTTGCTGACAAAGCTTATTAAAGCGCCTTTAAAATTGTTTAGGAAGGACGTCATCTCATTTCTCATCATTCGCCGTCATGACTTGGGTAGTAAGTATGAAATGTAAAATGGGAAATATTATTAGTTGTTTAATGCGGTTGTAAGCTTCTCACCGTACCTTCAATAATCATAGTTTTACCACTAACACAAGTATATGAGACAGCTACCTACCCTAATAGGTCGTCAAACTTTTAAGGTGATAGAGAGCAATCTAGCTAGAAATAGCTATTGCAGCTTACTGTGAATAAGCAATATTTTAAAAAACCCTTATTCGATATCACTAGGCTAACCACACGCTGTACTCCCTGGGTTGCCGAGCTTTACAATAAGCCTTTATATTTATAAGATTATAAAATGTTCAAATATTTTAACGCAAATTTTGTTGCGAACAAATTACAAAAACACAAATGTTGAAAAAATTTGTTATTATAACTACTTTACGTACACCACAAGATATTTTTGACCATTCTAAGAGTGATCTCCTTCAGACAACCTTTAAATAAACAATCTATCTAGATTCTCGATAAAAAATGGGATAGCGCTCGACCCGATGCCGGAAGGTTCAGGTTGAATTTCTAGGTCGGGCAAAGTGTTTTTCGATTTTTTTATGCATATCGATCACCAAACCGCATTTGGCAAGCGTTTTGATTAAATAATTTAGGTACCATTAATTGTAGTGATGATCGATTTCAATGACGGAGGCATTTGCCCAGCAGTTATGGCCATTCACTTTAATTTATTTAAAAATACTTATCACTACCCCGTATTTTTATTAGATATCGAAGATAATCTACGTTACATAGCCGTCAGAGCAAACGCATCAGTTTTTGTGCTGCGTCAAAAGGTGTGGCACCTTCTCGAGCTGCCGGACTACTGTGAGGAGGTTATCGTTTTGAAGTCTGACGACGACAAACAAATACCACTGACGGAGCTGCGCAAAGGCAACAAGCCACACCATCCTTACATATTGGAAGTATGGCTGCCGGAAACACGAAAATGTAAGCGAAATCAAAGACTCGGTGCTTTGAGCAAATTTTTTGGGTTTGATAGCAGATAATTATTTATGTATTATAATCCTGATAATTTTTTTTTTTATTTAAAACAAGTTATCTTACTATCATTATATGATTTTATAGTGTTCAGTGTTAGTTACCTACTCTGACGTCATGCAAGGGTTGTACTGAAAATCAGCGCTACGGACGGATAATCCGTAGCTTATGCTGAGTGCAGACCCTGTTTGGCGACACTGTGCATGCAGCAACGTATGCATAACTAGTGAATATACTTTCTGTTTTATTTTGATTTTTAAAACATTTTATTTTCTTTTTGTAACCTTTTGTTAATGAATGTTTAGTGTAGTGTTAGTCAAATAAAAACCTATTCTAATCTATTCTATTCTAAATTTTTTCGTTTATAAAAAAAATAAGAAAAAAGTAGCCTATCTTCACCTAGGTACCTACTCTTATTAATTCTGAATTTATTTTCCGAAATCTGCGTTTATGTTGTCTGTCCTTGTGAAAGACTTTTGAGTACTCGAGGTCCTGCCCAGCGGTTGACGGGTGTCGAGCAGTTTAGTGGGTCGGTAACATCCCATCCTGTGATCAACCCCACACTAATCTTGGGTTCTAGTAACAACCCGGACGAGAGGGTTCAGATACGAATTCAGCTTGTTAAAAAAAGGCTGTCCTTTGACATAGGCCACCTTTAGGGCATTCCACTTGTCCTGATCTCGGGCATCTCTTCTCCATCCCTTGGGCGAGTCGTCCTCTAAGCGACACGTTGATCTGCCTCTTTGGCATTTCCGTCTCTCAGTTACGGCAGATGAATAATGAAATAGTTTATTGCCTTAACAATTACAACAAAACATAAATACTTCACATACAAAAAAGCAACACAGAATCAGAGGCAAAACGATGGCTCAGCTTTCACCGAGGTTCTCTCAGCGCTGGTTTTCAGCCGTTCCTCTTTTCCCTGAAATGAAGAGCGGGAAATATTGTACAGGCGAATTTACTCTACGAGAAAATTACATTAAATGTTAAGACAAAAAGAGAGTCCTCATCCACGTACCTCTCCTTTAACTTATCATATGAGCACTTCAACGCGATTTTAAAGATTTTGCTGTAGGAATAACATTCGCGTTACTTCCGCTCTGGCTCATATTTTATTTAAGACGACACCTCGCTTTGTGAACATTCAAAAAGGCTGATCCTTACCAGCGCTGTCATAAGGTCGAAAATACGTAGCGCCTGTGACAATTGAGACCGCAAATTAAATGTTTTTTTAAAATTATTGGTTTTAGTTATTAAAATACACAGCAACTAAATTACGAATATTGATGTTATCTATATATTTAACTGGTTTCCAAGCATATCAATTAGTAATTCTGTTGTAATTTGAACAATAGTGTTTCTTTTGTGGTGTTTTCGAAAATAATTATGATCGAGTCAAAATTATACAATCGTGTATTTAAGCTAGCAAATTCAAGATAAAGACTTGAATTTATCTATATCAACATTTCAGATTCGTGAGTCATATTATAGTCTTAAACTATTCGCCGAAAGTTGGTGCATTTTTCAATGTGTCGCCTTATGTTGTCATCCATTAATATGTATTTAACTTCACAGTGTCACCGTTGAGTAAACGAACCAACCTGCTGACGTTGGGCAACGGAGAGAATTTAGCCAATGACAAAGTCACTGAGAGGTCAGTAGAGCAAGATAAGAATGTGAACGTTGCTGGAACTGGCAATAGTAAGTATATTTTATTAGCAGCTGAATACTCATGACGACCTCCTTGGTCGAGTGGCTTGCACACCGGTTTTCATGGTGTCGCTATCTCTGAGGTCCCGGGTTCGATCACCGGTCGGATCAATTTAGAAATACCTGTTTTTCTATATTGTTTCGGGTCTGGGTGTTTCCTATGTATAACAAGTATGTATTTAAGTATGTTTATCCGTTGTCTAGTTAACCATATAACGAGTTTCTTAAGGAAGCTTTTCTTGGGGCTAGATAATTGGTGTGAGTGTAAGAAACATTTATTTATTTATTTATTTACTCATCTAGACGTCTTAAACACGTCTTAGATGACCCCGACGATCCCTTAACAGTTGCGAACGCTCCCCCGCCCGATCCTCTAAATGACACTAAACATGCACACTAGTTTAGGTCCAAGACAACGTAGGTACTCGTAGAACAAGGGTACGAAGAACCGTTTCACACGCGCTCTATACCAGGTACAGACATGTACCTGGGCGCTTCTCTCCTCCTCCACGGCCCGGTCTACCCGAGCCGAGGTCCGAGCCCTCGGGTGGTTCCGCCCCCCGATCCGATCCGAACCCTTCGGAGAATCTAGTAGGGCACGGGGACGCGCACTAGTGCGCGATGCCGTTCCCTCTAGATAACCTCCGAAGGTGATTCGTTTCACACGGCTTAAGGAACCCTTTAAGTTTCTCGCCGCCCCCAAACAAGCCCGAAGAAGCTGAAAATGCCGTCTGAGGCAATCAGCAACCTCTCTCCAAAAAAAAAAGAAGTAAATTATATGAAAATTGGTATATGGCCTTTTGAAAAGAAATAGATAATGAATGCAGCAGCTGAAAGAAGAGTCAACAGAAAGCGCAAGGCGTGGCAATGATGAGAGATTAGACTATGTATAATATTGGGTGTCAGAGTGCTTAATCCGAGTATTATTTGTCTTATTATTTTTTACCCAAACGCCTATGATTTTACATAACTAAACATTGCTCCAATTAAATCACCAGCCTACTTTGTACAGATATTAGTGTGCGTGTGTACCTATTCGTAGTCGGGCGCCGTTGTCACACCACTATAGGCGTTTGGGTAAAAAATAATAAGTCTTAGTATTTTCATATTCATATTTTTTTTTGAAAAATAAGACAACAGTGGCCTACGGAATATCAATACAAACATTTTGATGTCGGATTATTGTTTCATTTGTGCTATATTTACAAAGTTTCTAAAGAAATAAGTTTTAGATATCATTACTTATACGTATTGTTGTGCAGTTTCTGGGTATTTGTTTCAAATTCCAAGACAACCATGGCCTTGTGAACGGATCAAGCTAACCTACACTAGTCCTTTTAATGTATATGACCTATTCAGCGCCTAGCACCAGTGACTTAAAAACACGTAAATTTTCGAAATTCCGCGCGGCACCCCCTTAACAATTTGCCTTAGCTTCATTTGGCATGTATTTGTGGACTGCACATCTGATGACGTCACAATCAACAAAATGTTAGGTTCCAAGTATAAATACAGTCTAACTTTCGTTTTAACTTTTTATCTCGTGTTAACAAAATTCCAAGTACGGAGGAGCTAGAGTATTTAGTTTTTTCTTTCTTATAGGTAAGTAAGTCCGCTTTCACCTCACCTGATGTTAAGTGATGATAATGAAACCCTCGCCTACTGAGAAAAATTGGGTCACCCTCTCGCCTATTCGTACCGCGTAGTTCTGACATTGTGAAATTTGCTAAAATTTTACGAAAACGCAATACACGTGCAAACGAGCTCTTTATTTGCCTTACCGATATAGTATAAATAATGTTTGCGTGAAACAATGTCAACGTTGCTTCACAGGATATGTTTTGCGGCTTACATATTTATTAATAGCTTACATTTGGTAATTATTTGTTATTATAGATTTACAAAGGCACTTAACATTAATAATTAAACAATTATAAAATATAGTGAAAAAGTTAAATGCCTACCCGACCCAGCCAGGAATCGAACCTGGGTCTTCCGCATAGCCAATCGGTTGCAATAACCGTTGGATACTGTCGCTAAAAAGCAGTCAAAATCAAAGTAGTGAAAAAATTCAGTGCTTACGTCAGCCTTCCCGGTAGCATAATGGTCAGTGCAGCCGCCCGGATGCGGAAGACCCAGGTTCAATTCCTGGCTGGGTCGGGTAGGCATTTAATTTTTTCACTTACTTTATAATTATTTAATCTAGCTTAAGTGCAGCAATTAGCACTTAAAAATAAAAAATAAATATTATTAATAATTAATTTGGAACAGTGTGACAAAAACAAAACAATTTGTTATTTTGTTTTTACAATTGTTTTGTGTCGAAAATTAAATAATACGTTAGTACTTAGAAGGGACTACCTCATGATGGGCTTGCAACAACGACATTTTGTAATACTATTTGTTAGCATTCCTAATTTCCTAGTAATGTTTTCTTTTTCAATTTTCAGCAACAGCCGGCTCGTTACCAAACCACGCGATGCCGTTAAATAGTTTCAAATTCGAGGAGAAGAAATGTATAAATCTATTCAACGATTACAAGAAGCCTGACGTCACCTGTGGCATTTCCACAACGTCTATATTCAAATTGAACGGCAGGAAAAATCGAGGCAGCTTCACAAACATCCTCCTCCAGATACAAAGTGATTTGTGCACTTTAAGCAACAAATTGTCTAACTTGGAAACCAGAATTCCTATCTAACGTTTGCAATTTAATAAATGTGTCTTTGTGATAAAATAAAACGTAAGTTTTCTTTTGTAAAAATATATATAATTTCTGAATATAACTTAAACATATATCAAACAACCACGTAACAACATAACGCAATACATACTGTACAAAATAGCCATCTTTGAGTCATATTTGATTCTTATTTACAATATCATACTTCTATTTGTAAGATTCACATAATACCATGTGAGCCGGTAAGACTATTGTGACTAGGAATTGTGCTTCACCCAGTACGCGTACCTATGGTCAATGATATTTTAAAGTAAAAATAGTTTTAAAAAAAGGGAGCCGTATCCATAGATTATTTATAATATTAGGTATAGATGCGTCTCTCATAGGAAAAAGCCGCCTAAAATACCGCCTAGTTGGCGGTAGTAGACGGTTTGAGTGCGGGTTTGCGGTTGGTATAGATGGCGCGGAAACTATATATTGCAACAAAAAAACTGGTTAAAAATTTATTGAAAAAAAAAATACATAAGTATCTGTGCTGCCGCTGCGCTGCTTCGAAATTAGAACAAAAAAGTCGAACAATTTTTTGCGATTGTTTTGTATGCATATAACGGATAGCTACGTTAATAACATCATTGCCTGTTGTGGTACGCCAGTTCTTTATTTAACTCGCTTGTAAATTAATACGTGAAAATTAAAGCTACGGATGTTTATACATCCCTAATCGAACACTTCATAATATACATAACAGATAGCCTTTACCGTATTGTTAATTTTAATAAAATTACGTTCAATCACTCTTGAATAAATAAGTAGCATTTTGTAAGTCTTTCTTTCATCAATAAATAAGGTAATTTTGGTCGGACTTCCTACTCTGAACAGTGAAAATTGCTAGTGTCTATTTTTGTTAAATCCACTGTTATAATATTGCGAATCTCTCAAAGAAGGCTTTGTAAACAGTATACAAATAAAGAAGTAATATCGAGAAGCCGTACTTCATAGTAAGAAACTGTTTCATGACTACTGAGTCGGAAGTCTGAAACAAAGGAAAAACATTTACTCATTTTAATGACAGTTACTACTAGCCCAGTATTGAACTAATGAGACGTTAAAAGAAGCTCTTCATATATACGTTAGCACATGTCGAAGTTGTCATTCGGCTAAATTGCGTTTTCCAAAATACTTACATTTTTATAATAAAAGTATTTATAGTTTAGCTCCCAGCGTGGGAAATAAATCAAGCAGCCAGTATGTTGTCTATAGCTTCGTGAGCTGAGAGCTGAGCTGTTCGAACGTATATATAAAGAGCTTCCTTTAATGTCTCATTAGTTCATTACTGGGCTCAGGCCTCCCATAAACAATATCACTAGCACATGAAGAGATCGGGCCATAGTTATATAACACATCATAAATCGCAGCAGTATTATATTGATGATGTCAAGATTTGGTATACATGCAGTATAAAATTCCAATTATTGACATGGATGTCAATAGTTGACTAACTCAGCTTTTTATATCTAAATCTAGAAATGGAATACTGCCTGCGGTTAAATAACAATCATAAACTCTGCAAATTTGAATAATTTTTAATAACTCTTGTTAATTGCTAGTAATACACTTGTAGGAAAGAAAAGAATATAGAATGTTATCAATGTATTATGATTGTAATTTAACTACAATTAGAATTCCATTTCTCGGTTTAGATAAAAAAGTCGAGTTACGAAATTTATACCATATTAATTATTACCAATTAACATATTTTTTACCTGTGGGTTATAGCGCATAGTAATCCTTAAAGTTTGAAAAAATTCCATGAGCGGGATTCGAACCCGCACCCCATGACATGCCGGATCAGGTGTACTGCCAACTATGATATCGTGGCTCAATCCAACTCGCCGAAATTAATCAACACTATCTATTTTTACTTTATAAGCCAAAGGAGCCCTATTCAATGTCGACAACTACGTCATCAACATCCGATCATAATATTTAAGATCAGTTAAAAATTAGGCAAGCTGTATTTATGATTATTTACAAATAATTTTACGCAAATATTGTTGCCAACAAATTACAATTTGAAAAAAAGACAAAGTGTTGTAATTTGTGCGCTACAATATTTGCGTAAAATTATATGTAAATAATCATAAATCCTTAGTGTCAAGAATTGGACATACCTATATACTACATATACAACTACATACCTTATATTCGAAGTCGTAGACACTAGTAAGGCAGCATTTGGTCATCACAGTGAAACCGCACATCCTCTCTTGCATGCCCAGCGCGTACTCGATGCTGCGGATGAGGTCGTTGGTCCTCAGCACGAGCAGCGCTTGACGGTCGACGTTCTCCAAGCATTGCGTGATATAGTGCAGCAGATTCGGAAGCTCATTTTGGAACATCGTTTTCTGAAAGTAACATTTTGTTCGTGAACCCCTGGGTAGTCGAGTGGCAACGCGCTTGACCCGTAGGTCTCGGGTTCAATTGCCAGGTTAGGCAAAGTAATTTGGATTTTTCGATGCATAGCCCGGGTTTGTAATCACCAACCCGCATATGGCAAACTTGGTGATTCAGCCATTAACCATCAATTGTAGTGATGATTTGATTTCAATTATGGAGGTCTTTGCCCAGCAGTGGGAACTGTCACTTTTGTCATTTTTCTGTACGCAAAGTAAGTAAGTAAGTAAGTAGCGTATACTAGCGTAGTTATACGCTACTTACTTACTTACTTTGCGTACAGAAAAATGACAAAAGTGACTGTGCTTCGAAACTGACGCGAAGTACGTGTGAAACGATAGTTTGATGTTCATTGCCCGTTTTCACAATACTACCTACATTCAGTATAG
The DNA here is from genome assembly GCA_963082485.1 of Eudonia mercurella. Classification (NCBI taxonomy): domain Eukaryota; kingdom Metazoa; phylum Arthropoda; class Insecta; order Lepidoptera; family Crambidae; genus Eudonia; species Eudonia mercurella. Next base: position 7,729,013 of record OY720034.1, read on the forward strand.
CCGCAATGTATGACGAACATGCGACATACTCTAGATTTTCTCAAAACTATCATAAAATCAAAATAAATTATTTTAAAATTAATTACGAATATTTGTATCATAAAATTACTTTCCGGCGGAAGGCATAGTGTTCTACTTATTAGCTACTAACAGATGAAGTGTTTTTACAATTTATAACAGAACATTGAGACATTTTTCGTGTTTATGACATATGTCTTCCTGGGTAAATGTCGATCGCGGACTGAATGTAGGAAACTGGCAGTGAGCACAGATGGGCTTACTCCAAGCGTCTGAAGTAGGTGTACTTGCGTGATCTATGTTAATATAGGTCTGTGTCTGGCTATGTATAGTATTTGGGCTAAAATCTCGATTGACAGTGCAGAAGGCGGAGGTGACGTATTTTTGACTGTCCCACCAGTCACACTCCTTTAACCACTAAAATATCACTCAAATATTTATAGGAGTTATTTTTTTCGGTAAAAGTTTTATAAGTCGGTTCATAATCTATTGTAAAATATCTATTTGATCATTATATTAGATAAAAATACAAAGTTACAGGTCGAAACATTAGGGATTCTGGAGTAAACTGTCCCACCAGTCACTATGGAATGCCCGATAAGGCATTCTGCATACATACTACATTACTACAATATAGTAACAAATAAGTATAATATAAAGCAGAGCGTACCAACGAAATCACTAATGTTTATCAAATATAAAGTTGGTATTACTAACTTCTCACATATAGACACAGTATGGGGCTCTTCAAAAAAATAAAAATCTCACATGTCGCCAATAACGATTAGAACTAGCTTTGTAAGTTAAGGCAGAAAGGCCTGACACGGCAGCACAGTCATGAATGACCGTCTGTCTATTCGAAGCGGCGGCCGCCAAAAATATTTTCAAAGTTAGTTAATACACACCTCGCTTGCACTGGGTTTGGTGTCACCAATGCCCTTCACAATGGATTCCCATGGTCTTCCTGTCACCATACATGCAAAAATTACGTAGAGCTCTTCACGTATTCCTAACTTCGACGCGTAATACTTCATGTTGGCTCGATTCCTCTCAATTATTGACAGCCACAATTTAGAATAGTGATATCGAAATTTATCACTAAGTTGCTGAAATTGGAAATCAAACAACAATGTCATTTTCTATAAACAAATATTACCAATCATATTGCAAATAATTTTAAGGGAGATAATATAAATAGCATATTACACAACTTACAGCATACAAACCGTGATCCAACAAGTAGACTGTCACATCCTTTCTGTCTGGCTCTTTCTGGATGAGTATGTTACCAGGGTGTGGGTCACTGTGCACAAATCCGGTGACAAAGATCATGTGAGCATAGAGATCACCCAGTTTTTTACATAAGTCCAACTTGTCTATATGATTTTCCTAAAATTAAAGTAAATAGAACTGAGTGAAATGTTTTTTATTACTGTTGGTTTTTTATGTTTTTATGTAGCATATTTGTGTCTCCACTTTTCTCTATCCTAGGCTGTTATACCACTTCAGCAAAAAAAGGTCAGGTCCTCCCATTTATATCCACTTTGGGTCCATCACATGGAACCCAGTCAGTGGTGACTGTAGAACTGTTATGCAACCTATTTGGAAGTAATTGAATGCACCTATCTTGCACCAAAGGAAGGACTATTCCTTCCTTACATAACCACTTTTGGTTATGTGACAAATTTGATAGTAATTTAATACCTTTTGATTGGATTGATTGAGGTATTATTAAACTGAAGTTAACCTTAAGTATTCTTTTGGATATTTAGTGAAAATGAGCTGTGTGATGAATGATGATGTGATAATGGTGAATATGGCAATAATAATATATCATATATTTAGGCAGGCAGTTGAAATAACTGTCAACTTTGCCTCAGGTATAATATTATTAACTAAATTCTTCGCCCTAAGTTCTAACACTGCGGAAGTCCAAAATTTGTCATTTTGACTTTTGCATGTCATTTGATAGAGACTAGAAAGACCTCCACCTCTAGACCAATCAGAAACAGGGATTTTAACCAATGGAAGCGTTTTATTTTGAAAACAAAAACAAAATTATTAGGTATGATTGTGATTTAGAAAAAGGCACAATATTTTGGCTCTCCTAAAAAGTTGTCATTTTTTACTTCCACGGTGTTAGAACTTAAGCAAAGTAATATTATTTGTCATCTGTAATATACTGTAAAGTTTGATGATCCAGATCATTTTAAAGTTATAAACATTGATTGCTGAAACTATTTCTTCTTATGCATGTAGTAGTTTTCTCAATAATCTAAAAAAGGATAAATTTTTGTTATATATCAACTTAAAACAATCACATGCTCTTCTGGTATTAAATATTAAGTAGCTTTCTATGACACACATATTTTGGACTTTGAAACCATATACACAGTATTTTCATGACCTTCATAATATAGTAAGAATACTTACCTCAACATATTTTACATCATTAATTTGCCCACCATTCACAAATTCCATAACCAAAACTCTTTCTGAGCTGTAATCCCAAAATATTTTGGGAACTTTCAACCATGTATAGTTCTTAAACAACATTGCAACTTTTTCAGCATTCTTACCTTCTTGCAAGAAATCTAGCTCTTTCTCTATATTCTTTTTTGTTTCATCTATAAGCCATTGCATTTGGAAATCGGGAAATACTGTAGACATAGTTTTGAGAACAAACTCCATCCATTTGAGGTCAAGGTTAATGTTTTCTCTCACAAAATGGTGCTGAACTTTCACAGCTACCACTTGGCCGTTTTTCAGTTTGGCTTTGTGGACCTGGGCGAGTGAAGCTATGCCAAGAGGTTCTGGGTCAAAATCATCAAATAATTGTTCTGGCTGAAAAATTGAATTAAGTTATGATATTTATTAATTATGCAAGACAAGACATCTCATCTGCTTATATTAGATGACTGATCGCTTGATGGAAAGATAAAAACGAAGTTATTAACCTTTTGATTGCCACAGTAAAATTCAAAGTAAAAACTTGCAACAAGAATAGGGATTCCAAAATTTTCAATTAACTTTAATTAGTGTTTTTGTAAGCTAAGCTATTAAAGCCAACTGTGGCAGTCAAAAGGTTAAGTAGATAAATAGGCAACAAGCTTTTTTGTTCTTTATTTGCAAAAATTTTAGATGTTGCCCAGCCAGGCTTTAAATTGAAGAAAGATAGTTTGGCGTCTAGTTGCTTAGGCAACTTTTCGAAACTATTTAAACTCATTATCAATCTATATCATTTATTAAATTTAAAGAATTTATTTATTTCTTACCAACTATGTTTTAAAAATATGAATGTACTCTTGTCATGCTATGCCGTTGTAAGAAAGAGGAGGATCTCTTTGATATTAATATTTGGTAGTTTTCATTATTATTAATAGCACTCATTAACTACAACTTCCAACTACCAACAGCACTGAGCCCAAGTGGTGGCTTATGGCCCATTCTCCCTATCCATCCATAGGGAAGGTTTGTACCCCAGCAGTGGAGACATAAATGAGCTGATGATGATGAAATACAACTTGCTATAACTGGGAAACAGATAACTTTGAAGTATCAAACAGCTATTACACAACTTTCAAGAAGAGATAATTTGCTTTAGACATGTACACACGGTGGCAGAACAACCTACCTGTCAAATTTCTCCAATGAATATTGATCTTTATAACCAAACAATAAAATAATAAAATTGATTGTAGAAATTTTACAGTATTGGGTAGGTTCATCTGCCGCCATGTGTACATAAAAAGTATGGTGAAATGTGGTAATTACAAAATGTTATGTTTATTTTATTTAGTTTATTTAAAAGTTGAAGATAAAGTAAACTTACATCCTTTTTAAAGTCTTCTCTTATAACTTTGAATAACTCGTCTATACTATTCCTTGGTGCATCTTTGTGTAAAATTCTCATAGTTGTGACATACTCGTTGGGCAGTAAGTAGTCCATAGCACCAACGTGTTGACCAATTTTAATATACACACCTTTATTTGCTCTGCAAAGTTCTAACAGTTTCTCTGCCCCAATTTGATGTGCCTCTTTCTTCACTTCTTCGTACTCGAGCGATTTCCTATCCCAGTCTTTACTATAAAGCATTGATTGATATGTTCTCCCAATTTCTATAGCAGTTATCGCAGTCCTAGTAATCCTAACAATCGTGTGAGAACCAACTTCATTTTCTTGAAGTTTTAGCGCAGCAACTGTACCCCCTATTCCGACGCTACCATACAACCCATATTTAACTACTTTTGACACGTTTCTTCCAAACATTTTAATAAAATTCACAGTTTACTAATCTTAATTACATTCCTCTCATTTATTGGAAATAAGCTCACACATCGCTTTCTTTTTGAATTCGTCCGCACAAACAAGATTTACAATCACAATTCGTAGTACTTACTTCCTAAGTACATACATACGTTACGTACGACTTCGTACCTTGATGACATTGACATTGGCATGACAATGTCAAGTCACCTGACTATTTTTTTATGGCTTTGCACAAGCATTTAGCCAATGAAAAGTAATTTTTCTTACAAGTAATACATAAATATACAATACTAGCGACCCGTCCCTGCTTCGCACGGATGGACTTTTTTTTTAAATAGCCTATGTTACTCAGCGCTAGTAGCATTCTAATGGTGAAAGAATTTTTTAAATCGGTCCGTGTCAGTTATGCGTGCGTACACGTGGTCGATTTCACATTTCTTGTTATGACATGTTTTAGTGCGTAATTAGTGCAAACACAAAATAATTAGTGCCTCTTTAGTTTAAAAAATAAAGACCTTATTAGTGTGTACGCTGGCATCACGATCAAGTTGGCGTACCCATGACCGTTCTCGAGAACTATTTATTTTATAGCAACGAAATTACACACATATTTAGTGCCTAATTAGTGCCCACGCTATGCAAAATTTCATAAGAATTGATTATAAAGGAACGGAGATATCGAACAAGACTTGTGATAGGGTGGCCAACCTTACTATATAATAAGTATCCTACTATTTTAGGTGTCTAACTACCAAAAAAAAATAAAAATAGTAGAATACTATATTATAATAGTAAGGTTGGCAACCTTATCACAAGTCTTGTTCGATATCTCCGTTCCTTTCTAAGCAATTCTTAAGAAATTTCAACAACAAAAGATTTTTAATATTGAGAACTTGGTATTACATGGATCTCACAACTTTTTACGGTAGGAGAACTGAGTTGCGAGACTTGTTTGTTTGTTTGTTTGGTAGAACGCGCTAATCTCAGGAATTACTGTTTTTATCCACTGTTAATCAACAAGTACAAGTTAACAGTGGACACTTTAAATGCTACTGTATTATATTTTTTAATTGTTTGTGTGATATAAGCTGTAATGTTACCTTATTAGAATAAAATAAAAATGGCTTTGTGCGATTAGCTCATTTAGCCAGTGTCAAAGTAATTTTTCTTACAAGTAGTAAAACATAAATAAACAATATTTCGTGCCTGTACGATGAAGATGAATGAAATGAGAAACGAGAAATTATATACCCCCCAACCCCTCAAGTATCTCAGTAAAGATGTGGGGCTTTACTAAGTCCTCGGGCGGACATCTTGAGAGAATTTGAAAAGTGACGCTGGCAACTGACGTTGCCAGCGTCACTTTACAAATTCTCATGTATGTAGATACCTACCTCATTCTAATTAAAAGCGACAGCCGCAGCCCTACAAGTTTAGGTGATTATCGCTTGCTCGGGGGCCGAGTCGACCTACTTGTTTCATTCTACTATGGTTTTATTTTCATTTGCCAACACTCATGCACATTCACGAACACTTAACGGTTAATCATCCACCATTAATTCACATTAATATTTCACAAATTTTAGAAAATAAAACAAAACCGCAGATAGATATGACTCTTCACCTTCCCGCTAAAAAGTCAAATAAAACTTTTTACTTTTTACTACGCACACACTAGAAAAATATTTTAAGTAAACTTTTATATTTCTAGGTTGTTCACACTGGTTCGCCTCCATCTTTCTTTCACGTCAGTTTTCCGTTTCCGTTGACATTTCTTTCTTTTAGTGTAAAGCCCTCCGAAAATGAAGGCTAAAGGAGAGGTAAGATAAATAAAAATGTTTTTAAATATTGAATAAGTGTGTAATACGAATAAATATATATAATAATTATTAGTGATGCCGTACAAATGTTTCGGTTCGGCCGAAATTTGGAGTGTAACCAGTGACTTTGATTCTAGCGTGATCACTTATCACACGTTGCCGATGCAATGTGCTGATGGAAAATATAATTCCTTCAATAATATGAGTAATTGTACATTTAGTAGTCTGCTTAGTTATGTTTGAAGTATCTTTGTTGGGCGCTCTTTGTTTGATATTACACTTGTCTGTAAAGTTTTTGTATGCACTTTTAGGTTAAGTCATGTTGTGATTGATGTATTCCCGATACCATCATTAGAATGTTTTGTCTTGTATATTTTGTAAGGGCATATTTACTCTGATATTAGGTACCTAAAAATAAATATATAAAACTATTATGACAACTCAAAATTCCTTTTACTCAGCATATTATATTTATGGCACAACTATGGTTGTTACCTAGTTGTTTTCTAAATAGGTTATCAAATTCGCAGACGCGTATTCTTCCAAATCTGCTTTGACATGACTGAATTATATTTATTAACAAAAATGAGCATTTATGTTTTTCATAGAAATGTATTATTTTCTGTTGAATTCTCTTCTACTCCTTATCTCTTGTAAACATGGTAGCAGGTATGATTGGTAACAAGCTAAATAAACCTTTCAAAGATAAGTTGTGCCATGATGGGTGGCTTGAAATACCCTTGACACCAGGTTAATCTTATGTTAATAGATGGTGTAAGTGAAGTTTCTTATAAATTGTATTTCTTCTTGTTACAGTTGAAGGAATATGAAGTCATTGGCCGTAAGCTCCCTTCGGAGAGCGAGCCAAAGCCGCCACTATACAAGATGAGAATCTTCTCTCCCGACCGTATTGTGGCTAAATCCCGTTTCTGGTATTTCCTTCGTCAATTGAAGAAGTTCAAGAAGACCACTGGTGAAATTGTCTCCATTAAGGTATGACAAATATGTTTTGATATTTTATTGTGTTTGAAACAACACAGTATAGTGATCTTATTATTATAGTGTTTTTACAGATTTGTTAAATGTTGTGAAAAATATTATCTTTAAGAATAGGATTGATAAGAAACACTGACTCTAAAGCAGACAATGTGAAATTTTTTTATCACCTTTCATTATTTTCTAACTTGTTTTAAACTGTTTTTATATAGATCTTTGTAACTATTTGGTCTTTCCAAAAGTTAATACAAATCCATAATGAGGGGGGATATCTCCAGTAACTTTCATAGTTGACAATGTCAATCCAAACGACATGACATTAAACTTGTTGATTCATTTATAACTGCTACTTTCTCAGTATAGTAAGTTGGTTTCTAACTAAATTCTTATTTGTTTAGTAGTTTTGGTCAAATCAAATCAAACTTTATTTTGCATACAAATTGAACATAAATTTGAATCAATAATTATCATCTGACTATACAAAGGCCACAGCATAAGATCGCGATGCATGGAAGTCACTTCTGCAAGCCCTATGCCCCTAATGTCCCTGATGAGGGATCACAGGGATTCATCATCATACATAAGCCGCTCCATATGCCACAGCATGATTCACGCCTAATCTCATCCAGCTCTTTCCAGGCTGCCGTTTGTAAGTTGTTACTTCACCTGATAACTGTCAATAATGATTGCAGGAAATCGCAGAAAAGAGCCCTGTCAAGATAAAGAACTTTGGCATCTGGCTGCGTTACGAGTCTCGGTCAGGTGTGCATAACATGTACCGGGAGTACCGTGATCTGAGCGTGGGCGGCGCTGTTACCCAGTGCTACCGCGACATGGGCGCGAGGCATAGGGCGCGCGCTCACTCCATACAGGTAAACTATTCATTCCAATCAAATTTGAGTTTGATACTGGCAGTCTTTATAATATCATACTTATGGTAAGGATACTGGTACAGGTTTCTTGTGTGTTACGCTGCAAACCGGCAGACGAGAATAAAGCAAATTTTCTATTAGCTGGCACTAAGCAGTATCAGACGCGCGTTGCCATTTTAGTTCTAATGCTTTAATCTTTAATTTTCCAAATCACTCAAAGTACAGTACACTCAATACAGCAATGCCAAAAAATGCTGTTTACAGACATTTACACCAGCCCCCCAACCGCCTAACTCTCTCGCTTTCGATCGCTTTGAAGGCGACGCCCTCGCCTCGCCTTCTAATATAATATCGAAATATAATATCGAATAATATCGAAAGCTATAGCCTCTATCTTTTGATATTGCTTTCATACTGCTTTCGAAATGACAAGATGACGCCTCCTCTTCTCTCTCTCTCCTCTCTGTTTCCATAGGGAAAAAAAAGGCCATAAGCTTTTTGGCGGCGAAAAAATATGTAATAAGGTGGTCGCTATCCAGTCAGTCTAGACAGTCTACAGGCATAAAGTTACAGAAAAAAAAATAGCTAAAGAAAGTTAATAAGAATATTGTTTTGTTGCTAGAATTCTTAGTTTTAATTAATGCCTTATTCCTCTTGCTCCCTCTTCCCTCTTCAGCTGCAGAAACCTGCTTTCTTACAAGATTATTTGTTCACCTTGTACTATACTATACCAATATAATTAGTCAGTGAAGTATAGTTTTCAGTGGTCTCTGACAGCATATAACAAGCTAGACATTATTTATGAAAATATGCAAGATATTGTGGGGGAAAATGGTATAGACTTGACCAGTTGTCTCCTGTGTATTTGACCCTTAAACTTATCAATGGCCACTATTTTATGAATTTTGGTACAAACTCTGCTGGGTTAGTGACCCAAAGTTACTAGCAGCTGTCCCCAGCTGCTCTTCCCAGTTAGTTGAAATTGGCTAGAGCTAGCTAATATATTTTAATTAATGTCACTCTGTAAAAATTTAGTTTTGTGTACATAGTATTTTATATGCATATGTTAACAATTGACTGTACAAGAGATTGCCGTTATCAGCCTGGGGTTGAATGCACATTGGCTACATGCTGTTTGAGCAACTAGTTGCACTAACTAGCAACAGTTGCTGTAGATTGCTTGAATGATTGCATTACCACAGTAATTAAAACTACAGTATCTTGGTATGATGAGCTAGTAAGGTCTAAGCTCTTAAGGACTTATTGAAGGAGTGTGTCAAGTACCAAGAAAAATACAAAGGAGACTTAATTGGTTAATTAATCTGACTTAATTGGGAATTGAAAATCTGTGTCATCCCTAAACTTGTAGCAACTTACAAATTAAATTTAACTCTTCCTTATTTTCCAGATCATCAAAGTGGAAGTGATCAAGGCATCGGCATGCCGCCGGCCCCAGGTGAAGCAGTTCCACAACAGCAACATCAGATTCCCGCTGCCCAAACGCGTGCACCACCACAAACGCCTCAACACATTCGCGTACAAGAGACCCAGCACTTACTTCCTGTAATTTACTGTATGCGAGTTATAACAATAAAATCCATGTGAAGTGGAAACAAAAGTTGTAGTTTTAATCTCGCGCTTCCTCGCACAGCGGAACTTTTAAGGAGTCTTTATGTTTGGCCCATCAATTTGTCTGGCTCATAGGAAAATATTATAAGTAACTACCGTAAAACATGGTAACTTTACCATATTTTTTGACAAAATTCGATATAATTCATTAATCATAAGACGTATGAGAAAGGTAACTATTTAAATATATTCATTTTACATTGGCCTACAATAACCGCAATAGTGATTGCCTACAACCTCATAATTAAATGTGCAGAAAGAAATAAAGACCATAGGTAAAATTGCCAACTTTTTGGCAACTTTACCTGGGTACATTATTTCATAAACTTATTCCATCTACGACATCAATTTTGGTAAAGTTACCCTCTTTAGATGGCAATCTTCATGAGAGAAATGAAAATATTAGGACAGGTGTTTCAAAAATGGCAACAATTGACAATAGGTCAAGTTGCCATGGGGTTCCTTGCAATTTTCATACAAAAAACTTTCAATGCACAAGGTTGTCAAAAAACAAGAAGTTTTATTTTTATTAAGTAAACAAGTGATTATGTATTACGAATCTCTAGGCACTATGCGTGTTTCCATCACATAAGTTATTATAAACTATTTAACCATCTCAATGGCAAATTATAACAGCTAAAAATTTAAACTTTCAGTAACTTTTACATTATTGACTTGCAAATAGAGGTACCATTTCATGAAGTCTTTAACATTAATCTATTTATTACTAATTGAAGCGTAAAATCGTGTTTTGTCCCAAATAATTTGGTAGCCCCAACATGTAGAAATTAAATAATGTGGTAATAAATTAAACTACAGCTTTGCGGTGTACTCACCAACAATGTTAAAAATTTATTATACCTACTTACACAAAATTTTAAAAAAGATTTTACATATTTTTACTTTAATACAGAAGACCGAATTAAAAGATACGTAAATCATTAAAATTATAGCAGTCTTCTACAATTTCGTATATCTAAAACATTCATTACACTCACTAATAAATAAACATCGAAACTTGCACTCTGTGCCAGGTTACATTAATATTACAAGCATTAAAAAAAGATCCAACATTAGTTACAGAATTTACACTTTACAGACCAACGGACGCGCGATGACGGAAAGAAATGAATCAATTTGTCGCAAATCGCTAATCGCTATACAACCACAATTGATTTAACATTTAATAGAATCGACTAATAATTATTATAACAGGGTATGGTGAAATTGGATTTAAAAAAAATTATGCTGTCAATAAGCAAACGAAAATAGAGACAACATCAATATGTTTAGGCATAACAGGACTTGTTGCTTTTGTTATGTTTTCCACTTAATTATACCTGTCCCAGGATAATCGAAAAACGCATCTTTGCGACTATTCTAGGACATAGACAAGCCGGATAATAAAATAGAAACATTATCGTATCGATCGCTATCATCAAACTATTTTAAGAAATATAACAAAGTTCTAAGTCAGCACAAATAAACTACAACAAAATGGATCAATTTCGCAAATTTAACCGCGCGATACTTTAATTTTATGCTGAACAAAAAACAAATGTTGGCAAATTATTTTCTCACGTGCGAGCGCTTAGTCTTCATCTCAACTGACAAGGCTGAAAAGAAAGCACTTCACTAGGAATCCTCAACTTAATAGAATGATAGTAGCTAGCCACGGGGACATAACAATAAGCCATACAAGCTTTCAAACCGAATACGTACAGTTATGTAGCCGCCCGCGAAAATCAATACTCGGGGTCCGAAAACTTAGACCACAGAAGCGGTTAAAATTTAAATTTTACAAAGACTGCTAAACATTAAAAAAATATATAAATCTCTTATTAAACTAAAGTACACTAGTGATTAAAGAATAAAATATGTATGCACTCGGTCAAGTAGGTACACATTTATTTACACATGTCACTGTGAACTTCTAAAAAAATTAAGCAAGTAGGTAGGCATAATTTCTAGGAAAAACGATACAGGAAAATATTTAAAAGCATTATCAAAACAACAATTGCAATAATTTCAATTTTTTTTTATTAAATCCTAATTTTGATTTTGTAATTGCATCTCGGTAACGTAACAAACTCAAAATCATTACCTATTGTATAACGTAGTAAAATGTGAATCTATAATAAAAAATATATTTGACCCTTTATATTGAAACTCGTAAGGACACGATAAAAAAACGAAACCACGACCTATCGTAATCGGAGCGTCTCATTTCCCAGGAGCTACCTAAGTCCTGGTTTCTGCATAGATTTATTAGTTTCAAGTGCTTGTTTCTTTCGCTATTCGCCAGTGTTGTTATTTCTATTTCATATTAGTAACAATAGAAAAATTCATTCACATTCAAAGACACCAGCAGCTGGTCCCATTAACCAAACGCAGCAACTTTTATTATTTAAATTTATTTTCGCTTCTTTACCATATAATACTAAAACAATAAACTTCATGAATAATTAATTATCATCAGACAAAAAACATAGGGTTTAAACTTATCTAAACATTTAGTACTTACGTGTTTTTTGTTTTATAATTTAAAACTAACAATGATTAAGAGCGTTTACGCCGCACATACTTATCATATCTAGTAATTAGAGATAGAAAAACTAATTATGCTCAACAAAAGTAATTTAGCATTTTTACGTCACCTAATGAACATCTGACATGTTATGGTTCAGTTAAATAAGACGTTACAGCTAAAAACGGCCACTTTTAACTATAACGCCGTAAACGAATGGTACGTTTTCACTTTTTTTTAACAATTTTAATTACATTAAAAACGTTGATACATTCTGCAACGTTCTTTACGACGACGCTGGCAGAATAGTAATATTATGACACCCTAATGTACAATATTTTCTTGTTAATAAACGAATTAACTTTATAAATCATAAGCGATGCAACTGGATACTAATTTATCGTAAATAGTTTGATTCAGGGACTCCAAAAAAATATTTCAACCGTTTTTCTGAATCTTAATTTCCTCGCAATAACATTTTAAGATATACATCTATATATTTTATTTTTTATCTATAATTTAAGATTGAAAACGCGTTGAAATAAATTCCATTTGCGCTTATGAAATACGCATCTTCATCCAATCTAAGTCAGGCGCCCTAATAAGCTATTGTGTTAGCATCCGACCCGTGCAAATTAAGTCAACACTATTCACTTAATTTACGAGTATATGCCAAAATGAACCCATACAATGTCAAAAACTACGTTATCGACATCCGATTTTTTGTTTTTTTTTAAATTTTAATTAGTATCCAATATAACAACAAAAATCGCCTGACCCGGATTGTCAGTAGGTGTGGGTTTAAAAAGGGGGTGGTAGAACATTTAGCAACGCTTTTGAACTATAATTAACTAGCTGACCCGGCGAACTTCGTACCGAATTTTTTTTTTTTTTAATATAGCCAATGTTACTCAGCGCTAATATATCATTCTAATGGTGAAAGAATTTTTTAAATCGGTCCAGTAGTTTTGAGTTTATTCGTTGCAAACATACATACATACAAAAATACAAAGATTTCCTCTTTATAATATTAGTATAGATTTTATGAAATTCAGACTAGAGAGTCCACCTGTAAGATTTGGCTATGAGTTACTTATAGACTAGATGTGCTCGCGACTTCGCTCGCGTCTATAATACCTATTTAATTAAGGTACTATTAAAACCATACCATGACATTTCCTGTACCGAAACATGTAAATATATTATCAGTAGTGATCGGAATAAGTATGGCTAATTTACCTAAAATTGGTGTGAAAGGATAACATTTTTGGCAGTAGATAACATAATTGCCAGTAGATATTATAATTAAAAGAGTCAAAACTAAACTGATCCTCTTTGATAAATAAAAAAACTTGATAAAGTGCCTTCTGTTGTGGGACATAACGTTTCTATTCAACGTCGCGTCTGCACATGAAACGTTTTAGTGCTCGTTGTGTCATATAAAGTCATACAAAGAATAACTTATTGCATTTTTTCGATACGGGAACGGTCATAGTATGCTACGCTGTCATCGGCATACCTTATACGTAACAAAATATGTACAGTCGAGTTCAATAATAATATAACATTTTCATGTTAGTAAGTGATTCTCGATTGTCATGGAAAAATAATACATTTCTTTTATCAGATAAGTTAATAATAGCGCATCCAAATACATAATTTAAATACATTCATGCAAATATTTCAACACGCTACATGAAATACCTAGCCCAAACAAAACAGAGATTTAAATGCGGATCGATAAACAATCATATAATAATTCTGTAATTGTTTAACGAATAAAATAAATTATAGACAGTTTTATATAAGTGCTAAATAATTTTCTAAATAATGAAAATTAATTTCTATAGTAATGTAAATTATATAATTAGTATTGAAATTTAACAATAAATAATTCCCAAATGTTGCTCTAATATATTGCTTTAATTAATATTAATTAATATTGCTCTATATAACAAAAACCCCGAAGGATCCACAAAGGCGCTACTCAGCTAGCTAGCACGAACTTCTAACGTAATTGTAAACCAAAGGCTTTATACCGTTACCAAATTACGTGAACATCAGGATGACGGTTGTACGTCAATAAACAGTGATTCTATACACGAAACCAATGTAGTAGCAATGTGAAGAATGTGCGTAAAATTTAAAGCAATGTGCTTTTAAAAAACTAGAGTTAATTCAGAAAACACAAATTTGAAAAAAAATCCACGAACAGGATTTGAACCTGCACCTTTCTGACATTTCGGGTCAGGTGCTCTTCCAATTGAGCTATCGTGGTTCTAACCAGCCCGCCGAAATTATTCAACACTTTTTACTTTGAAAGCCAAAGGCGCCCATTCAATGTCAACAACTAAACAAAATTGTTCGCAACAAAATTTGCGTTAAAAATTATTTGAACATTTAATTCAGAAAGTTAGTGAGCCGCCAGCCTGTTATAAGAGCGACGGGTGTATTTTTACAACGAGCAAATTACTTATTATCTAAGGATGAAAACATTACCATAGCAATGTTCCTGCAATGTGCTCGAACGTACCAAAAGCAGAATCAGATGCGGTGAAAGGTTTAAAACTATAAATACCGGTAAGTAACGTTGTCTATAAAGGTAATTTGGTACCGGTGATGCAGGGGGCCTACCACGAACCACGTTCGACGTGTTGCCTCCCTGTCACACTTACGCACGAATTTACAAGTGCGACAGAGAGGCGACACGCCGAATGTGGATCGTGGTAGGCCCTCAGGTAACGTAAGTTACAATGGCCGTGGTCACTGGCTGACTGCTGTCTAATTACCAATAGTTTGTAATATAACTATATGTATAGTTTGCCTTAATCCCCGTTTAAATTCTTTGTTTAACTATGGAACGTAAAAGTTTAAAAGTGTACATAAATATACCTACAAAAAATGGAAGCAAAATTTTAATGATGTTTTCTAAAGTTTACGCATTTTAAATTTTATTTTATCCCTGACGTTTCAAATCCGGGTACTTACGTGGTCAAAAGTGTTCTGGTGATGACATCAAATAAATTATGTGTAAAACTAAACGAGAGTATTTTCGAACGAGTGTTTGATTTCAAAGGTAATGTTGTATATAAAATATACTTACCTCAGATTTTTTTGTATTAGCGTCGTCTTAGGTACCGACACAGTGTTAGAGTCGCCGCATGCATTCTAATCATTTACATATGTGTAGTAAGCAATTTCTATATTTATAACACAATCCTAATCGATCCTTCTGGCTTTTTGATACAACATAAGTTATTACTAAATAAAGTCTCATTAAAATTAGATACAAATTCAAATATAGGTGGACTGTCGCCTTTAGTAAACGCCTGCGCAGACGAGGCGCACTTTTTGTCTGTCAAAATAGATAACTTCGAAGGTGTAAATGTGTATATAAAGCACACGAAGGACTTATACATTTGGACATCACATACAGACTTAAAAAGTAATATAAAACAATTTTAATGAAACTTTTAATTTTAAGGGAAATACAGGGATATTGAAAGGTGAAAGGATATTGAAAAAACATACAATGGAAATAAATAGTAGAACTGAAACTTTCCGTGAAGTGGACTTTAATTGGCATTTCAACCATAAAAATCCACTATAGAAAGTTTAAAATCGTCTACATTAGGTTTAACAAAACTCTTATAGAAAATGCAACAGTTAGATAGTTAGAATATATTAAAAAGAAAATAAAAGCATGTTCAAATGAATTTATGTGTTCTTCTTTTACTGATGCCTTTATGTATGGTTTTTTTTGTGTTTTATGTTTGCAATACCCTAACAGGGTCATTTACTTTACCCAGCTTATATCTTTAAAACATCTGTTGTGTACATGTAGCAAATAAATTAATATGAATTTTGTGTTTAAAGTGCACATACACCGTTCTTTTTTAACCGTCTTAGACCCGCAGGTGGGTTAATCAGACCATGAAACTGAACAACTTTCCCCAAGAAACAGTTTATTTATATACAAAAAAACGATTTATTTTTTACTTTCCCATACAAACCATGCTCGATCAATGGAGGTTTTGTATAGAAAAGTTTAAGAAAAACTCGTTTTTTTTATTTATTTTTCTTGGGGAAAATTGTTCAGTTCCATGGTCTGATCTACACACCTGCAGGTCGAAGACGAAAAAAAAAAGAATAGTGTATAAGACTTTAAATCGCATAAAATCGGTAATTTTTTTAACTTTGACAGACAAAATTATTTTAAGGAACATCTTGTATGCACTGGCCTTTAAACTAAACCGACATAGCTATAGGATATTTACAAAGCCAATATCTTTAGAGCGAGCTTGGCGGCCGCCCGTTTCGCTTGGAACTTGTTACTGCCAAAACCGTAGACGGTGTGCTGGCGACCGTGGTTGCAGACTGTCACCGGCATCATCACTTTGGGCACGTCCGAGTTAGTCAGTTGCGGCTTACTGCAACAAGAACGTTGGTTAACCTCTGATGGAACGTGGATCCAGACAACGGCGAATTTCATCAGATAAGTTAATAATATGAATCATCATCTCTCATCTCAGCCAAAAGACGTCCACTGCTGGACAAAGGCCTCCCCCAAGGATCTCCACAACGACCGGTTTTGTGCTATAATATGTTTGTATTGTATTTACATAAATAATTTAAAAAAATTTATGTAAATATTGCAACACGCAACATGAAATACCTAGCCCAAATAAAACATAGATCGAAATGTGGATACTAGATGATACGATTTACAATTGCATAATAATTCTGTAAAATATATTTTTTATTGTGTTTATATCTGTGGTTTATCACAATGACATTGACTTTTCATTTATATTATTTAATAGTCTATTCAAAAAACCACAGATACAGACTTAACAACAAATAACGGATTTTATATAGTAATAATGTAGAATAATTTAAAGGGGGAAATCTTAGAGGTAATTAAATTAAATCGATAATTTTTGTTTATTGTGTTACTGTGCCGGTAAATGAACACAAGACTCTTATAGAAAGCCTAATGACACTTCAGGAGTTACGCGCACGTAAAAGCCGTTGGTCCCGTTCATGTTATCGTAAAATGACAGTCGTTAAATCCCACCAACCCGCTTAAGGCTAGCATGGCGAGTTATGGCCCGAACTTACCCATATGGTAATGCTATTGCTCATGGAAACGTCCGAGCGGACGTCCGAGGCTAGTAAAGGGACGTTTTTGGCTGACGATGGTCATGATTATTATTTAATAATTCTAATGGGGGTAAAATTATCCTCAAACTTCTAATGGGGATAATAATCTTAATAATTTCAAAGCTTACCCTTTAAAATTACAATAGCTTATGTACAAATACATTTAATGGGGATGATTATCGAGGTTTCTCTCTCCTAGTAGCACTTCGACCCATTGGGTTATTTTGTGCAACAAAAGCTTGTCTTATGAAGAATAGAATATTATTAATTCAATACTCACCCAAACACAGGGCAGGCGTGTATCATTTCATATAGGACTCTGACGGGTTGCCGGGGTATCCTCTTGGAGAAGGCGTCGATCTCCTTGAACATGATGCGGTAGATGACCGACCAGACCACCTGGAGGTCGCCACCGCTGTCCAGGTATATGGCGCCGGTGAGCGACTCAAATATGTCGCTTAGCACCTGGTGTTTGTAAATTTTCATTAACATTTTCAGTACGTCAAACATTCAATTGACAATAGAAACTAGCAAGACTAATATAGATTCGGAGGAATAGGGGTATGTTTATTTTGTGTTTTTGTATATCAATAAGGGATTACGCAAACGACGGACTTTTGACCGCGTACTTACTTATCCGTCAAAATTGGTTAAGCTTCAAGTTACATAAGCGTCAAAAGCTTACACCTTCATCACCTAATGTACACGAGGAACTAGTGACAAAGCAAGCGGACAAAAGTCTCTCGTCTGCGCATTCCCTTAATATTGTTCTTTATTGCCATCGCTGGCGTACAGGGCACGCTCTCGCTTGTCGATTAAAGCCGACTGAGGCGGCCATAAGGTAAATTTCAAGGTAAGAAATAAAAATCCGAACGAACGAAACCATTTTCACATTGAAATAAAAAAAAAAATATGCTTGCGATTTCTGTCTCTTTTCGCTTGAATGATAAATGTTTACTGTGTGAATCGAGAACATACTCTAATCACATATTAGTAAAGTTCGTTTTTAAATGCTAAGGTACAGACGCCTGCACATCTGGGTGCCTAGTGCGAGTTTAGCCATTAGATCACGTTAACGAAAACGAGAATTTGTATGGCATTCAAATTTCCATTTTTACTAACGTGATCGAATGGCGAATGACATTTGCACTAGGCACCCAGACTATCCAAAACTGTCAAGTTTCAAGTTTCCTTACGATAGCTAGCGAGCGGCGCGTGCCAGTGTGGTGTGACAACGGCGCACGACTACGAATACGCAACGCACACTAATATGTATAGAGTAGGCTGGTGATTTAATTGGAGCAACGTTTACTTTCGTAAAATCATAGGCGTTTGAGTAAAAAATAATAAAAGTCTTATTATTTTCATATTCATATTTTTTAAATGAAAAATAAGACAACAGTGGCCTGCGGAATATGAATACAAGCATTTTGATGTCGGATTATTGTTTCATGTGCTATATTTACAAAATTTCTTAACAAATATTAGATATTTTACGTATTGTTCATGCAGTTTCTGAGTATTTGTTTCAAATTCCAAGACAACCATGGCCTTGTGAAAGGATCAAGCCAACCTACACTAGTCCTTTTAATTTATATGACTTATTCAGCGCCTAGCACCAGTGATTTAAAAACAGGTAAATTTTCGAAATTCCGCGGCACCCCCTTAAACCATATGACCACCGACATAAAGTTCATAGTCTATTAATGATTTTTGACAGTTTGTTGTAGTCTTAAGTGCAGGCGTGTGTTCATATGGCCATTTATTAAGTATCGATAAAGCTGCTCCCCGTATTACACTCTGAATACCTATGTTGTTACGACGACACCTCGCTTTGTGAACATTCAAAAAGGCTGAACCTTACCAGGACTGTCATAAGGACGCAAATACGTAGCGCCTGCCTAAGGAGCCCTATTCAATGTCGACAAATTCGTCATCAACATCCGATCTTAATATTTTTACAAATATTGAAAGATCAGTTAAGAATTAGGCAAGCTATATTTATGATTATTTACATATAATTTTACGCAAATATTGTTGCGAAAAAATTACAATTTGAAAAAAAAAAACAATATTTGCGTAAAATTATATGTAAATAATCGTATGTCAACATTTCAGATTCGTTAGTCATATTATAGTCTTAAACTATTCGACGAAAGTTGGTGCATTTTTTCAGTGTCGCCTTAATAGCGAAACAAACACTTGAACAGAATTGGTAGGGTAACCGAATGTGTAGTTCAATTCTATCAATTGCCTGCGGGTTGCTAATTTATTTGTTTATTTTAATTTAACTGCTTTCAACCAGTTAAACTGTATCAGTACCTACACATCACATTAATAATGATATTCGAAAAACGCAATAATAGAAACTATTGTCGGTACAAACGCCTGCACATCAGTCTATACAGTTGACTTTTTTTATCACCTTCCAAAACTTTTGAGATGACTCCCATGATACAAACGAACAACTCTTACTATTGGACCAACTACCTAACTCGAAAATAAAATTCAGCTGTTCCATACATTTTGGTCGAATGAATATTGATGTTTTGTATAGAACAGCTGATTTTTTTTTTGAGCTAGGAAGTTGGTCCAATAGTAAAAGTTGTTCGTTCGTATCACGGGAGTCATCTCAGGTTTGGATGGTGATAATAAAGTAGACCTGTATGTAAGGTCACATTTTATCAACTGCAAATATTTTTCAAAACATCTAATTATATCAGAGAAATAAGGCCGTAGCAATTAAAAAAATATCAGGCTAGTTTTTTTTCAACTTTTCCTGACACAAAAATTGTAATATTTTTAAGAGCGGCCAATCCGTCGGCTCTTTTGAATGAAACTAGGGGCACGTGTAAGCGGTGAAAGCATTGCGGCTTCTCTGTTTCGGCTCCTTTGAATTGAAACTACCGAAAGTGCTTTATTTTTCTTTTTAATCGAAATGTCTTTTGGCGTTTTTCTTGAAAACTAGCGTTAAAAATTTAAGACTTTTTCATAAAAATAGTTTATATATGTTGTTGAATTTATCCTCAAAATATTTGCAGTTGATAAAATGTGACCTTAAATTCTTTAATAAATGTTCAACCATAACCTATTGATATAAATACTTATATTATATCTAATAGTCTATCTTCTCCTTAAGTTTGGCACACTCTTTTTGGGACACTCTATACATATATATAAGAGACAACATCACATACGTTGTTCTGATCCCAAGGTAAGTAGCTAAAGCACTCGTTTCATGGAAATCAGAAACAACGACTGTACCACAACCACCCAGACCCGACACAATATCGAAAAGTTCGTTTTCGACATTGACCCGACCGGGAATCGAACCCAGGACCTCAGAGTTAGCAATCCAATCCACTCGGCTATGGAGGTCGTTATCTCTAGTTGTCGGAACACAACAATTCTACTAACAGATATCATACGGCGACATGTTTAGATAAGGTGATAGGCTAGCCAGGCGTGGGGTGGATCTAAAACAAAATGCACCAGCAACCAAACCGAATACAAAGATGTACTCCACGCTGGGAAGGGAATGGAAGCCGGGCCATGGGTCAGAGACCGGTAGGCTTAAGGCGAAGAGTAAGGCACACTAGCGCCACCAATTGATAATTTGACAATTACTCACGGACCGGATCTTTTTATAGACATTGCGTACCATCCGATAACAGGAAAGCATCCATAGTATTTATTTAATAATTGTGCACTACTTTTTGTTGCGTGGTTTATTCACAAAACGGGCTATCGCATTTATTCACAAACAATGGCCACTGTTGGTGTTAGCGAATAAATACAAAAGCAAACCTAAAAGTAGTGCACAATTATTAAATAATAGATGTTTCCCTAGTGTCGGAAGGTCCGCAATGTTTGAAAAAAAATCCAGTTTAGCAGTTATCAAATTAAATCCATTAGCGGCGCTAGTGTGCCTTACCCTTCGCCTTAACCACTATACCAGAGTTTCAGTTAATAATTAATGAATAAAAATAAAATAAAAATTTGCTCAAACTCTCTCAAGAAGTCCGCCCGAGGACTTAGTAGAGCCCCACATCTTTACTGAGATACTCGAGGGGTTGGGGGTATATCTTTTCTATTATCATTCATCATCATCAATATCATCAGTATCATCACAGGAAAGAAATACC
Source organism: Eudonia mercurella (assembly GCA_963082485.1). Taxonomy (NCBI): domain Eukaryota; kingdom Metazoa; phylum Arthropoda; class Insecta; order Lepidoptera; family Crambidae; genus Eudonia; species Eudonia mercurella. The sequence continues at coordinate 7,750,453 of OY720034.1, forward strand.
TATTGTTTATTTATGTATTACTTACTTGTAAGAAAAATTATCATGACACTGGCTAAATGTGCTAATCGCACGAAGCCATCAACTAAAGGAAAAAAAAATGTAGTGTGGCGGCCTACGGTCGCCACTTAATTTCTTATCCGCACGTAGGTATGGTTAAAGAGTTTGTAAACGCATTCCTAATCGCGTATAGATCTGATTAAGATAAGACACGGCATCCTCCCTCCAATATGTACATAGTTATTATTGTATAAATAGTCTTGTAAGGTTTAGATAATAAGTTAGTCACAATGTAGTCACTGTAAATATACGACATCACGTAAAGAGACGCAGTCGTTATTTACCATCGCCATGGAACCCTCCATCTTCACAACCTCCCACTCGTCGACCACGGGAATATGCAGCAATTAGCACTTAAAAATAAAAAGTAAAAAGAGAAAACTTGTTTTATTTTTATATTCTATGCTCACCTTAGGAACTTCCACATACTCTGCAATGTTGCACTCGTCTTCCTCGATAAGGTAGAGTACGTCTTCTATCACCTCGTGGTCCCTCTGTTCTTGGTGTTCAACAAACGCCATGATAGCACAGTCCAGCGACGGATTCAGTTGGGAGCAGAGGAATCTGTTAAAGGTAATCGTTATTGGTTTATTGTTTAATAAAAAAAGTTCAATGTATGTAGATTAAGATGTGTGTATAAGTAGATAACTAATGTTAGTTTATGGATTTAATATTTTATTTCATTATAAGCCTTTTTTTGATATTAAAATTTAAAAGCCTGCAATCGAGCACGCGAGCCACTTAATGGTGAGCGGTCACCGCCGCACGGTGTTTTACAAACCCCGATTTTGTCTCATGCCCTTTTTATTGTTAAAATCGTTAGTTTATATAATTCTAAGTACTACATTGAAAATCCGGCATCAATACGACCTTTAGTTTCGACAAAAAAAAAATGGAAAGTTTCCCTATATCCGGATCCGGAAAATCACAAAAACATTAATATAAAATAAAATTAACGACTATTTAAAAATTTGATTAAACGTATTGTTTACATTTAAAAAAAACAAACATTCTGTCCATTTTTGGAATATGTAATGTTAACAGATTATTAAATAATAATGTTTTTTTCGTATTTCATTTATATTTATTATTTCAAGTATAATGCCATATTAGAGCGAGATATTTTTACAGTATATTCTTCATACGTTATTCTATCAATATTATGAAAACCACTATCTAGTTCCGCGTTATTCAAAATATATTGGTGTTTTTATATTTTGGTTAGGGTTGTCACCTCCGAATATCCGGACTTATATTTATTTTTATCGGTGGTTAAAATGCATGTAAGTAAATGCTTTTTGGTTATTCGCTTTCATTCGGAATAACCAAATTTTCGTCATCTGCATAAAATGAGGTACTGTTTTCATATACATTCACAGGTTTCAGTAGACTAACTGCTAATGCCGGCAACGGATTTTTTTTTGCTTTGCGTTTTCTTTTAATTGATGTATAGTCGGAAATGACCGGGTCTGACGATTCTAAAGCTCTGTGAAACAAATCGGATATTGTGGCTTCACGACTGATTTTCCGAGTATGATGTTCTCTATCAAATCGCCAGAATTTGTTTCGTGATTCTGCTGCCTGTTCTGATAACATTCCGACGGGTAGTAATGACGAGTCAATAATTTTAGCACCATGAACTAAAATCTTATGTAGTGTGACTGTCATGGGATGCCACGCATATTTTTCAATGTATTTATACGCCAAGTTTTTACAGAACGCTGCAAATCTTTCAGTATCAATCGGTAAATTACTGGACAATACTGTTGAAATTATATATAAGTGGTCCAAAAGCCACTTGTCAAGATTTAAAATTTCAGCAAGTATTCCGCGATGTTGATCTGAAAACGCGGTCCTGGCCGTGTTTCCGTCGTTTGTAGAGCCTGAAGTAGGACGCACTACATCCACTAAGAGACCCACTTTTTCCCTTATTTCGGATTGAATTTTTTTTTTCGCTCTTCTACCAAGCGGCCTTCGTTGGAGTTTTTGTTGACGCGCCATTTCTTAATTTCGACTTTATATCCAAGTTTTAGTACAAATTCCAAACATCGAATCCAGAAATGTAAAGGGCTAACCCCGTAAGCCAATAAACTGTCATCTACAATCGGTGTCGAAAAAGCCTTGTCAATATTATTGAATTGCTTGGAAGTCAAATGACAATATGGGCAGCGAAGCTGAGATGGTGTATTCAAAAGCATATTTAAAATCTTGCCGTCTATAGCAGCACAAACCAATTGACAATGAATCTTTATTTTGTGGCCTTTTGATGTTTCCATATGGAAGGGGGTGAGGTTATCTATTTGTTCCTGTATGATTTGTTTTTCGTTTAGTACCAATTCGCTGGATTCTTTTTTGTACTGAATATGAATTGGTCTACAGAAACGATATGACTGCGGCGAAGGGTTCATCCAAAATATGTCCATACTGTTATTCGTTGTAATTTGTAGTGGAACGAAAGTAGTCGCGAACATACTATTTTCGTCCACATCTTTATCTAAAAAGGATTGCTTGTATAAAGACTGACCAGTAGATCCATCAAATCCCCAGTTCCCTATGAAATTGCATTCTATTGTTTGGATGTTTTTATTTTCACAATAGTTGTTGAAAACTTCATCAGTTAATTGAAGTATACGATTCAAAGTATGCTGCAATAACTCTTCAACAGGCACAGATGCTTCAGATTCTGATATTTGGATTCGGTCAGGGTAACACATTTTTTTTGCCTCAAGTAATTTGTAATAAGGGGGGTATATGTCATCTCCACGATTTTTATGGTCCAAACGAAACTCATTATATGTTTGAACAGTTAAATTTCTATCAATGAAGATAGAAAGTGCATTTTCAGGTGTGTATGGCTCGGATGACTGCTGAATTTTGTTCAAAATATCCACTGCTGCAGTTTCTGATGTAAGGCATAAGCTGATTATAGTTTCTAAGCTTTTTGCTGATTGATGGGGTAGAGGGTTATGATTTATTTTAAGTGATTTCACAAAAGCTTGAACTTTCATTGACGTAGGTTTATCTTGTAGAGTGTCCTTAAGTTTCCTTTTTGACCTAGATTGTTGAGCCCTGCTCAAACTTTTAAACTTTTTAGACTCTGGGCTTAGCGTTTCTGTTTCGTCGCTTTCTTTTTTTAGCTGACCACTTATTAGGGTACCACTAAGCCAGATGTCGTGTTTTTTTTAAAAATAAGGCTCATTTCCCTTGCACTGCTTAAGCAAATCGCGAGATTTACTAAGAAATGCTGCTAGTATGCTTTTGAATTGGTTTTTATTGTATGACAATTCAAAATCTGGGCCAAAATAATTAAAAACAACATCGATTCGTTCGTCTACCGGCAAATCCCGAGCGTTTCCTTTGAAAAGATCAAACGCTTTTGAGCGTGTTAACACTTTAATGCCAGACGAACTGCTTTCACAGTCATCTCCTCGAGCATTGGCACTTACTCCCGGAGGTTGAAGAGTGGTGGTTGTGGCGCGATCCACAACTTCACATAATGCCTCTCGCTGACCAACATGAGGGTTGGCGCCCTCATGCCCTCCTTCCATTAAGTCCTCTGGTCGGAGCCCAGAGAGACATCCCTCAGCAGACCGGGTCAGATCCTGCTGAGGCAAGGTGGCATCATGAGTCTTGAACGGCATGATGCCTCGCCCCCGTTTCTCCATGTTACATGTATCGAATTGGAGTTTTAGCTAATGCCTTACGAGGGTGGACTCCTTCCCAAGTCACATGTAGCATTTCACCGAAAAAAATGAATTAAAAATTAAAACCAGTAAGTATTTGACCATAAGTTTAATGTAACACAATTCATCTATTATGAAATGTTTCAACACTTGAATTATTAAAAGAAATCAAGTTATATCCTTAATTATTAAATTTTAAAACTATTAAACTAACAATAAATCAAAACCCCATCCTTTATATTCATCATACTTAAAAACATAAACATCATTTTCTTGAGTTAAAAATCAACTAACTAACCAAAAATTTTCTTTAAGCGTTCCCGACTGTTCTTGCGCTTTTCAAATGGTGATTCAAGATCTCGAGGTACTTTTAAATATTTCCATTTCAGCGGGTGCAGCTCTTGGTCGAAGAAATCGTCAGCATCTGAAACAAAAAAATATTGAGATAAACTGCCCTAGAATTAATCTTATAAAAAGCGATTGTCTGACAACAAGACCCAAAAATACGTGTAATACTAGTATGTAGTTTAAAGTATCTTACCTGTTTGTTGTTGTTGTGCTTTTTTAGGTTGTATTGTGCCTGTATATTCGTTTGTTTTTCACACTTAAAAAACTGGTACATAACATATTGTTTTTCATTACTGTTAACATGACGTCATAAAATTAAAAGAAAATCAATTGATAGAAGACAAATGTTATGCGTAACTCTTAACGAGATTCTTTGAATAATAATTTTAAACTTTAATAACTTTTGAATAACGCGGAATTAGATAGTGGTTTTCATGATATTGATAGAATAACGTATGAAGAATATACTGTATAAATATCTCGCTCTAATATGGCATTATACTTAAAATAATAAATATAAATGAAATACAAAAAAACCATTATTATTTCATAACCTGTTAACATCACATATTCCAAAAATGGACAGAATGTTTGTTTTTTGGAATGTAAACAATACGTTTAATATTTTTTTAAATAATCGTTAATTTTATTTTATATTCATATTTTTGTGATTTTCCGAACTCGGATATAGGGAAACTTTCCATTTTTTTTTGTCGAAACTAAAGGTCGTATTGGTGCCGGATTTTCACTGTAGTGCTGAGAATGATATAAACTAACGATTTTAATAATAAAAAGGGCATAAGACAAATTCGGGGTTTCTAAAACATTGCCCCGGTCCCTCCATGCTACATGTATTGACATGGAGTTTTGGCATTTGCTTTACGAGGGTGGACTCCTTCTCATGTCACATGTAGCATTTCATCGAAACGTACGTAAGAAGTTGAAAAAACTAATAAAATAAATCTTATTCCGGACACATTAAATATTGGCCAGAAGTGATAACCCTAGGTACAAAAAATCCGGATATAATATATATTACTTGTAACTTTTGAATAACGCGGTATTAGATATTGAATTTAATACTGCTCATAAAGGCTTGTTTAAGCTATCGTTTAATATAAGAATCACGTTCTAATACGGCGTTATATTAGAACAAAAAAAATAAAACCAAAAATGATAAATAAATTTATATTTCTTGATAGGATCTCAGTAACTCTACAAAAACTTGTCAAAAGGTGTAGTATTGTATGTATATTTAATTGAAATAATCGAAATTCAAATAAAACGTATAGTTATTTTTTTTATTTATTTTTTCTTGGATTTCTGGACCCAGTTATAAGCAAACTTTGAATTTTTTTTCCAGATTATCTATAAGCCATATTAATTTCGGAGTTTTAGTCTGATGTTTCTAATGATAATAACTATTGTTTTCTTCAATAAAACCAAGGTGAGACAAAATGAGGTTCTTTAAAACACTGTGCGCCGCCCTGGACATCAGCAACGTTAGCCTTTGCTCAGAACTGGGACAAAATAGGCTAAATAAAAAATAAGGTTATTTTTCTGTTTAACAACATATAGTCTCGAGTAAACATTTAACTTATTGCTGTCCGTTTAATGTAAGTACTTATTTTCATTTATTTTTCTTTAACGGAACAATAAGCCAATAACATTATCTAAAGAAACAATCATGTGATAAAATTCAATTAAGGTCATATAAACAACATCGAGGAGCTCTATGGCGCAGTGGTTAACGCGCCCGTTCTACGATTGCTAAAGATAAGCATTTTTCGCAAAGGCCGGTTATCGGATGGGTCATCAAAAATATATCATCTTGAGCTCCTCAGTACTTCGGAAGGCACGTAAAGCCGTTGGTCCCGGCTGCATTAGCAGTCGTTAACAACCACCAATTCGCGTTGGTCCTGCGTGGTGGCTTCTGGCTTCTGGCCCGTTTTCCCTATATATCCATAGGAAAGGTTCGTGGAGCAGTGAGGACATAAAATGAGCTGGTAATGATTTAAAGTAAGAACAGTTCAAACAAAGCTTACTTGTAAAGACCTAGTTTCACGACATACGACGCGAACGTCACATTGTTGACTAACGCCGAACGCAAGTCCGTCAAATCGCCAGGCTTCAGCTCGCGACAGTTCTCGAATATGTGCGCGGTGATCAGGAAGTCGAGGATAGCATCGCCCAAAAACTCCAGACGCTCATAGGAAGGCGTCAGCCTGTTGCGAATATACGAGGAGTGCGACATAGCCTGAAAGGGGAATGTATTATAATATTAATATATATTAGTGGTTAAGACCACTGGTTTAGACCCAGAAGTCCCGGGTTCGATTCCCAGCGAGGGGTACATGTTTGTGTACTCGGTTTGGTTGGTGGTAGGACTTGTTTGTCCGCCTGGCTAGCTACCACCATCTTATCTAAATATGTCGCCATAACATCAATGTTTGTAGCATTATTGTGTTCCGGCAGATAAGATAGCCAGCGCTTCCACCATCGGCCTTGTGGGTTACTCTTGAAACACAATTGCAATAATCAATTTCCAATCCCAAATCTAAAAAATTCAAATGGCACTCTTAAAAGCGGTAATAGCCCTACATTGGAATTAAATTGCGTGGAAATTGAGTGAACAAATTATTATCGAGATGGGGCTTTCCGAAATTGCGAAACTTATCATACTTATCTTATCTACTTATTATACATATTAATCGCATTGGAATTGAGATTGAGTTTGCGTCTAGAGGCCAGGCTTATCATCACTTAACATCAGGTGAAAAGTATTTAATAGCTTTTTTTTTCTTTCAAGTCAGGGTAACACTTATCTTCATTTCACCGGACTGTTAGGACGAAGTTGAAAGCGCATTTCACACATAACCTTCATCTAATGAGGAACTGGCAGAAACTGGTTATCAATGATTGATTTAATTGCAAAGAATAATTCTCGAGAACGCTGAGTTACTTTCCATATGCTGGATGGACTAATTATGTCCATCTATCCGTGCTTCGGAAGGAAAATGTTCGTTAATCCCTGTCGATGTCGTAAGATTGCCATCTTAACGTTCTTAACTTAACGTCTTGTCGTTAACACTCCTCCATCTCCATTAAGCTTGGTGGATGCCGACCCACTCTCCCCTTCACTATTCTATCGACGAGAGAAGGCTTTCAAACAAAACCAAGTTCAACCAGTAAAATATCTACCCTTAACTGGGAATCAAACACCAGGATCTCCAGTTATACATTTTTTTTGAGAGAATTTACTGATTGCCTCTGGTAATTTTCAGCTTTGCCGGGCTTTTTTAGAAGCGACGAGAAACTTAAAGCGTTCCTCAAGCCGTGTGAAACGAATCACCGTCAAAGGTTTTCTAATAGAGGGAACGGCATCACGCACTAGTGTGCTTGTCCACGTGCTCTTCTATTCACCCGAGGAGTCCGGATCGGATTGGGGAGCGGAACAACACGAGGGCATCTCTAAAGGCTCGGACCTCGGCTCGGGTTGACCGGGTCGTGGGGTAGGGGTTAATGCTTTCAACGTACTCACCTCTAACAAGTAAGAAGGATCCTTGAATTTGTACTGCATTATTTGTTCGACGTCCTTTCTACAATTGTTCAAAAGGAAATCCACATCAGCTATTGTAGCTTTCTTCTCTGTTATTATTGTTGGCACCGATTTATGGAGGAGTTGGGCGAAGTTGTCCTTTAAAAATAAAATAAGGAGTTAAAACCTTTTTGTTGTAACTTAAATAGTTTTTATTTTATTTACGTGATCCTTATTCATTATACTCGAAATGGAATACTTTAGTTGCTGGGGCAAAGCGTGTTTCGGATTATCCGATGCATAACCTCACTAACCCGCATTTGGTGATTGTGATGATTTAGCCAATACTTACCCATCAATTGTAGCGATGACTCGATTTCAATAATGTAGCCCAGCAGTAGGACATTATATTATAGGCTATTTACATTAGTGGGTGGGGTGGCACAAAAAATCCTGATAAAATGCAATGAGTGAGGAAAATGTCTGCAGGCCAATCTAAGACTAAATTGCTGTTCACCAACCTAATAAGTTGATGCATTTGATGTTTCAAGTCCAGTTAATATAAGTTGTTATTGTCACCATTAGTACATAAACTTATGTAAGATATATAAAGTAGACACTTATTTATTTATTTATACATAAAGGCTTAATAACGGACATCAGACAGAAAACTTACAATAATAACATTAAACAAAAAATAAAAGTACATGCCTGTGCCCAATTAGAATTGAGCACAACATTTACCAAAATAGTTGACAATGACAAGAAAAATGGAAAGAATTTGAAATTAAAATTGAAAAGTTTTAAAATTAAATTTAAATTAAATTAAAAGTTACGTACAATTCTAATTTGTTAATTAGTATACTTGTATACTTACTAATAAGTGTCTATTAGTTTTTTTATCCAAACACACACGCCGTTTGTTCTTATTCTATGTAAGCGGTGTGTTTACCTTTAAGTGTTTGTTACGCTAAGCGGGATTTTTCGTAGTGTACACTGTACATAATTTGGAAACACAGTGTATACTAACATTGTAAATTAGATAACTGCAAACTAAATAGCTTACTCAATGTCGTATTGTTAAAGACCAGTGGTACGTTTGTAGGCTAGTGATGACGGTGACGATGAACTACTGACCTGCGGTGGCAATATCTTCATCCACTCCAGGAATTTGACAGCGGCTAGCACTCCACCGCTAAGCAAGTAAGTGCCAATGAATGCCTCCACGCAATCAGCAACAGACTAGAGGAAAAATATTGAATAGTGAGTTCATATTAATTGGTAATAAAAGCCAAAAGAGAAAGCATGTTTTATTTTTATATTTTGCAAAAGTATCATCATACGATCTACATGAAAAGTGTTAGTGTAACATCTGTCCATCATCCACAAAAATGTATAAATATACATACATCTTTATAATTAAAATTTATTTATTTATTATTATTTGTTTGTTTTGTTGTCATGTAAACCATTGATATATATTTAACTCATGATGGAAACTGTCAAAGCGGCACGAAGTCCGCCGCGTCAGCTATAAGCTACACCGCGTAACCATAGTAGAATGAAACAAATATGGTATCTTCATACATACGCACCGAGCGCGGCTTGTATGCGAGCGCAGCCGAGCCAATCCGTTCGTACGCATCGTCGCACGCACACACTGACAAAGTTTATTGATGCTAATGATGCGCCAGTCGCGGCTGAGCCGTACGTAATGCCGCGCGTGCCTGCGTGTTTCGTCGCTGCGCCGGCGCCGCTGCCGCTCGCACGTAGATTATAATTTGTTAGACGTAAGTCAAGGTCAACGATGGTTACAAAAAAAAACAAGAGATATAGCAGTGTTTATGGATGTCTTAATAGCAGCTTGTCCATCCAGAATTTTCTTTCTTTACTTTACCTATCGAACAAGAACGGTGAGTAAGTACCTCCTGCCTAACCTAATTACACAATTTTGTGTCAGTTATTTACTACCGAAAGAGTTAAGTTCTGCTCCAGATTTCGTAGATTAGAGTAAATACATGTACCTACGGATTTGTAAGTTTAATTTATTAGATTACACGGTACACCCTACCGCGAAAACAAGGGACTAATTAGGAACAGTCAGACGAAACACTTTGGATTTTGTACCGCTCTTATGTTGTGGGCATAAGTACTAATATCGAACTGCAAGTGTTTACCGTGATGTGCTGTTGACCGTACCTACTTACTACCTATTGTAAGTTGTTGTGTTGTACAGTTGACAAACTACGTTTAGGTAGATCGGGGGTTCTCTGGAATCCATGAATTCATATTTCTAAGTATGTTCTTATTTTATATGTAGATACCTACCTCATTCTAATTAAAAGCGACAGCCCTACAAGTTTAGGTGATTATCGCTTGCTCGGGGGCCGAGTTGCCTTACTTGTTTCATTCTACTATGGCGTAACTGAGTCCTCGCCTGCGGTAGGCACGCGGGGCGGGGGGCGGGGGGCGGTAAGGTGGTTCACACGTGATAATTTTAACAAGATTCATCTGAAGATATGCAATTAAAGGGTCCGCCATCCAAAGTTTTTTTTTTAACTAGTGCTTATTTCGTGAATGGTAACACTTAGCTCATGTCTGATTTGACAGATAATTAGTTTTATCCTTCCGCTGAGCGAATATGGTTGTGTATACGCTTGAACAACGCTGGGAAATATTGCGACATTACTTTGAAAATCATGGTAATGTTGCAGAATGTGTGCGAAAATTGCGTACGGTTTTTGGAAGAAGAGAAGCACCGTCAGCTCCGTATGTTCGTTATCTTGTGAAAAAAGTGAAAGAAACTGGCATCCTCATCGATAAACCAAAGCGTGAAAAGCCAAAAACAGTGCGTACACCCGAGAATATCGATGCTGTGGCAGAAAGTGTGCGTGAAGCGCCATCAACATCAATTCACCGTCGTTCTCAACAATTGAACATTTCGGAGACATCATTGAGACGAATTTTGCATAAAGACCTTGGTATGACGCCATACAAAGTCCAATTGGTTCAGGAGTTGAAGCCAACTGAGCATCCAATGCGTTTTCGCTTCGCTGAGTGGGCCTGCGATCGACTTACAGAAGATGCCGATTTTGCCAAAAAAATCATCTTTTCGGATGAAGCTCATTTTGATCTTGGCGGGTATGTAAACAAGCAAAATTGTCGTATTTGGGGCACAGAAAACCCGCACGCATACATTGAAAAGCCGGTACACCCAAAACGAGTCACTGTTTGGTGCGGATTTTGGTCCAGAGGCATAATTGGGCCATTTTTCTTTGAAAATGAGCAAGGAGTGGCCGTTACAGTCAATGGCGATCGTTATCGGGCCATGTTGAACGAATTTTTGTTCACAAAAATTGAAGAGGAGGATATTGGCAACATTTGGTTTCAACAGGACGGCGCTACGTGCCACACAGCCGAAGCTACACTCGATGTTTTGCGCCCTGTTTTTGAAGATCGCATTATCAGCCGCAGAGCTGATGTCGTTTGGCCACCTCGGAGCTGCGATTTGACACCGTTGGACTATTATTTGTGGGGTGCCCTCAAAGATAAATGTTACGCCGACAAGCCAGAGACAATTGACGCTTTAAAGGACAATATTCGTGAAGCCATTGGTGAAATACAGCTGCACACAATCGATAATGTGCTTAAAAATTGGACCGATCGTGTAGGCTACTGCATGGCCAGCCGAGGCAGCCATTTGAATGAAATTATTTTCCATTATTAACCGGAAGGATTGTACTTATAAATAAAAAAAGAAATTTGAGAAAATATTCAGTAGTTTTTTTTTTATAGCATTTTCAAAAAAAAAAAGTTATTTGGCGGACCCTTTATAAATATAGGTGCTACAGGGAATATTTAAGATTATTATTACATGATCTGGGTTTTAAATTTAAGAAATGCGGATCTAAAAGGAAACTCCTTATCGAACAGCTAAATATAACATCGTGGAGGTGGAAATACCTAAATACTATTAAAAATATCGTAGAGAAGGAGGATAACGTTTCTAAATGTTGGCAATCAAAGGATGAACACAGCGTGCTTTCTCATATTGGTAAAGGAGACCGTTTGATCATCGTACATTGTGGAGGCCAAACTGGATTTGTAGACGGAGCACTTGTGATATTTAAATCTAAATGTAAAACAGATGATTATCACAATTCTATGAATTTCTTGAATTTCAGTAAGTGGATAAATGTAAAACTCATGCCTAATATACCACCAAATTCGGTCATACTAATGGATAATACAGCTTATCATTCGGTTTGAGAAGAGAAAAAGCCGACTATGGCTACTACCAAGCCAGCTATGCAAGTTTGGCTACGACAGCATGAAGTGCCTTTTGATGAAAAACGTAGAAAGGATGACTTGTTCAAATTAATGAAAAACCATTTCACAGAAGATATTTACAAAATTGACAAGTTTTTAAAAAGAAACGGACATGAAGTGTTGCGTTTGCCTCCATACCACCCAGACCTGAACCCAATTAAGTTGGTCTGGTGTGATATTAAAGGACACTTAGCACAAAAAAGTATCGACTCTAATCTGGACCAAAAAAAAATATGTTGGAGGAATTATTTGCTGGATATTCCGTAGAAAAGTGGGAGCATTGTATTAATCATATAATTAAAGTCGAGGACGAATACTGCAAACATGACAGCGTTATACATGATGTTGTAGATTTTATTATTAACGTGCAGGACGATTCAGATGATTCTGATGATGGCTGCTTCGAAAGTGAAGAATCAAGTTCCAGTGATATTGATATGAAAACAAGTGATTGATTTATTATTTTAATAAAGTTTGCTTAATAAATATTACACAAGTTCATTACCATTGTATTTATCAAATTATCTATAATAAATAACGGCTGTGAAGTAAAAAAAAGTTTTTTTTTTACTTCTCAAAACAATTGACTTGAATGGTAGGCAGGCACCTTTATTTATAATTGCTTATCTTCTGATCATAGTAGAATGAAACAAGTAGGCCATCTTCATACATACGCACCGAGCGCGGCTTGTATGTGAGCGCAGCCGAGCCAACCCGTCCGTACGCATCGTCGCACGCACACACTGACAAAGTTTATTGCTAATAATGCTGCGCCAGTCGCGACTGAGCCACGTAATGCCGCGCGCGCCTGCTTGTTTCGTCGCTGCGCCCGCCGCGCCGCTGCCGCTCGTAGGTTATATACAGCGTGGGTAGGAGTATACCGACAAATTATAACCAAAGATTCTAATGCCTATTTGGACAAAAAAAGTAATATAAACATGGGCCAGTAAAGCCTAATTTTCGAGATATTAATTTTTTAAGTAATTCACAAGTTCAAAAAATCTCAAGGTTAACACGCCCTAACTATTTGACGTAATCACACACACCTTCACACAAGTACATAGTAATAATTAATAATCAATGTCTCACACTGACGTTGACTTCATTCGTCGTTTATCGTATTTTGTCGGAGTCTTTCGTGAAGTTTGACGTTTTCTATTTCACTCTTTGAACTTAGGTTTTGTTTACAAGGAAGTACTGTCGATAATTATTATTTTTGTTCTAAAAATAAAGTAAGTTAATTACGCAGTTTTAGACCCATATTGATATAACATAATTTACTCGTAATACCACCAGGAATCCTTGGTTTCAATTTGTCGGTATACTCCTTCCCACGCTGTATAATTTGTGAAACGTAAGTCAACGATGGCTACAAAAAAATTCAGGAGATATTGCAGTGTTTACGGATGTCTAAATAGCAACTTGTCAAATCCAGAATTGTCCTTCTTTACCTTACCTACCGAACAAGAACGGTGAGTACCTCCTGCCTAACCTAATTACATTATTTTGTGTTAGTTATTTACTAGGTACCGAAAGAGTTAAGTTCTGCTTGAGATTTCGTGGATTAGAGAGGTAAATACATGTACCTAAGGATTTGTAAGTTTAATTTATTAGATTACACGTTACACCCTACCGTGAAAACAAGGGACTAATTAGGTACAGTCAGACTAAACACTTTGGACTTTGTACCGCTCTTATGTTGTGGGCATACGTACTAATATCGAACTGCAAGTGTTTACCGTGATGTGCTGTTGACCGTACCTACTTACCTATTGTAAGTTGTTGTGTTGTACAGTTAACAAACTACGTTTAGGTAGATCGGGGGTTCTCTGGAATCCATGAATTCATATTTCTAAGTATGTTCTTATTTTATATGTAGATACCTACCTCATTCTAATTAAAAGCGACAGCCCTACAAGTTTAGGTGATTATCGCTTGCTCGGGGGCCGAGTCGGCCTACTTGTTTCATTCTATTATGTTCAGTTGAATCTTGTTAAAATTATCACGTGTGTACCACCCTACCGCTCGACCACGACTACTGACGTCTTGCGACACGGCAAACGGCTTTCTAGTTCATTGCGTTTTTTCTATCACTGCTGACTGTGACTGTCGTAGCGTAAGCGCAATGAACTAGAAACCGTTCGCCGCGTCGCAAAACGCTCGTACTTGTGGCGTACCTCCTGCCCCGCGTACCTACCGCAGACGAGGACTGAGTTAAGCGGTCTGGCTATAATAATTAATACTAGAGGTCGCCCAGTGGTCGAAATTCGACCGTAATTTTATTAAGGCTGCAAAATTTTATTATGGATTGTATCCTAAGCAATGAAAAATTAAAAAGATAGAATGTGAGTTTGGATTGGCATTGACAGATGTCGGCCGCATTAAAGACAAACAATAAGTGTGTGTCAAATACATGGTAGTGTGTGTAATGTTGTTTTTGTTGATTTAATGTATTTTTTATGCATAATTTAAAAAAAATATTAGCATTCGGATATCCTTCTCTATATAAACTATAAGTGTGCGAAATTTCATACTCCTCCGTCCGCGCAATTTTCGTAAAAACGGGTACAAAGTTTTTGCTTCACGTAATACATAGATAAATGTAAAACGATGTAAATACACCGATGGAAGGGGGAATTTTAACGTTGACTAAATTGTACAAAAAGGACTCAGATATACGTTCCCATCAGATGAGGTGATCGATTTTTTGTCAGCGAAAGTGAAGCATTCGAAAAGTTGGCCTTACAAATCAAATCGCTCAGCATTGAAGATCTCACCTTATCAGCCACAGCTTGCGACTTGGCGTAGCACTGCATTGCGTTCTGCGCGCGGCCGAAGGGCTCCCGCTCAGCCGCATCATTGAGGTCGACGAAGCGGCTGTGTATCACCTCCTTGCTTTCCTCGCATAGCTCGCCTCTCAACGCGTCTTCTTGGGAGAAGCTCATACCGATCAGGAAGGTTGGGCGGAGCTGGAAAATTTAATCTTATTATTATTGGTCCAAGCCGCAAAGTAGCTTTGACTCAACGCGTAGTGTTTAGGAGCCGTTACTTCAGTTACTTTATCTAGTTCTCGGATAGGTAACTAAACTGATTTTTATAAAACCACACCAAGACCCAGAGTTTCCAGGACCGATTTCCATCGAGGTATAATATTGAACTAGAGTTGGTTGGGGGTAGGACTGGTTTTATGTCCGCCTGGTTAGATACTACCATCATATTGAAGGCTTGCGTTCTAACAACAGTTTAAGTACAATAAGGTAGGTCTGTCGAATAACGCCTAGACACAGAATAATTAATAGTACCAGGGTACAGAAGAATCACTCCGCAAGAAGATTGAAATAAATGCGAGTCTTGCTACGACGCGATACAGTGGAATTCAGCTCGCACAACACTACGTACTCGCAATTTTATATACCTACAAGTTTTGTCTCTTTCTATCGCGTGCCTCTTATCTTTTTTTACGCTGTTAGGGTTGCTGTCTAGTGTAGAATAATTAATCTACTTATTCGTAATTAAGTATGTATATAGGATGGTATTCTACCTTTGTAAAAAAAATTACATTTCAAATATACCTACCTACTTAGTATAAAATGAAAAAAGTACTAATTTTAATACAATTTCTTAATACCTATTTTATCAAAAGACGATTAAGGATACTTTTACACATAAGTGTTTATACTAAACTGAACATATTTAAGTATTATCCCCCTTATTCATAAAAACTATTTAAGCATTATTTAGTTAAATAGTGTTTTGTCAACGTCACACAAACGTCATTTTGAATTTGAGAAAAAGAGACAAAATAATAATTAACTAAATAATGCTTAAATAGTTTTTATGAATAAGGGGGTTAGTGTTCAGTTACAACGTATCAAATCTGGTATGACGTACGTACCTACTGTTGGTAAATTATTTGGATTTGCGCAAGCTAACTCTAAAGCTACTCGCTGCACTTTAGCAACAATTTATATTTCCCTGAATATTGTTGTATAGGTACTTATAGTAAAACAGCTAGCCGTGATATGGTTTCCGGCTGTTACGCTTTCGCGGCTAACGGCTCCCGCATACTACCGAATTTTTTATCGATTATCGGATCACCTATTCAGTAGGTCATATATGCAATTAGTCCGATCCATCAAAAATTTAAGTTAGAACTGTAAACAAATAATAACCAAAACCATTGTAATTTAATTTAATTAGCGAGCGCGATCATAGAATAAGTAGGCACTGTGCTATTACAATGCGATCGTCCCGAAGTTAGCGCGCGTGACACTCGACTGATTCGAGTACGGTGGACCGGGCACTTCGCTGTAGGCAAATAACGGACGTACCGCGCGAAGTGAGCCAGGCCTGGCCTAGATGCTAATTACGCCTATGCTCTAAAAATCCTAGTTACACTATCAAAAAAATGAATCTTAATACCTACGCACTAAGGTAAACACATCCAGTCGCAGTCTCAACCCTCGCCAGCGTTGCACCCCACTGCGAGGGCTAGTAGCGGACTGATCATAGGCAAGAATTGTTTGTACTTACAGCAAGCGTGATATTTGCGGTACATATAATTAATTTTGTGAGTTTTGATTTTATTTAGAATCTTGTAAGAATATATGCCATCAAAAACAAACTTGTAAAACAAACCAAGTCTCGCAAGTCGCAACTCGGTTCTTCTAGCGTAAAAAGTTGTGAGATCCATGTAATGCCAAGTCGGTTAATTTATTCAGTCCTTACTTAAGGGACCTTCTGTCTTAAGTTATTACGTAATTAGCTAACCTAACAACATCTTATAGTGACCATATCAATTTTAAAAATCTTTTATGTTTTAAACAAATAGATTGACTTGGCATACATAAACAGGTACACTGATTCAATAACTGCAAATGTAACTTTGTAATCCTATACATTTATATGGGATTACAAAGTTATTTATGCAGTTGGTGTATCTAGAAAACTAGACAACTAAAATTGCAGAATATTTCAGTTTTTCCTTGATTTATACACTAAACACTAATTGTATTCTAAATTTGAAGCTTCTTTGTCTGCTAGAAGTGCCTTAGAGTTTTGATGATCGGTCAGTCAGTCAGTGAGTGACAAAATTAAGAAACTTTGACTAGTTATAATTCATAAACAACGGGTTCAAATTTAATGAAATTTGAAATATACCGTATTTATAGAATGCCTGCTTGGTTACTAAAAATTCAGGCTTCTAGTTTTATCCACAACGACAAATCCACAACAACCGACTTGGGAATAGGGGGTCAAAAATGGCCTGAACTGTTTCGAAAAAAGGATTGTACGGCCGTGCCGCTTTTTTTTTTGCTCGACTTGGCGGGGGCACTGCCGTGCCCCCAGATCATGACGGGTAATAACGCCTAGGCGGTATTACCCATGGTAAATGCTACCATAGGCGCATTTAGCCATCACCCATCACGAAGGTAACTTCGGGTGCTCCTTCGCTGGCATAGATTTTTAGTACCTACGTCTTATAATAATTTACTGATAATGTAAAACGCATAATCGAATAAAGCATAAGACTCATTGTTCTCAGAGTTATTTCGACAAAAAAAATAACAAAACTTAATTTAACGACACGAAAGCGACGAAAAAGACGAAAAGAATCAAAACTGAAAATGTAAGTAAAAGGAACAACATGAAAGAGAAAAAAAAAGAAGTAGCTAGCCAACTTAAAGCGACAATACAAAAGAAACAAAAAAGAAAAGCGATGGTAAAGCTAAAACTGGAAAGACAACTAAAAGCGACGACACAAAAGAGACAAAAAAGAAAGGCGAAAACCAAAACTGAAAATTTTAGTTATTTTTGTTTTCTAATTTTATTTTTGTTTAAATACTTTTCTAAAGACGAGTTGATTCAGTTTAAGATATGTGCCATTGAACAAGTATATTAATTAATGTTATTACGTTAATAATTTAAGATTATAATTATGCGGTTCTAGAACTTTAACACAGTTTTAGTTTTAGTTTTTCTAGATAACAAATTTTAAAAATTAAAAGAACTAATGATTATGATAGTACTCCTTAAACTGATTATGTTCCTAATTAAAGAAAACTGTAATAACAATCGTGTAGAAAGTATTTGTAAGATGAATTTTCGTAGGCGAAATTAAACCTCTGTAGTTTAATTCTGCCAAAACCACTGTGTTAGAATATTGATAATATTTTATTTGATCTTTAAAAATAGGATAACTTTTTGTGTTTATTTCATTCATTATTAAACTACCCTCAGATACACACTCTTTTCTTTTGTCCTCTACGATAATAAAAGACAAATTAGCTAAAACCTTAAGTAGGCGTAATTCGACAGACCTACCTTAGTTGTGTTGCAACAGTAAGAGGTAGGACAGCCAGCTCCTCTTACGCTTCTACTAAAAGTAGAAAAAAGGGCCAAGAATATTAGTAGTTAGGCACTTGGCCCACCTTTTTCAACCCCAAATTAGTCCCTGACGCGAAGGAATAATTCGGCAATCAAACTTTCGGACCTATACCTATTTAAAATAATGTCACGCCGTAATTTTATTGAACATATAGATACCTATTTAGTTTTACATAATAACATTGATAAATTATTCCTTTATGTATTATATTTCCTTTATTATTCCTGAGGAGCCGATGACGCAGTGGTTAACGCGCCAGGTCTGCGAGTGCTGAGCTTAAGCAACTTTCGCAAAGGACGGTCATCGGATGGGTGACCAAAAGTTTATCATCTCGAGCTCCACCGTGCTTCAGAAGGCACGTAAAGCCGTTGGTCCCGGCTGCATTAGCAGTCGTTAACAACCACCAATCCGCACTGGGCCCGCGTGGTGGTTTATTGCTCGTTCTCCCTATCCATCCATAGGGAAGGCTCGTGCCCCAGCAGTGGGGACATCAAAATGAGCTGATGAGGATGAGGAACATTGATAAACATAACCTTCATATACAAACATAAGAACAATAATACACTTTGTTGAGGTAGTTAACGTCTTTGTTCATAGTTGAGATAAATAAACAATTTTAAACAATAGTATTGTTTAGCAGACTGTTTTTATTATTAGGCGCATCGTTTGGACAAGTATATTAAAATTCTAGTTATTTTCGAGAATTACCAAACGTTATTTCCTTGTCATATATTAATTTTTATTTCTCCATTCTAATCAAATAGATGTTTTTTTGTATTTTGTAAGTACTTAATATTATTATTCTCTTTATTAAATATACATCTTAAGATTTTTTTTTACAATATTTTATATAAAAACATATTTACAATATAAAATATTATAAAAAACTTAACCTTGTTTGCCACCGGCAGCTGTAGATTATTATTATTAACTACTCAATAACTCAAAATAAATATAGGCACAAAGCTTACAATTAATACAAAACGCTCATTTCATAATTAATTAAATACTTATTGGTTTCTTTAGTATACGTGAACTGGACAATTGGACATGTGATAATAAAGTGTTTATTATACTCGTATAGGAAGACTGAATGATGCAGATAAACAATTAATACGTTATTGAAAATATGAATTTGTATTGCATCGAAGCAGTAGCGCCTACTGATAACAAATTATTATTATTATCAGTCATTACTATTCCCACCGTAGGGCAAAGGCTCCCCTCCACCTATCTCTATCCTGGGCTAGTTCGTGTCAATTATTTAAGTCGGAGATGTAAGAACAAATGGAAGAGTGAAAATTATACAAATGAAAGTACAAACTCTCATTTCTGTTAACGTTATTTATTTATTTTATTAAGAAAAACGTGATCAAATGGTTAATTTAACTCTCACTACGCCCTATGGACCCTCATCAAATAATACCGTAATTCATGACAACATGTAACAAAACTACAAGAAATAATTAGTTGGAGAGGTGGATTCATAATATTGCATTTTCAATCTACCTCATGTAAACAATAATCTATCCACAGCGGGAAAAGAAACTTGAACTAAAGTAGTATGGCACTAAAAGCGAAAGCGATGCTACATTTTGTGACGAACATATAATTCAACTTTGCAAAGGGTAGATTATACGTAATACAATTATTTAGTTTACTTATTAATTTTACTAGTATATAATGGCTTCGGTTAGATGGCAAGTGAAATGTATATAGCCCACTTATGTGATAAAGAATTAAGCATAAAAAACCTACACATACAAAAAAAATAAATAAATAAAATAAAATCTATTTATTTCAGGCTGTTGCCCATAATATTGTTAGTATACAAATGACTTAAAAACTATGTTAGTAAATACAAAAATTAATTTAGATATCTGCCGCCCTCTGGGGCTCCGGGCACACGCACTTGTGCTTGGACCCAGTGCCCCATAAGGGGGCTGTCCAGCTTGTCGCTGAGCACGTTCAGGATGGTGTTGGCGCTCCCACGCGCGCGGCACATCAACGACGCGATAAATATAAATATAGTAAATATAAAGGGACATGTTATTTATTACATGTTTAATGGCACTAAGGATGCATTATTTTATGTACATACATAAAGACGTTTAGACGTTTTGTTATGACGACGAGATCGTGTTAGCTCTGAGACAACTTAAAAATGGAAAAGCCCCCGGTGAGGACGGAATTACATTAGAGCTTCTGAAAGCTGGAGGAGCCCCTGTTTTACAGGAATTGCAGAAGCTCTTCAACGCCGTCCTTCACAGTGGGAGAACTCCTAAGGCGTGGAGCGGGAGCTTGGTGGTGCTGTTTTTTAAGAAAGGAGATAAAACTCTTCTTAAAAATTACAGACCCATCTCGCTCCTGAGCCATGTCTATAAGCTTTTCTCACGAGTGGTCACGAATCGTCTCGCCAGGAGACTCGACGAGTTCCAGCCACCGGAACAGGCCGGGTTTCGCGGAGGATATGGTACCATAGACCACATTCACACAGTGAGGCAGATTATACAGAAGTCTGAAGAGTATAATCAGCCCCTGTGTCTAGCTTTCGTGGACTATGAGAAGGCCTTTGACTCTGTCGAAACCTGGGCTGTTCTGGAATCCTTACAGCGATGCCAAGTGGACTATCGTTATATCGAGGTGTTGAGATGTCTTTACGAATCCGCCACCATGAGTGTCCAAGTACAGGGCCAGCAGTCCAAACCCATCCAATTGCGCAGAGGAGTGAGACAGGGGGATGTCATATCCCCGAAACTGTTCACAAGCGCGTTGGAAGATATGTTTAAGACGCTGGACTGGAAAGGAAAGGGCATTAACATAAACGGTGACTACATCTCACACCTGCGATTCGCTGATGACATAGTTCTAATGGCGGAGTCGCTAGAGGAGCTGAACCAGATGCTGGACGGCCTAGCTTCAGCCTCGCGACGCATCGGTCTTGGCATGAATTTGGATAAAACCAAAGTCATGATCAATGGCCACATTGATCCAATACCGGTCGTCGTACATGGTCACCTTCTCGAAATCGTTTCCGAATATACCTACCTTGGGCAGATTCTGCAATTAGGTAAAAACAATTTTGAGAAGGAGGCCAAGAGGAGGATCCAGCTGGGCTGGGCAGCGTTTGGAAAACTACGTCGAGTCTTCTCGTCATCCATACCGCAATGCTTGAAAACGAAAGTTTTCAATCAGTGCGTCCTACCCGTCATGACCTACGGAGCTGAGACGTGGACACTCACGGTAGGGCTGGTCCACCAGTTTAAAGTCGCTCAGCGAGCTATGGAAAGAGCTATGCTCGGAGTTTCTCTGAAGGATAGGATTCGTAACGAATACATCCGACAGAGAACCAAAGTCATCGACATAGCTCTAAGAATTAGCAAGTTGAAGTGGCAGTGGGCCGGCCATATCTGGCGAAGAACCGACAACCGCTGGGGTAAACGTGTTCTTGAGTGGAGACCACGACTCGGTAAACGTAGCGTAGGACGACCTCCGGCCAGGTGGGATGATGACCTGCGAAAGACTGCAGGCAGATGCTGGATGCGTCAAGCTGAGGACAGGGCGCTATGGCGCTCATTGGGGGAGGCCTATGTCCAGCAGTGGACTAAGATAGGCCGATGATGATGATGATGATGATAAAGACGTTTAATAAATAAGGCAATGAAAATATAGTGCAGCAAAGGCCAGACATATGATAAAGAATGGTCGAACGATTGGAGGTACACACCGTCGATACTAAAATGAACTTTTATAAATAACGAGTACAAACATTTTAGATTACGTGCGAAGCTAAGAAATCACGCGACGTAAACATGATTTATGTCTTGCATTGCAGCTACAGTTAAAAATATATACCTTTATCACTGTCACTCTTTAAAATAATTTTGTTGTTGGTTTTATTTTATTAAAATTATAGATATGAAATTTACGCAAAATCAATTAATTATACATTTAAATACCTACCTAGTAGCAAACAAATAAAAAAAATTGTTCATTAAGGCCCGATTTTTCAATCCTCAGATAAGTCTTAACCAAAGAATAAGATTGTCATCGTGACTTATTTTCTAAAGAGAATCTGTCATTTTATATCAAATTATCCAATGAATAAATTTTAACTGACGATTGAAAAATCAGCCCTAAGTTGGTTAGAAGTTTTATCTATTGTATGTATTCAAATAATAATACAAGCAATAAAAAAATATATTATACTATAAATAAAAGTTATAAAAAGAACAAATACCACTTAAGATCTTTATTTTAAAATCTTGTTGTAGCGTAGCTCGCAGTGAACAGTCGTCTTTTTCTAGGTCGAGGCCGAATTTGTCTGAAAACTCATACCATGCAACAGATAATGCGAATTCGGCGCTCGGCAGCGGCGTACGCGCACGTGGTTATCGAGTGTGTCATGTTTTTTTAGTGTCATTTCTCAAATAGTTATTGAAGAACGATAAGTGGCGGACATTTATGGTTAAAATCAACACTGTAGGCAGTCTTCTCAATTAAAGGTAGGTAGCTAGCTAGCTATATATTATTATGTTGAGTTTTAAAAAAAGTTTTGAGTTTAGATGGGAATTTAGAGTTAGATACGCGATTTCACTTTTAAAAAGTAATCTATAATCATTTGATTTTATTACCGGACTACCTAGTACCTACTACATTAAAATGAATACTTATAAGGCCTATAATAGAAAACTCTTATTAAAAACATGGATCTAGTACACTTTTAGAATATTTTTTAACATCTTTTTAAAATATTTCTATTACTACGACTATTAATTAACTTACAATGAAATTCACTGTCATTTTAAAAAGAGCCTACCTACCTATTTATGCAGAGCGTTATTGTAAAAAGATAAATAAGCAATTAAAACAATATTGAATATAAGAAAGGCGGCGCAATATATTTAATAAAAATAACTACGTACTTTGTTTATTCAATAGATAAATCATTGAAAAATAAGGGATATGAGAACCTTTAGATCTTCATTTAAATCAAAATACATTTTTCAGATTCATGATTGAAGGAACAATCAAAACTTGTAAATGTTTCTTAACTGTTTTTCGAGCTGAAACTAGTTAAGGTTAATAGTATTGTGTACTATGTCCTTTAATAACGTGACGTGACGTGACGTGACAATAACATTGAACGTGAGGTCAATAGCACGGTAGCACCAATCTTTTTGTAACCGTGAGTATTTATGTAAGCCAATATTATATCGCTATTATTTGACAAACATCTCAATACTTATAAAATAAACAAATTCGAGGAAACACATTATCTTATATTGTATAGTTCACTATCCGTAAGAACGTTGATTAGATAAACATAATATAAACACAAAATATACATATAATGACTTGTCCTGACTGACATATTCATCATCGCCGAGCCAAAACCGCTAAAGCTAATTAGATGAAATTTGGACTGTATGTTAATTGGGTGACGTAACCAGCCATTAAGAAAGGATTTTACGGAAACCACACCCTAAGGGGGTCAAAAAGGGGGTCAAAGTTTGTATGAAAGTCCGCCAGTTTTGAAGTAAAATACATGAAAATTGGTATTTGGCTTTTTAAAAAGAAATAAAGAATGACGTGTCTCAGGAATCTTGTTTATTTTCCTTTGAAGGAGTAAAAAAAGGAGGGTTTTTATTGGGGAAATCGTTATTTTTAAAGTACGAACTATGAAAATGAATAAATCAATCTTTAGATTTTCAATAAAAATAAAGAATGACGTGTTTTAGCATTTTTGGAAAAATCTCCTCTAAAGAGGTGAAATAGGGATGGCAAGTTTGTATGGACATCGGTCATTATAAAAGTTAAATCCTTCGGTGTTTGGAATGGTTTGAAAATATGAAGTGTTTTAGCATTATCCTTATATACACTTATTTTTAATAAGTTTGACTCTTATTAAAAACAATTACAGGTCGTGTAGCCCATGTTAGCAAAGCCGCGAGCAAAAGCTAGTATCTCATAAATTAAAAATATTGTTACTTTACCGTTTTGTTCCAAAGGAAGGTAAGAAATAAACTTTAATACCTCAACCCCTTATAAGGCCCTGTCTATATCTTGGACATAAATATTTTAACTTTATTCCGTCATTTATCAAAGAATATTATGTATACATAATATGTACTAAAGGCTTAACTACCTTCCGCTCATGGTTTCACACGCCATGAAATTGGTCTGCCCTGAATTATATGAGATGTATTTGACGTAAAGGAATGACAAATAAACGCATTTTTTCACCATTATATCATATTACTATACTATTTTATATGCTCCGACCAGTCTATTGAAATGACCCCAAAAACGGTAAATTTTATCAAAAAGTCTGTATATCACTAATACAAGTTTCAAAAATAACCTATTCCTATTTCATTCAGTTGTTGTTGGAAAGCAGTCGATAAGGTTATGGTGGGTTATGGCCATATCTCCTTCTATTGGTTACATGGGAAAGCCTGAGCACATTAGTGGGACGTTTATAGGCTGGTGATTTCAAAAAAATATTAACAAGATTCACCACAGACAGACATATATTTCGTTAATGGTTTTTAGTTACACATGACGTGTAAGATTAAACTAATCGTTCTATTAACAAAAAACACCTGTCTGATTGTAGGTACAATTGTTTGTTAACCATGAACAAATGAGTCTATGCCCACAGTATCAAAATAGCTCATATTTCTATAAGTATAAGGTTCAGGATATCGTATAGTTTAAAAAGCCAATAGCATGTAAGGATGTTTTTACCATACTGTTTATTGTTATGTTATATTTTTGACACTTACTTTGTTAATATGGGATCTTTCGCCTGACTGATAATTAAGATATTTTAATGATTAATGTCAAACTTCGTCAGTCTTTGCTAGACTGGTGTTGTTGACTTGCTGTATTTATTTTCAAGTTGAAGTCGGAAGTCAACAAAGCTTCGCATGTTATTTATTAGCGGAAGCTTAAATGGTGGCAGCCAGGCGGACTCAAAAGCCTTGACTTACCACCAACCAAACCAAGAACTGTAATATAATCAGACGCCTGCATATCAAACTATCCAAAACTTATAAAATTTCTTCAATAAATGTTCAACCATATACCATATAGTCATAAAGTTCAAACTCTATTGACGAGCTTTGACAGTTTGTAGTAGTCTGACGTGCAGGAGTGTGCCGGGAACTAGGGATATGTTCCGATATGCACTGCTAGCACTGTAAGGTGTGACGTCAATTTAGTATACTGCGATGCCGTTTTTTTTTAAAAAATATATTTACGGGTAAGCAAAGTGCCTTGATCTCACCTGATGTTAAGTGATGATAAGGCCAATGATGGAAGCGCACTTCACCCGGGATCCTCAACTAGTGAGGCACTGACTATCTTATCTCTAGCTGCCGGAACACAACAATGCTACAAACATTGATGTTATGGCGACATATTTAGATAAAATGGTGGTAGCTAGCCAGGCGGACAAACAAGTCCTACCACCAACCAAACCGAGTACACAAACATGAACCCCTCGCTGGGAATCGAACCCGGGACCTCTGGGTCTAAACCGGTGGTCTTAACCACTAGACCACAGAGGCGTTCCTTTATAGTTAGCTATACTGGTTACTATTTAAAACGGAACGTAGTCCAGTATACTGTCATCCATGTCATCATTTCTGGACGCTGTTGATCACGTGATCAAAGCATTGAGAGCACCTTACCTCGAAAATGCCAGTGCTTACAGTACAAAAATGGCGATGATTTATGACGTCATATATTTCCCTAGGATACTGCGGCAGTATACTGTCAGTCCGTAACGGAACAAATTTCTCACCAGTAAGAGCACTGGACAGTGCTCGCAGTGTATATCGGAACATACCCTTACTCTGTGACCGCTGCGGTGATCTGACCACTAGACCACAGAGGTTGTTTAATGTCAATGTGTTTTCTATCAATATGTATCTAAACAGCTGCAGCGAACCTGGCTGGCGGCCCTTTACATAATACACAAAATCACACTCAGACCATACTGTGAAATCAAATCATCAAAAGCAAATAAAAAAAATAAAAATAAAATCCAAGTAGATGTTACCGTTTTTTAGGGTTCCGTAGCCAAATGGCAAAAAACGGAACCCTTATGGATTCGTCATGTATGTATGTATGTCTGTATGTCTGTCTGTCTGTCTGTCTGTCTGTCTGTCTGTCTGTCTGTCTGTCTGTCCGTCCGTATGTCACAGCCACTTTTTTCCGAAACTATAAGAACTATACTGTTGAAACTTGGAAAGTAGATGTATTCTGTGAACCGCATTAAGATTTTCACACAAAAATAGAACAATAAATTTTGGGGGTTCCCCATACTTAGAACTGAAACTCAAAAATATTTTTTTCATCAAACCCATACGTGTGGGGTATCTATGGATAGGTCTTCAAAAATGATATTGAGGTTTCTAATATAATTTTTTTCTAAACTGAATTGTTTACGCGAGAGACACTTCCAAAGTGGTAAAATGTGTGTCCCCCCCCTGTAACTTCTAAAATAAGATAATAATAAAACCCTTCGTGCGCGAGTCCGACTCGCACTTGGCCGGTTTTGTACAAACACTAAAACAATTATATGGAAGAAGCAGCAAGCTTGCTAAAAAGGAATATCTAACTATGAAGCGATACTACTCATTATAAACTCATCCATAAACGTATGATTCAAGTAATTAGCATAAAAAAAGCTTAATCAGTTCATCGTAACATATTCCACAAGTAACACGTGGTTGATGACCGTTACACAATATGTTATTACGGTTGCCAAGTGAACAAACAACAGTTCTAATTTATACAATTTAAAGTTGGTATTTAGTTGGTAAGAAATATTTTATTACTAGCTTCCGCCTGCGGCTTCGTTAGCGTGGAATTTGGTTTGACACTAAAGCTCAAAATAAGGAGGCTGCAGAGAAGGTAAGCCTGTAATACAAACACGCACACATATGTAGACAACCACAAGGACACGGAATCTCGCAACAGCTGCGCTCGAACTGGTTTGAGATGGTCCGAGATTCCGTGTCCGTAAGCGCGGTATGTATTAAACTTACCTTCTGGGGGTCTCCTTAATTTGTGACTTAAATCTCTATCGCCTGTCCCTATATGCGTAGGTATATAGGCCTTGTACCTATGTAGGTATAGTGCATAATACGACACTGTACAGTGAGATCCCTCACTATCTTTGTGCAAAATCAGATCGATTCAATCTTTCACGTCATGAAGAACGGACACACATATAAACAAACACACTTTCGTATTTATTATATTAGAATAGAATTAGAATGGACATGAATTCCTTCCGTTATTTTAGAGTTAACTGTAAAATCTTTTCATCAGAGTGCCAAGTGCGAGATTGGTTCGCCATTCGAACACGTTAAAGAAAACGAGAATTTGTATGGCAAAAAATACTCTTCTCGTATGTCGCCAGGAGGCGCTGCTTCAATGCCATACTAATTTTCGAACGTAATCGAATGAACACGGATAGTAAACAAAACTCACACTAGGCACCCTGTATTTTGTTAAGTAATACATATACACATTTGAAATTGGATACCTATTTTTAGTTGAACTTAACTGAGATGTTTTTGTGGAGATAATTTGTTGTAAGCGTAACCGGAAATTTTGTAGGCGGCATAAAACTTAAAATGGTTTCTAAAGCCGTGTGAAAGAAAATAAATGAAAAGATCGAAACATCCTCAGAGGGTTTCTAGAGGGGATGGGACCACGCAAGCGTTTCCCCGTCTCTGAATCAAAGTTGTCCAAAGCGTTCGGATAGGATAAATCGGATCTGTTTGTTTATAATTTACCTAATATTTTTTGCATTTCATCAAGTCGTGTCGCTATACCAACAATGTTAGTAACATTATGTCGGTAGGTAGCTTTTCGGTAGTTGAGGATACCGAGAAAAGTGCACTTCAATCTTCGGCATTGTCGACGTTATCATACGTCGACAATGCCGAAGATGGATACCATGGCGTTACCATCAGATGAAATGAAGGTCAAGCGCTTGTCGTTGTAGAATGTTAAAAACAAAAGAGTAGTCTAAAAATAACGTCCAAGTTAAACTTAATTTGTACAATAGGTACTTTAGTAGAACACAAACAGAAACCGTATGAGAATTTATACGTTTACGACAATATCAATGTCTCAAGTACCTTGAAAGTTGAATAAAATGAGGACAATGTCATTCATTTATGAGAGGGAAATCGGATGCGTTTAAAGAAAGTGCTTTTGAAATTATTGTTGCTCAAGTGCTTTGGAGTCGTCATAAAACCCTACCAATCCGTATTGAGCTATGATCTGCGATCTCCTCATGTGATGTGGGAATGCCTGAGCCAAGCAGTATTTATATCTATAATCTGGTGATGATATTTACCCAAGACTTAGTTGAAATGGTCGAGAAAAGCATCTGTTGTATAATTATGCGCATATATTAAATGTTATTTTTACAATTTGTCAATGGTGTTAATCAGTATGTAAAAGAGGCCCTACCACTGGGTTTAGATTTATGATCTAGCTAGATTATAAGCGAATAATTATAAAACGGGGAAGATTTTTTGTCCACGATAACTTTTTCACAACAGACCTTGGCACATGTAGAGGTTTTTTATAACATTGTGTATTTAGCTGTTTCGTTCTTATTGCTTTAAGAATAAGGAAAACTTTAAACAAACTTTTACTAATTTTTAATATGTATGTTGTTTCAGATGTATAAAGTAGTATCGTCACTTGTAGCTGTCGTCGCGATAGGCACTGGATTAGTTATCACATATGTACTGCACAAAGTGCCAGAAAAACCAAATTTCGATTTAGAAAGATGGTGGGGCATCGGTCCAAAGCCAAAACAAGAGGATGTGGCGATCAGATTATTCAATGTTGATTTCAATGAGACGGTAAGAACTCTAATAACCTATCATCTTTTAAATAATACTCGTAAGGATAATAATAAGAATTCCTAAGCATATTGAATACGAGTCAAAGAAAAGTGACTTGAAAACTCTCTTGAAAACGATACTGATGTTAAGTAAGTATAAGTGGTACCTTACCTGGCTCACTTATTTAATAGTAGACTTCCGTATTTCGTAGAATTAATTTTACTAACGCATAAAAAACGTACTGACGACTTAAAATGCTATTTTCATATGAACTATGAAGTTCGTTCATAGTTCATATGAAAATATAAACTACTAACAAACTCATGATTGTCTTTGATATTTTTTATACGACCTAGTCACAAACTGACTGATACGGGCCGCCTGATGGAAAGCGGTTACCGTTACATTACACATTTTAATAACATTTATTACCTATAACACATACATAGATAAGATGGTGACAGCTTACTAATAGATAAATCAATCAACTAAATTTAAAACCTAAAAGCCGAACTGTTATCAAATAGAGCAATGAGCAATAAAAACGACCATAGGATACAAAGTAATCTGTGATATCATAGTACATTAGCAATAATGGGCACAAAAAAGAAACAATTATTCTTATTACAGAACGAACGACTAAAATGGTGCTTCGAACTTACAGATTATTCAAGACTTGAAGCAGAGGGTCAGAAACAGACGCCCTCTCACAAGACCTTTGGAAGGCATACAGTCAGAATACGGGATGAACACCATTTATTTAGAAAAAATATTGGATTACTGGGTGGAAAAATACGACTTCAAGGGCAGAGCTGCTTTGCTGAATAGATTCCCTCACTACAAAACCAGAGTTCAAGGGCTGGATATTCACTTCATAAGGGTGAAACCAAACGCGAAAGGGCGCAAAGTTTTGCCCCTAATGATGCTGCACGGATGGCCCAGTTCTTCTAAAGAATTCGACAAAGTGATTCCTATTTTGACGGCACCTAGAGACGGATATGACTTCGTTTACGAGGTAATAGCAGCCGATTTACCTGGATTCGGATTCTCGGAGGTAAGATAAGATCTATAAGTAAATAGCCTATATACTGTCCCACTGCTGGGCAAGGCCTCCATCATTTAAATCAAGTCGTCGCTACAATTGATGGGTATTGACTTAATCACCATGCTTGTCAAATGGTGGTTTTAAACACACTTTGCGCGGCCTGCCCCCCAACCGCCTAACCCTCTCGCTTTCGATCGCTTCGAAGGCGAGGCCCTCGTCTCGCTTTCTAATATAATATCGAATAATATCGATAGCTATGGCCTATAGTTTTCGATATTGCTTTCATATTGCTTTCGAAATGACAAGATGACGCCTCTTCCTCACCTCGCCTTCAAAGCGATCGAAAGCGAAAGATTTAGGCGGTCGACCCCCTGGGAATTGAACCCGTGACTTTCGTGTATCGGGCCAAGTGCTTTGCCACTCGTCAACCGAGGCCACTAAAGCGGTATTGCGAGCAATTTAAGGCGAAGGGTAAGGCACACTAGCGCCGCTAATGGATTTAATTTGATAACTGCTAAACTGGATTTTTTTTTCAAACACGGACCTTACTTTCATTTCACACCACAATCAACATGCACAGTAATATAATTACAAAAAATAGAGTTATACAATTTACAGATTGTGGCGGGCCGATACCTGGACTAGGAAGTATCCCGTAAATACAGGTTATCGACCCTCCACCCCAAACAATGGTCAGGAAAATAGGTACCTATAATTAATTTGCTCTACTTTTAGGTTTGTTTTTGTATTCATTCGCTAACACCAAAAGTGGCCATTGTTTGTGAATAAATGCGATAGCCCGTTTTGTGAATAAACCACGCAACAAAAAGTAGTGCACAATTATTAAATAAATACTATAGATGCTTTCCTGTTATCGCACGGTACGCAATGTTTAAAAAAAGATCCGGTCCGTTAATAATTGTCAAATTATCAATTGGTGGCGCTAGTGTGCCTTACCCTTCGCCTTAAGCACATGTCATCATTTAGATAGGCGAGGAGTTGACATCTTTAATCTGGCACGTGTTGTAGTTTTTAAGTGTATTGGACTTTAAACGATACCTACCATCAAAATAATTATCTTAATTACTATTTTTAACTGTAAATGATAATTAATGATAATGCTAATCGAAAATATTTTATATACTTATATACTTTATATGGAAATATGTCTGTCTTGTTTTCCCGGGATCAACCTAATAAAAATTAAATACAATAGAAAATTCTATATGACAGACGTTCAAAATACTATTGTAACGTAACGAATTTTACCGGATGCTAATTAGATCATAATAGTTTTGTATGATAATGACTATTGAGTCATAATTATAATCTGATATGAATATCCGTTAAAAGTCCAGTTTTGGCAGAAACATTTAAGTTGTGTACCTGATATAATTTAAGTAAGTAGTAGTTCGCTTCGCAGGGCAAAACGCTTAGCCTTACAAATAAACAAAGAATAAGGTACGAATAGTTATTCCGTGTTTTGTCTAATTATCAAATTTAAAATGACGTTTACACGACAAAAACAACACACGGAATAACTATTCGGACCTTATTCTTTGTCTATTTGTAAGGGGCTTAGTGCCTTACATGTTGTGCCGTGTTTTGTTCCAGTCATGTAAACGTCATTTCAAATTAGAGTAAAAGAGACAAAACTCGGAATAACTATTCGGACCTTATTCTTTGTTTATTTGTAAGGCACATAAGGTTTGATAACATTATAATAAATCTATATATATACATACTATAATGACTTGTCCTGACTGACTCATTCATCATCGCCGAGCCGAAAGCCGAAATTGGATGAAATTTGGACTGTAGGTTAATTGAGTGACGTAACCAGCCACTAAGAAAGAAATTTACGGAAATCACACCCTAAAGGGGTCAAATAGGGGGTGAAAGTTTGTATGAAAGTCGTCAGTTTTAAAGTAAAATACATGAAACTTGGTATTTAGCTTTATGATAAGAAATAAAAAATGACGGGTCTCTGGAATTTTGTTTATTTTCTTTTACAGAAGTAAAAAAGGGAAGAAGATTTTTTTGGTATAATCGTTCTTTTTAAAGGGACGGAAAAGAACGGGGAAAGGTACGGGAACAAGAATCGTAGCCGTTAGCTAAGTAGGTACTTACTTAACCTATGCGCCAAACCTTTCTGTAGTTTAATCTTTGAAATTGAATTTTCATAGTAAGGGCATGAACCTGAAATAGTCATGTGCCTTAACATAGTCGATATTTATATTAATAATTAAAAATAACAATTTTTACTAAAAACTAAATCTTAATGCAAAGTTTTTAAGAAATTTACAGAGGACTCTTTATAAGATGTACTTTAACAACCTTTAGGTATAACGTAATTTTGCAACAGGTTGTATAGATTTCAGGATTTTTGAAAAGTTAAGGAAATAGGGGATGACAATTTGTACAGCAGGTTTCAAAACGGACCAAAATTACTTACAAAGAATGATATTTATTACGCTGTTTTGTGTTACACACTTATTACTAATTTTGGCTCGCATTGGATGGGCTTTTTAATGATAAAAAATGAAAGTCTTAATGTTGAAATGACGTGACATGTTTAGTTGATCTGGGGGTCCCCGCCAAGTCGAGCAAAACAGCGGCAAGGCCGTACTATTCCTTTCTCGAAACAGTTCAGGCCATTTTCGACCCCGTATAACTTTGTTGTGGATAACACTAGAAGCCTGAATTTTCAGTAACCAAGCAGGCATTGTATAAACACGGTATATTTTAAATTTCATTAAATTTGAATCAGTAGTGAATTATAACTAGTCAAAGTTTCTTAATTTTGTCACTCACTAACTGACTGACTGACTGACCGATCATCAAAACCCTAAGGCACTTCTAGCAGACATAAAAGCTTCAAATTTAGAATAAAATTAGTGTTTAGTGTATAAATAAAGGAAAAACTAAAATATTTTGCAATTTCGGCCCAGTTTTCTAGATACACCAACTGCATATATAACTTTGTAATCCCATATAAATGTATAGAATTACAAAGTTACATTTGCATTTAATGAATCAGTGTACCTATAAGATGTCATCAAAAACAAACTTGTAAAAAAAAACCAAGTCTCGCAACTCAGTTCTTCTACCATAAAAAGTTATGAGATCCATGTTACTTAAGGGACCTTCTGTCTTAAGTTATTATGTAATTAGCTAACCTAACAACATCTTATAGTGACCATATCAATATTTAAAAAAAATGTTTTAAATAAATAGATTGACTTGGCAATCGCACTAAACAATTTAATTTTAAGCCTCGTATTCATGGTAAACATTTGTTTAGCAACAGTTGATCAACATTGTTGATGAGCGGTGAGAATGTTGCTGGAAACTTTGTTTAAATCAATATAGGTTGTCCACATGCCAGTCTGCGTTAAAATGTTGCCCAAGGAAGTAGTGTTGTTGTATTCTCTGTATCTGATGTATATAGGATTTCTTACAAAAAATTTAAAAAATAGATGGTGGGTGCGAAACTATCTCCTGCAAAGAGAAAATTTGATGAGTGACCTCAGAAAGACAGATGGATCATTTAGTAACTTTACGAGAATGTCGAAAAGGGATTTCGAACATCTTCTGGAAATGATTGGTCCGTCAACAGCCAAAAGGGAAACAAATATTCGTCAGCCAGTTTCACCTCAAACGAGGCTGGCTATTACATTACGGTATCTTGCAACTGGAGATTCATACAGTTCTCTTTCATACACATTCAGAGTATCAAAACAATTGATCAGCAAAATCATACCAAATCCATTTACATGTCTTTAGTTTTCTTTGCCAACAACTTTTTTTGACTCTAGTAAATTGAGTACGCAGTACATGTATTTTAGTTTCCACATCTTTTTTGGGTATACTTAGGGTTTGAGAAAATTTCTTCAAATGCATCGTTCTTTTTGTTTCTATCCCTGTATTCTTTGATTGAAGAATCCCATAATAATGCTTTTGATTGAAATAGTTCTATTAATTGCATTATTTTATCATTGCAATTGTTGATAAACAGATGTTGTCGCTCATCGGGCGAGAACTTGGCAACATGGCGTTTGCAACTCTACAACACGCAGTGTTGCCAGCAACATGTTGACAGCAACTCCGCAACACGTTGATTCAACTTTGTTGCTAAACAAATGTTTATCATGAATACGAGGCTTTATATAATATATGTATTGCTCGTGAGATAAATTGTGTTTTCATGCGATGGTCAAGTTAATCTATTTGTTTAAAACATAAAAGATTTTTAATATTGATATGGTCACTATAAGATGTTGTTGGGTTAGCTAATTACGTAATAACTTAAGACAGAAGGTCCCTCAAGTAGGGACTGAATAAATTAACCCACTTGGTATTACATGGATTATTTGATATTATTATTATAATTTAGTTTATTTTTAATTGCACCCATTTTTATTTTCTTAATTTTATTATTTTTCGCCCAAGGTTACCTGGAAGAGATTGCTGGTTAGCAATAAGGCCGCCTATTTTGTACTGTCTTTTTATCAATTTATCGGTATTTGTTTTTTTGTGTGCAAATAAAGTTTATTATTATTATTATTATTATGGATCTCACAACTTTTTACGGTAGAAGAACTGAGTTGCGAGACTTGGTTTTTTTACAAGTTTGTTTTTGATGGCATTACATAAACACCTTTATGATATTTACCTTTGATAAGTTTGGCTATTATTAAGAATAAACATAAGTTGGCTAATCCACGTGAGCAAGGCCGCGAACAAAAGCTAGTCTTTATATAAAACAATTACACATCATTCAAATAAATACCTACCTAAATACTTTTAATGTACGTAGTTATGCTAATCAATCGGTTCAGTTTAGACTGGGTTTATTATAAAGTTAATGTTATCATAAACTATAGGTACCTACCTACTCGTTAAGTCGTCTTACTCGTCAAAACAAAACAATGTTACCCCTAAAAGTAGTGAGAAAAAAACGCGGCACGTGTAAATTACGAGTCAATGGCACCGGCAAATATAACCAGAGGTCACAGTCACGCAACAGATTTGTGTAGTTTTTATAGTATAGTAGTTATATTACATACGTAAAATTTAAAAAAACTGACTTCTTGTTTGGCCTCTTTAAACAAGCATGTCTTCTATTCCGATAA
Source organism: Eudonia mercurella (assembly GCA_963082485.1). Classification (NCBI taxonomy): domain Eukaryota; kingdom Metazoa; phylum Arthropoda; class Insecta; order Lepidoptera; family Crambidae; genus Eudonia; species Eudonia mercurella. The sequence goes on from OY720034.1 coordinate 7,785,859, forward strand.
CAGATTTCATGTCAATTATAATAATTTGTGACATTACCACGTGTACAGTTGTTACGAGCAATAACATGTAAACAATGTAGCTCTTAATACTTTAGAATAAGAGACAATACTAGTCAAAAGTGTATACATTTTAATGCACGTGACTGTACATACACGTGCGCAGCCATATTTTGAATTGAACAAGTTCGTGCTAGCGATGTGTCGTTATCGTTTTTTGAAATCACAAAACAAAAACGTTATCCGATTGTAAATAACGTTATTAAAACTATAAATTTTTGACAACTATCTATTTCAACACGTTGTCGAACTGTATGAATATTAACATTATGTTGTTAGGTTTGAGTTGTTAGCTACTGTTAACATTTTCAATTAACTTGCCTTCGTACTTTACCAGGCTTAAGACTATATTGCAAGTGAAATATGAATAATCACACTTATGCAAACGTCATAATATAGTTTCGTTCATTCGCTCACGCGTGGACAAACTTATATTCGCTCGGTTATAGAAGTTTAGAGCGTTGTGGAAAATAGATAGGTAGTTTTTTTGTCGTTGGATAACTAGTGATCGTTGTTCAGCCAAATAGATAGTTGTATAACAATCTAAGTTGAGTGGAAAGGATTTTTGACAAAAAATATAGAATACACATAGGATCAAGAGGAGAAGACTGAAGTATAGAAACTAATGGCATCATTTGCTGTACAGACGGCTCCAGAAAGGAGTCGACAAAGCTCTCTAGATCCAGCGTGCACATTAAATGCGCAGACGGGACGGAGATGAACAAATCGATACCGCTAGGTAGATTCGATGGCCGAACACCTCACTATTACAGGAAAAATGGTCATTCTTATTCTTATCTACAGCGACAGCCAGGCGGAGCTGAAGGCACTAGGCAGAGAAGAGACAACATCAGCAATCGTCAAAGAATGCAAGGAATCATTAAAAGGCTGGCCGAGAGAGCGGACCTGATGATAGCGTGGGTCCCCGGACACAAGGGAAACACGGAAAACGAACAGGCCGAGGAAACTAGTCGGAAAGGGAGCAAAGGAAAGCTTGGTGGGACCGGAGCCCCGGCTGCCAATAGCGCACAATATCACCAAGGGAGTAATCAGCCACAGCATCACAGCAGAAACCAACCGAAGATGGAGGTCCTCGACTGGTATGAGACAGTCGAAGATCTTCATCAAGGAAATGGACAAGAAAAAGACTAGCAAACTGATGGGACTCTCCAGAGAGAACATGAGGCTAGTCATAGAGATCATAACAGGACACTGTCGACTGAATAGACATCTGACAGTGATAGGAGTGAAAACCGATGCCCGGAGTGCACGGCATAAGGCAAGCGTAGAGAATAAGCTAATACCAATCAATGGTAGCGATGACTTGATGACGATATCAATGATGAAGACCTTCGCCCAGCAGTGAAACAGTACATAAACTAATTACTTTACTTACTGTTAAAACAACACTCAATGTCTTAATAAGTATGAATTCTCATAACCAATGTAATTATTTGATTTCAGGGAACTAACAAACAAGGTCTTAGCCCAGTGCAAATAGGCATCATTATGAGGAATCTTATGAGGCAGTTGGGATTTGAGAAATTCTACGTTCAAGCTGGCGATTGGGGTTCACAATGCGCTACTCATATGGCGACGTTATTCCCTGATGAGGTTCTAGGGTAAGCTTTTTTGCTTAGGCCAACAGCAACTAACAAATCGCTAAAAATACTTCATTAAATGTGACGTCGGGTCAGTAATGGCGAGTATACTCATAATTGGTGATGTCGATGCTACCTCTTGTTAGGAGAAGGTCGTGAGAGTATATAGGTATGCATGGAAAAATACTTTTGTACAACTGAATAATCAGTATTGTCTTAAATAAAAACAATGATTATTATATTTCCTACCTATGTGCCTAAACCGACAACGTGAATTTGTATGAAGTTGAAGAAGCGAGCGTCTCTTAGTGTCAGAAGAGTAGAATTAAAATGTTGTAATACAAAATTTCGTAATTTTTAACGTGATCGAATGACATAATAAAACATGCACTAGGCATCGAGTTTAAGAATATAAATGTAAAATATATAAAGTTTTTGTAATTCATTTTCTTAAACAATTGAGCATATATTGCCTACTTTAGTACCATGCCATATAATAGCTGTACCAGAATGTGATTAGCATCTGTTATATTATTAGGTTGGTTTGACGAAGTAAAAATAAATCTTTAGGCTCATTAACTATGGTACAAATTGCTCTATATCATTGTATCTATTGAAAATGTTTCAGATTCCATACAAATATGCCAATATCTTCGAGGCCAATAAGCACTTTCAAAATGTTCGCGGGCGCCTTATTTCCTACGTTATTCGTCGATCCAAAATATGTGAACAGAATATATCCTCTTAGAAACCTTTTCTCATATATTATAAGAGAAAGTGGATATTTCCACATACAGGCTACAAAACCCGATACTATTGGTAAGTACGATTTAGTATTTTTATTTAATTTGACGTAAGGGAGAACAGATTTCACTGGCATATAAAACTCGTAAAAAGGTTTTGAAGTTCAAAACCTGTTCATAAAATCACATTAAGTTCCATAGACGAAGAAGAAGTCTAATATAAGTTTTTTTTCTTTTAATTGATGGCTTCGTGCGATTAGCACATTTAGCCAGTGTCAAAGTAATTTTTCTAACAAGTAAAGTAATACATAAATAAACAATATTTCTTTCCTGTATGATGATGATGAATGATAATAGAAATGAGAAGTGAGAAATGATATTCCCTCCAACCCCTCGAGTATCTCAGTAAAGATGTGGGGCTTTACTAAGTCCTCGGGCGGACTTCTTGAGAGAATTTGAAAAGTGACGTTGCACTGTTTTGTTTCATTTGCCAACACTTAACGGTTAATAATCCACCATCATTTCACATTAATATTCGACATAACACAAATTTTAGAAAATAAAACAAAACCGCAGGCATGGCTCTTCACTTTCCCGCCAAGAACCCCTAATATAAGTTAACATAGGGCCTAGTGTGAGTTTTTATATGCCATGATTGCATTAACGAAACCGAAAAAAATATGTATGGCATTTAAGCATAAGCGTGCCTCCTGGTGACAAACGAAGAGAGTCCAAATTTTGCGGTATCAATTCTCGTTTTAGTTTACTTACATGATCGAATAGCAAATAGAACTCGATATCTACTGCGTACCTTTCACTCATATTGACTCGTTATAGTAACAAAAATACAAATGATAAGAAAAAACGTAAGTGAAAGAGATAGATATAAGATATCGCTTGAATGATTGCTCTTTTCAAATGATTTGTTTTGATGCTTGGCACAGACTAATCAGAGAATGGCTTAATGGGGAAGAAAACGCAAAACTTTTACGCAGAGGGCACTGTGCGTTTGTTACTTGTCAAACATTCTGTATAAAAATCGGCTGGTTTTTCTTACGTTTTTTTTTTGCTTTAAGTAGTGTCCTTTTGTAATGTAAACAAAGTTTTAAGCAATGTATTCTACCTGGCGAATCGCAAATCTGAAGGAAGAATTGAAAAAAGGGGTGCCTCGCGTCAAGGAAAGAAATCTGATCGGATAGAAAGGTAAGTTTTGATATAAGTTCCACGCCTATTTCACGCTTCTAGATTACTACAACTATTTAAATAAAATAAATCACATACTTCAGTAATGAAAAGTAGTAAAATATGATGTTTTTTTCACCTTACGAACTAACAATTTATTAGAAAAGTAATATTACCTCAAAATAATTCAATTATAAAGAAGTTAAACATTTAATTTCTATTACAGATTGGAGGCTTATGACAAAAACTGCAATTTTGATATCAAAATCAAAAGTAGACTAAATGTCTTTCCAATCGCTCTGTTCGGGCTGAAGTAGAAGGTTCTGCTGTGCTATTCAAAAATTTACGACGAAGTAGAAAACCTGTTACAACAAGTTTTAAAATCTATAAATAAATGTTACAACTGGATATTTCGTTTTTATTACAACATGTTGTTGCTTTAACAACTTTTGCTTTAAAGTTTCTTCTTCTTAAGGCGAAGGGTAAGGCACACTAGCGCCACCAATTGATAATTTGACAATTACTAACGGACCGGATCTTTTTTTAAACATTGCGTACCGTAAGATAACAGGAAAGCATCCATAGTATTTATTTAATAATTGTGCACTACTTTTTGTTGCGTGGTTTATTCACAAAACGGGCTATCGCATTTATTCAAAAACAATAGCTACTTTTGGTATTAGCGAATGAATACAAAAACAAACCTAAAAGTAGTGCACAATTATTAAATAATAGATGTTTGCCTAGTGTCGGAAGGTCCGCAATGTTTGAAAAAAAATTCCAGTTTAGCAGTTATCAAATTAAATCCATTAGCGGCGCTAGTGTGCCTTACCCTTCGCCTTAAAGCTCTTTCCCAATTTTTCTTACTGTGGAATTTGGAGGAAATTTATGTGAACCTATTTCTTCATATCCAAAGGCCACACGTCGACCCGTTATTTAATAAAGTTAAGGATTCCTATTAAATTATAATAATTTGTATGGAGTTTGACAGCAGGTGTGTAACAAACACTTGGCACCCTCTAGAATAAACTGTTTGACAGTTTGCTTCCCCAATGGAACGTTTTCGAGTTTTCACTATTCATGCGTTAGAAACGATTTTTTTCTTTTTAATATAGGTAGTTGATTGACAATTGAGAAATATGAGACTAAAAACAAAGCAGTTTGAAATTAAACAAGGTAGTTTAAAAAGGAACACTTGATGTATTGCACAATTTTAGATGATGATTGAGTCATAGTACCTGTAAATGTAAAATAAAAGATATCGCTACTATCAATTTAAAAATTACTGCGTGTAAAAGATTATGACACAACTAATCATGCTGATTTGAATGCTGATTAAAAACAGCTAACTAACAATTTCTATATTAAATCATATTTTCAACAGGAGCTTGTTTCGAAAGCGGCTACTACCACGTTTAAATTGCGATCGTGCAAGTTAAGCAACTTTCCCACTGTCTGATTTTCGGATGGGTGACCAAACTGCAATATCTCAAGCTCCTTCGTCTTTTGGAATGCAGCCGTAAAAGCCCACTGAGACACATTGGGCCCGCATGTTCATTGTTAATGTGGGAAGGCTAGATCGGTTTTTATGAGGCTGATCATGATGAAACTTTTATTCTCAGAAACGAATCAAGTTACGTTATATATTTTTAAACAAAAAGAACTATATGTTAAATAGGCATAGGCAAACATTTGAACAGACCAGAAAGTCATGTATTTTAGAAAATCATTATTTAAAAAAAACCATTTGCAACTTTTGTTTTACACCAACAACTTGTCCTTGCCGAGTTTTTTGCGCCTTCTTCTCGGTACAAAGTCTCCACCTTAGGGTTTATGGAGTCATGGCTTTGAATTAACGTTAAGCAAATCATTTTGAATAAAAATGTTAAAATTCAACATTTTTATTCAAAGTTAACGGAGGAGCTCGATGGCGTAGTGGTTAACGCGCCAGGTCTGCGAGTGCTGAGGTTAAGCAACTTTCGCAGAGCCCGGTCATTGGATGGGTGACCAAAAATTTATCATCTCGAGCTCCTCCGTGCTTCGGAAGGCACGTAAAGCCGTTGGTCCCGGCTGCAATAGCAGTCGTTAACAACCACCAATCCGCTGGGCCCGCGTGGTGTTTATGGCCCGTTCTCCCTATCCATCCATAGGGAAGGCTCGTGCCCAAGTAGTGGGGACATAAAATGAGCTGATGATGATTCAACATGATACCTATGCTTTTCCTCAATACTAACATGTGTACAATATTGTTACAGGTGTCGCTTTAACTGATTCGCCAACCGGCTTAGCTTCGTACATCATAGAGAAAATGGCAATATGTAGTAACAGAGACCAGCTGGACACACCCCACGGCGGAATAGAGAATCTGAATGTGGACGATGTCCTAGACACCATCACCATTCTTTGGACAAACAATTGTATCGTGACTGCTAGCAGGATATACGCGGAAGGGTTCCGACATCCCGAAGTTATAATTGTGCACAAGTAAGTATAAAATCTATCGCAATAGAATAACATTATACGGTTTTAATTGTTTATTTTTTAAACAAGATTTTTGGGTTTTTGGGTCATAGACCGTTTTGTCTTTCATCGTACTCTGCTCGGATGTTACCCCTTCTGTATAATGTGTTGTTTTTTTTGTAAGAGGCAAATAAAGATATTAATTTTTTTATATATTAAACATATTGGGAAAAAAATACAATATTTTGTATTATTCAATATATTATAGGCAAATTGCAACTTGCCATTTGTTCTAAGATATTTCTTTAGTGAATTATTTTCAGGTGTTGCATTAACAATATTATTAGTCTATACCAGAGTGAGCAAACTTTTTCACTTACGTGACAATATTTACTAACAAAATCTATGGCGGGCCAGGCTATTGAATTTTTTGCTGTATTTTATCAATCTATCATTTTTTTTTTGTGAAATAAAAATACTGATAGATATTGCATTTTCTAAAGCACACACACACTTGAATTTTTGTTTGATGGTCGCGGGCCTGACTTCGATCATTCACGGGCCGGAGATGGCTCGCGGGCCGTAGTTTGCCCATCCCTGGTTTATACAGTAGTGTTAAATACCACTTCTTAGTTTATGACTTACAGCCAGGAGAAGGTTTATGGGCATCATAAGATTGTAAAGCGAATGCACGTTGTAGGTATAACGTGACTTAAGCTAATTTTGATATTAAGTATGTTTATTTTTAGCGATTAATTCATACCAATAAAGAATACTAAACTAATTATGGCATTACTCTTTACAGCATACCTACGCCAGTGCCAACGGCAATAATAAACTTCAGGTACGAAGTGCTCTACCAACCGGACTGGATGGTAAAGGACAAATTCCCAAAACTTATCAGATCAACCACTTTGGATGTCGGCGGGCATTTCGCAGCGCTACACACTCCACAAATGCTTGCAGACGACGTATATGCGGCCGGGGCTGACTTTTTAAAATTCTACGAAAAACAAAGTGCTAGAAAAAAGCAATAAAATCTATTTCTCAGTCAATATCCAAGGAGACTGCCTATTGCCAGTTTTGCTGGACATTCCATTACGTTAACGAAAACGAAAGTTTATATGGCATTGAAGCAGCGCCTTTTGGTGACAAACGAGGAGGGTTAAAACCACACATTTTCTCGTTTTCGTTAACGTGATCGATGGCCAATTAAAACTCGTACTCAGATTGTAAAACTTTCTGGTAGTACTGGAATGGATAATTTGTGGTGTTTTAAGATGTTCGGTAAACGTGTGCATAAATACTCATAATTACTAAGGCTAGTGTGATTAAAACATGCATTTCCAATAGTATATTTTGTGTTACGATTGTGAACCTGGGCCCTTAGCCAAAGTAACATTACAAAAACGATAGCGAAGTTCGAAAAGAACAAAATGTATGGGATTGACATAAGCCAACGTGGTCAACGTCATGACAATCCCATACATTTATTCTTTTCTAACTTCGCTATCGTTTCGCTATCGTTTTTGTAATGTTTCTTTGGCTACGGGCTCTGAAACGGTACTTCTCTTCGTATATCGACAAACATGGCAATGCCCTTTAAAGTGGCCTTTTGTATCCCGATACATATCAAACGCTCTCATGTTTTATTTTTGTCGGGCTATATACAGCAAGTGACCCAATTCAGAATATAATCAAATATACACCCTAACTGATGTTTGATTAAGTATATAATAGATATAATGGTTGTTAATTAATTAAGACTGTTTGAATAAAATTATATTATCTTGTGAACCCTTTACAGTATGATGGATTACAGTGAATACAGTTTTTTTTTTAAGTTTACGCGAACACAACACATTGAAATGAAAATCTTTGCACGCATTTACTTGTATTTATTATTACGTATATTTTTATCGAACCCTTTACCTGCGTCCGTCCGTGGGGTCCGTGGAGTACGTGGTCACAGGGTGACCGTTATAAAGTGTTTTATTGCAATGTAAGTGAATATAGTTTAATTAAAAACTGTGGTTCTGTAAAAACATACTTATATATACATTTTTAAGTTGTAAGTAATTTGCTACGAAATTAATGTCTAACCGGATGGTCAAAATGTTGAGTAGCAATTTCAATGTTAAGTATCATACTTTTGTCATGGTGCATCATAAAGTATTGTAGGTACACTTTTATGTATTAATGTTATAACAAACTAGTTTAATTCCACTACGATTGCAATGTACAAATAATAGTCGCTTCATACAGTATTAAAAGGTAAGATAATAAAAACATATTTTTATAGTCTGTACATTTTATTCAATCTCTTTTTAGGGTTCCGTAGCCAAATGGCAAAAAACGGAACCCTTATGGATTCGTCATGTCTGTCTGTCTGTCTGTCTGTCTGTCTGTCTGTCTGTCCGTATGTCACAGCCACTTTTTTCCGAAACTATAAGAACTATACTGTTGAAACTTGGTAAGTAGATGTGATGTATTCTGTGAACCGCATTAAGATTTTCACACAAAATATTAAAAAAAAACAAGTTCCCCATACTTAGAACTGAAACTCAAAAATATTTTTTTCATCAAACCCATACGTGTGGGGTATCTATGGATAGGTCTTCAAAAATGATATTGAGGTTTCTAATATTATTTTTTTTTAAACTGAATAGTTTACGCACTTCCAAAGTGGTAAAATGTGTGTACCCCCCCTGTAACTTCTAAAATAAGAGAATGATAAAACTAAAAAAAAATATATGATGTACATTGCCATGCAAATTTCCATCGAAAATTGGTTTGAACGAGATCTAGGAAGTAGTTTTTTTTAATACGTCATAAAGTACGGAACCCTTCGTGCGCGAGTCCGACTCGCACTTGGCCGGTTTTTTTGTTAAAATAGTTTATATATTTTCATAATTATATTACCTATATCGTATTGTAGTTTTATGTCAATTACGGGGAGGAATACTTTTAGAACGTGCTCTTAAAGATTGTAACGATAAATGTGAAAATCAAAATTTTAAATGACATGCTTGTAATCGTGTCTACCTATATTTCTCTAATATGACATTTAGAACTTATATTATAATCCGTGAGATCCTTATAGTCTTCTAAGGGTCAATTGTTTTTTTACCAGAACAAAATTTTGTATTACAGTATTTTTCTTTAATATCTTACGGATAAGCAGCCTTCATCTCTCTTCTGATGTTAATTGATGATAAAGCTAATGGTGGAATCTCACTTCACCCGGGATCCTCAACTACTGAGGCACTGGCTATCTTATCTCTTACTGCCGGCAAAACGGTTCTATTCTCCTATATATCTTGAGCAATAGGTGCTTCTTCTTTTTGCGTCGTATACCTCATTGCTAAGGGTCGCGATTTCCTGGGCAATCAGTTAACAATAAGTATATACTCACATTATTCGTTGTGATGAACTCCGTTGCGTATTCCGGTGCAAAGAAGCCCGGCACCAAAAAGTCTTTCCTCGGGCTGAACACCTCGACCTTCATTCGGCCGCCCAGATTCACTTGCTCGCCAGCGTAGTACAGATTCCTGGCAAAAATAATTATAAATAGTAGTAGTTTATAAGCCTATATCTGTAACATTTTTGAGCAATGGCCTCTATCATTGAAATCAAGTCATCACTACAATTGATGGGTAATATCTTAATCACCACGCTTGTCAAATGCGGATTGGGATCACAAACCCGGGCTATGCATCGAAATATCCTGCTTTGCCGGACCTGGGAATTGAACCCTGGACCTTCGGGTATCGAACCGAGCGCTTTACCACTCGGCCACCGAGACGTTAAACGAAAATAATAATAATAATATTTAAAAAAATTGTGCTGGTTTTTTTACAGTTTAAAACGTAGAAACGCTGGGCTTTTACCTTATCTGATGGTAAGTGATAATAAGTGACGATAGTGACGAAGATGGAAGCGCACTTTAACCGGTATCATTGACTACTAAGGAACTGCCTATCACCTAATTATACATTTTTTTTCTCTTTATAAAGTACTAGCTGACCCGGCGGACTTCGTACCGCTTACTTTGACAGTTTCCATCTTTGAGTTAAATATATATCAATGGTTTCCATGACAACAAAACAAAGAAATCATTTTGTATTGAAAAATTAAATTGTCGTTTTTAGTAATTTATATATATTTCTTTTAATACAGCCTATGTTACTTAGCGCTAATGTAGCATTCTAATAGTGAAAGAATTTTTAAAATCGGTCCAGTAGTTTTTGAGTTTATTCGTTGCAAACATACATACTTACATACATACAAAAATACAAAGGTTTCCTCTTTATAATATTAGTATAGACAACAAACAATTACATTGTTTTCTTACTACATAAAAGCGAGGCAAATTAAAAGTTATAATAATAGTAAAAAGTAAATAGCCTATAACTGTCCCACTGCTGGGCAAAGGCCTCCATCATTGAAACACATCAGGTAAGATGAAAGTCAAGTGTCCCATAAGAAATATAAAAAAAACAAATTATTATTTTACGCAAAATTTTGTTGGAACACAATGGTTTTTAAAGCGATAGCCATTTATAAGATGGTAGTATCTTGACAATTGGACATAAAACAAGCCTTACTACTTACCAAACTAAATACCGCTAGGCATTGAACCCATGGTCTTAGATTGGTGTTTTTACCAACTGTGCAACCTTCGACCTTAGTATCATACTATTAGAGTAGTAGCATAATAAAACTAGACTGAACGTATAAATACCTATTTCCAATGAGCCGGCCCTTAATATTCGTCAGCTGGCCTTCACTGAGTTTCGGGAACTTGTGGTACAAGAACAGAGTCGATGCGAACTTCAGGAAGGAGTCACCGAGCGTCTCGGCCCTCTCCAAGTTGAATGTGTCTCGGGAATTGATCGTGGTGAGAGCGGTGAGAATATCCCTGAGCTCAGGACCCCGGCCCTCGGGAGTCAACTTTAGGAGCTGGAGTTTGTTGTTGTATCTGTTTTTAAATAAGATTATTAAAAAAAAAGCTCAATGAAAAAACACGCCCGGTCTGCGAGTGCTGAGGTTAAGCAACTTTCGCAAAGGCCGGTCATCGGATGGGTGACCAAAAATGTACCATTTCGAGCTTACCAGCCGTTCTTCGGAATGCACGTAAAGCCGTTGGTCCCGGCTGCATTAGCAGTCGTTAACAACCACCAATCCGCGTGGTGCTTTGTGGAAAGTCTTGATTTCAGCAATGATACGTTTTAGGCTGATGATTTTTCAAATCAGTTGATAAAAGGTGCTAGTGCTACTGAAAGAAGGAAACCTCAGCAGGCCCCCCTCATTAAGCCCCACTTACAGTTAAGGCAGAGGAACTGCCATAAAGCTCATAGTTAATTGTAATAAATTATGTTTGTTTTGTTTGTAATTTCTTTATTTATGTCCAATTTCTTAATTTTATTGTATTTAATTTTTCAAATCTTGATGTATTTTTGCATGCTACCGTAGTAAGCTGAATAGGATGAGCGTAAAAATGTAATAACATCTCCCTATGTACCCTGTTCATACCGAAAATAAATTAAAATAATTTCATTTCATAAGATAACATAAGATAACTTACTGTATCGGCGGCGGCAATATGGCGGCCGAGGTGGACGGCCTTTGAGGGGACCTTATTGCGGGTTCGTCTATTTGGAACGGCGCCGTCACGAACTCGTCGTAGCACTCTATATCCATAACCGTCACTGTCGACAAGTTCCTCTCTATGTCTATTGGTTCGATTTTTTCCTGTAAATAACCAAGAATTTAATAACGTACTAAAGTGCAATTAAAAGAGTTGCATCGAATAATCTGCATTCATTTAGTCGGCAAACAAATATTGTCTAAAAATATCACATCACATCATAAGCTCATTTTGTGTCCCACTCTTTAGGTACAAGTTTTCCCTATGGATAGAAACACCACAGGGCATTGGACCCTCGTTTCTACGATGGTCTAGTGCACTGGTCCAGTCCAGTGCCTGGTCCAGTCCAGTGCCTGGTTCAGTCCAGTGCCTGGGTCCAGTGCCAAGGCAGTGATAACTGCTAATGTAAGAAATAAAAATAAATAACGTGAGTGTATACATGTATCATGATAAGTTGTGTAAGAAAACCAAAAATTAAATTAATTAGAAAATAAGCATGTAATAAAAGATAATAAGTTTTACTATTATTTAGTAATTAAATAAGAAAGTTTAAAAACCAAAACAACTTACGTCCCAGAGGTACTCCTTATTAATTTTTTTCTTTTGCAATTTATATACAGTTTCCTTCATTGAGACTATATTTAGACCCCGTGGCGCAGTCTCGTCGATAGGGTTGTTTATTCTTAAATATTAAAAATAATATAATTAAGAATACAATTAAAAGAAGGTCTATATTACAAAAGATTTTGAAGGAATAATACGGTTAAAATTATATCGAGAACACTCCAAACGAAATGAGTATAGATTCCTACAAAAAAGTAATGCCGCTTACAATTTGCAGTCTCATATATTTACCCTTAAATAACATAATGTTAAAATTATAGTTAAATAGCTTAAAATACCATAATGTTAAAATTATAGTTAAATAGCTTAAAATAACATAATGTTAAAATTCTAGCAGTAGTAGTATCTTACCTGTCAATCGTATTAATTGGAGTCGGCTCTTCCACTTGCGACAATAGCGACTTCATAGCAATTTGTATATTAACTTCTATCGGTAACCATTGTTCGTCTGCAATAGAACAGTCAAAGTCAGTTTTTAACTCGTTACATCAATCATTATTTTCAGCACGAACATCTGAACCGATGAGCACATATAGTAATAAAGAAATTGGCCGCGGCCGTGTTTTTAATTAAATAAATAAATAATTAAATAAATAAATATATATTTTAAATATAATAGAGCAGTTTATCAGTTGGTCAATGTTAAAAACACTACAAAGATACTCGGTTACGCAATTAAGGTCGCAGATACTATCTGAGGCATAATATTTGATTTTATTTTATTTTGCTTCATTTAAACAAAAAAATCTTGAATGAATTATACAACGTGAAAATGATAAGTGCAGAATCGAGATTGGAATCGATTGCACTACTTTTAAACATAGATAGGTTATGTTTTTATCAAAATAAAGATTTTGCATCATGCCACCTCTAAATTCTCTTAGACTAAAATATTAATTAATGATGCAAAGTTCGGTATGGAATCAAACAAACCAGTGTGACACAACAACAAAATACCACAGAATAAAATTTACAGAAAGTTACTCCGCAAAAACATTTAACTAAATAGCAATTCTAGTTGCGACAATATAAAGTTCAATTCAGATCGCAGATGGCGCGCAGAAGGCGTGAGGCGCGGCTTAGAGACAACGAAGAGCCGTCTCTTTCTATCGCGTAGCTCTTATATCTTGTCGGCCTGTTCAAACAGGCCTACCGATGAACTTGTAACATTATACTTAATGTGCGGAGTGAGAGAGGCCTGACAATAATCCCCCACGACCCGGTCAACCCGAGCCGAGGTCCTAGCCTTTAGAGGCGCCCTCGGGTTGTGCCGCTCCCGAACTGGTAGGCTACTCTTGACGCAAACTCAATCTCAATACAATTCCAATGCGATTATTATGTATCGATATTGGGATAAGTTTCGCAATTTCGGAACGCCCCATCTCGATAATAATTTGTTCACTCAATTTCCACGCAATTTAATTCTAATGTAGCGCTATTGTTGCCTTTAAGACTGCATTTGAATTTTTTAGATTTGGGATTGGAATTGTATTGAGATTGAGTTTGCGTCAAGAGTAGCCTACCTGATCCGAGCCCGTCGGAGAATCTAGAAGGGTACGGGGACATGCACTAGTGCGTGATGCTTTCCTTTACTGACAGTGCTTCGTTTCACACGGCTTGAGCAACCATTTAATTTCTCGCCACCCCCAAAAAAGCCTGGTGAAGCTAAAAATGCCGAATTGATGGAATCTTTAATAGCAAACTTTCTCAAAAAAAAGAACGAGCGGTACGGTGCATGGCAAGGCGAGGAGCGCATGGACTCCGCAAGGAATGCAAAAATATTTGTTAACAGTTAATGAATATAAATAATTACTATATAATATAAATCAACATATTTCAATAAAAATAAGATGTCTGCAGTTTTGCATTGTTTCAAGTATACGTTGTATTTGATATGACAAACCATATCAAAATATTTCGTAATGTCTAATGTCAGGATAAAAAACTGTCAGGGATGACAGTTTTTTTTTTTGAGATTTATTTAATTATTATTATTCTTACCTAAGTTTACGTCTAATCGTTCTTTTCCATATCCAATTGATTTTGTAATTTCTTCACGCAGTTCATGAGCAATGAGTAGATAAAACACTCTGAAATTAAAGTATTCAGCATAAAACAAACTCTCTCCAAAAAAAAAGAAAAGGATTGTACCTGCGCTGCGCTACGATTACGCGCCTACGCTTAAGAGGGTGCCGCGCGGACGCAAAACTACGAGTTTCAAGTTTCTTTATGATAGCGACCGAGCGGCGCGTGGCAGTGGTGTGACAACAGCGCACGACTACGAATACGCACGCACACTAATATCTGTACAGAGTAGGCTGGTGATTTAACCTGTCTACTGCCGCGAGCACTGATCAGTGCCATAAACAATTAAAATTCTATTGTGTCTGTATTCACGGTAGATGACAGGTTAATGGTAGCAATGTTTACTTTCGTAAAATCATAGGCGTTTGGGAAAAATATAATAAGTCTTAATATTTTCATATTCATATTTTTTAATTGAAAAATAAGACAACAGTGGCCTGCGGAATATCAATACAAAAATATGTCGGATTATTGTTTCATGTTCTATATTTTCAAAGTTTCTAAAGAAATAAGTTTTTAGATATCATTACTTTTACGTATTGTTCATGCAATTTTTGGGTATTTGTTTCAAATTCCACGACAACCATGGCCTTGTGAAAGGATCAACCTAACCTACTCTAGTCCTTTTAATGTATATGACCTATTCAGCGCCTAGCACCAGTGACTTAAAAACACGTAAATTTTCGAAATTCCGCGCGGCATCCCCTTAAGAAAGTGTGTGAGTACTGTAAAGGGAATCTAAAAGCGACAGCTACGATCATACAATACAAGTGGTTTGCTTTGATCAATTTGACGCTGTACAACTCATATAATACTAGATTTAAAAAAAATTGGATTGTCTAATGTGGAGGCGTCTGTAATTTGTGATTTACACTCAGATAATACTATTGCAGGTTATAGCTAGCCTTACCTATGAACGATGCTAGGCAGCATAATGGCCTTGTACCACAGAACGCCAGGGTAATCGTACTTGATACAGAACTCGGGAATGAAGATCTCCACAAATGCTTTGGGTTTATCGTCTCCTTGGGAAGCGGATACCAGCTTCTGCTGCTTATCTGTTAGGGCGTTGATAGTTGCAGCTCGTGGCATCAGGCAGTTCATACGACTGCTAATATTACGGACCTGTGGGCAAGTTTGGTATGCATCAGAAGCCGTATCTAGACACGCGGCAGCGTGTCAAGCCAAGTTCAAGCTAACAGAACTGGCGAGCAGCACCGTGTGTAATTTTACACGAACCATTTGAAGCCACTTTTGACCCCCCTCATACTCAAAAACAATTTCACATAAATATGTCAAAGGCTCATATATTGCGACTTGCGAGATACATATGTGCTCCAATTTTCATAAACACACCTCAAACAGTTATAGCGTCCAAAAATCGTCATTTTTATCATTGACTGACTGACTAGAAATCAAAACTCTAACCCAGTTCCAGATGACCTAGAAAGTTCGAATTTGGCATCCGAATAGGTAGTTGGGCGAATACAAAGCAATAAATCAGAAACTAGTAAATTTTTATCAATTTATGATATATTTCAATTAATTGATTCTATTAGGAACGCTTACTTATAGATGCCTGTAATGTAAAAAGCCAAGTTCAATATTATGATATATGCCTTGGTTGTTGACTTCAACGACGAAAGAAGTGAGATCTAAATAGGTGCCAAGTTCAATGGTCAGTCCTGAAATTTATTTATAACAACATAAAATACTTTATAACAACGTAAGATATCATTTCTTCTTTGGACTGTTTTCATATACGAATTATATTATAGCCTTCGCAAGTTCTAAAGCGGTAAGTTCTTTCGGAAATTTGGCTGGCTGGTAGAAACTAGCCATCGAACATAGGGCTCTTCCATTACTGTTTTAGTAGGTAGGTACTTAATAATAATTCGTATATGAGAACTAGCCAAGTCAGACCTTAATGTTTCAATATATTATCGTTACCTATAAGAAGAAATTATATCTTAAGTTGTTATAAAATATTGTATGTTGTTATAAATAAGTTTCAGGACTGACCATAGAACTTGGCACCCATTTAGATTTCACTTCTTTTGTCGTTGAAGTCAACAACCGAGGCATATACCATAATATTTAACTTGGCTCTCATTTCACATTTGTTTTTGATGGTTCCTGTTTCTACATTATACAAACGACTGCAAGTAAATATTAATGGTAATTGTGAGATGCTTGATTTTTTATTGTCAAATCAACATAAAGCTGGCTAACTTAGTCTTAGTATTAGTTTTAAGTACTTTTTACTTTATTTAGGACCGGTATTGTTGTAACACGTTTCAAACTATACTCAAAATATCATGCTGTGTACACCTGTTTTAGATTACCGTCTAGCTAATAAGATAAACTAAATATGTTATTTTAGGGCTCTTTCAAATTAGGCGCTTCCTGTCGGACCACTGCCGTGCGTTTTCATCAGCCGGACAGCCGCACGCTTGTTTAAATATGGAACGCAGTGCAAACGCAGTGCAAATAAATAACTGAGTTCTATTTAATAAATAACTAAATAATGTATTAACACTTCACTATTCAGTTAAAAAAAAAACGGAAATTATGAAATGCCTGTCTCAAACTAATGCCGGCATAGTTTAGTTTGCGGGTGGTTTTAAAATGCTAATAGCCATTGTTCTCAAAATCTATACTAATATTATAAAGAGGAAAGCTTTGTATGTATGTATGTTTGCAACGAATAAACTCAAAAACTACTGCACCGATTTTAAAAAATCTTTCACCATTAGAATGCTACATTAGCGCTGAGTAACATAGGCTATATAAAAAATGCGGTACGAAATCCGCCGGGTCAGCTAGTAATAAAAAATCTTGAAAATAAAATATAAATGTACAAAATGTAATTGTCTTACTTCAAGTAATGGTTGGTTTTTATCACCACAGATCTCTAGATTGTATTTGCTCGAGTAGTACTCAGAATATGTGCCGAATGAGTTTGTATCAAAACCTGACTGAGGCGTCATATACTCGATTACATTAGAGACAATATATCTGAAAAAAATAAAGAAAAACCTTAGCTGTAAATATAAGCCTATAAGAATGGCGAACATTTTTACTCAGTTGAGAATTCTGTATGACTGATTGACATTTACATAACCGTTGTTACTTAGTAATTTTACAAATTATTAGAGAAAATGGTAAATACATTTTTTTTATTATTGCTGCGGTTTGTTGATCACGAGTCAGCGAAGACGAAATACTTTTTATCACATCTTTTTAGCAAAACTGAATTTTTGCTGCATTGTTTGCATGCACTTTAAATGCAAAACTTAACTCTAAAGTATATAAAAAATATTTAAAATTTCATTAGCAATCAAAGAAAATAGCAAGTTAGGCATGTAAGTATTCTTATTATTTTTTAATTATGTTCAATCCTTTATTTATTATAAATTAATGAATTTAATATATACCTGTCTGGGAGCAGACTTCCTCTATACCAAGGCGTCACCACTGAATGCAGGTAATCTTCAGGCATTACGCTCACGTTTTTTCTTTCCTGCACGAAAAGTTAAATATGTTAGAAGGAAGTTTTTTATTCATTGCCATTTTAGAACAGCGATGTTTAAAACAAAGCGCCCATTAGCCCAATGCGAGTAAGTCATCATCATCAGCTCATTTTGTCCCCCTACGGATGTTATTTCAGACTCCCACTTAAAGAATTAGCCCGAACTAACTAAGGATAGAGATAAGTGGTGGGAGGGAGAGAAAGCCTTTGCTTTGCAGTAGGAAAGTAAGCGCTAATTATATATGAATGGAAACACCACAGGCAGGGCCATAAACCACTATGCGGTCCGGACTCAGTGCAGATTGGTGAAACTTTCCCACATAAACAATAGAAGATGGGGATATTAGAACATAACTTCACCACGCTGGGCCAATGAGTGCTGGTAGGACTAAAAGCCTGGGACTAAAACCTTCCTTAAAGTTACCTACCCAGTAATTCAGCATTACGAAACTTGTTTAACTTGCAAGATCACAACTCGAAAGCGCAAACCTAGGAAGCGCAAACGGTCATTACTATTTTACATACGGGTAAAAATGCATAAGGTATACCACTGCGCCCGGGGAGACGTAGATTGCTATGTGGGACTCACCCCCCTTACCCTTCAAAGAAATACGAGGGTCACTAAAAACTCCTGTATTTCCACCCGTGAGCCGCCAGGGTGAACCAGAACCACCATAAGCAATTACCGGAGTTTACCCCAACAACAGAACAAGGACGCCGAAGCCAAGAGGGTCCTAACCACCACTAGTGGTTAAACCACCACACCGGTCTTAGACTCAGAGGTTCTGGTTAGACTCAGAGGTTCTGGTTAGACTCAGAGGACTGGGTTCAATGCACAGTTGGGGGTACATGTTTGCATTCGGTTTGATTGGTCGTAGGGGTGGTTTTAAGTACGCCTCCTGGTACCATCGCTATATTATCTAAATGTCGCCTTAACCTAAATGTTAGTAGATTTTTTGTGTTAGACATAAGGTAGTCTTTTTTTTTTTTTTTTTTTCTTCTACCTCCAACAGTATCGGAGCCTATGTTTGCAATGTTACATTCATACCAGTTCTCGCTGTTATTCCTCTCGCACTTTTATTTCCATCCCGAATTTCCATCCCGAATTGCGTCAATTACCAATAGCAGCAGCAGTTCTCTCAACCACACACACTTATCCGACATAAGGTAGTCAGTCCTTAGTAGTTGACGATTCCGGCTGAAGTGCGTTTCCACCTTTGGCCTTATCATCACTAAACATCAAGTGAGATGAAGGAAAAATTACTCGTGGTGCAAAAATGTCGTCGAGTGGAAACCCTAGGGTGAAAAGCGTCTACCCAGAAGACCTCAAATGCGCTGGCGAGATGATATCAAGAAGGCGGCCGGATCAAACTGAGTGTAAGGTCCAAAATAGAGACACATGGCGTAGTTTGGCCTACACCAAAATGGTTGAGGAAGGCTAAGCAGGGCTTGAAACCGGTTCAAAATTAACCGGTTTCATTAGGGTAAAACCTGTACTATCGTAAAGTACCGTTATATACCGAGCGATATTTCGAACCTAAATAAACCGGTTTATTTCTAGCGATCTCTGGCTGCGACTTGTTGCGTCGCGAGCGCTATCTCATTTTGATAGTTGCGCGCATCCTATCAATATGGGTCGAAAACGTAAATCAAGTATTTATCATTTTAAATTTTAACCGGTTTATTAAAAATTCCCATTTTTTTGTAAACCGGTTCAAAAACCGGTTCAATGGAACGTAACCTGTTTAATAAAGTTCCATGCATAATTTCGTGAAACCGGTTCAAAAAACTAACCGGTTTCCAAGCCCTGATATTAGAAGATCAAGAAAATGAAGGTCATGTTAAAAAGATATACATAACGAGTCTATTACTACCTCAAACGATGGGACTTCCACTGGGGGTATATCTTTGTAGCGCTGCATTACGGCCCAGTCGATATCGTACCCTTCGTTCTCTTTGATCGGCACTACAAACATGTTGTTGTCATTGCCATCGTACACAAGAAACTGTTTCGCGACGTCCAGCACTTGGTTAAATACGAAATGATGAAATCTGAAAGAACACAATGGTTTCGATATAATATAGTTTAAGATTTTTATTTTTATATCATACGGATTACATCTCAAGTAAGTACATCTCACCTGATGTTAAGTGATGATAAAGGCCAATGGTGGAAGCGCACTTCACCCGGGATCCTCAACTATCAACACTGGCTATTTTACCTCTAGCTGCCGGAACACAACAATGCTAATAACATTGATGCTATGGCGACATATTTAGATAAGATAGTGGTCGCTAGTCAGGTGGACAAACAAGTCCTACCACCAACCAAACCGAGTACACAAACATGTACCACACGCTGGGAATCGAACCCGGGACCTCTGGGTTTAAACCGGTGGTCTTAACCACTAGATACGGCGGATACTGCGTAGACGGAACGCTGTTACAGTTTGCGAATTAAATTGGTATTTTGATATGTTTAAGTAATAAAAGTTGTATACATCTACATATCTTTTTGGCAATATCTTGATTGCTAATTCAAAATATTATCAATCGTTATGTCAATTGGAGTCTATTTAAAAGATACGTCATTCTTTGTAACTTAGAGGTGTGACATTGAGTTATGATAGATTTGTTGATTCAGTTGCTGTAGAAGGGATGTCACTTGCATTTGATTTACGGTTGGAAGAATTGATTTACTTCGTCGGTACGGTATGTACAGTTCGACTTAAGATGAGTATATTTTACAGCAAGTTAATTCACTGAGTAAATTAAAGAGCCCTATTCATTTGACTTTGATTTCTTAATATTGGCTACAAATTACAAAACTTACTGTTTAACGATTTCGAACAACGGCAAATCAAGTTGTATTATAGCATAATTCACTTCTAGAGAGGTTGCCACTTCACCCACGGTCAGGAACATGGGGAAGTCGCAGATCTTTGGCAAAGGCAATGGGGTTATAAAGCCGTAGCCTTCGCCCTTTTGGAGTAAGTTGTACAGCGCCTTCTCCCTGGAATCTTCTGACTTGGCGAAAGTAGTCTTCATATGTATGACGTGTAGAAAAAAAGCTTTTTGGTTAGATTCCCAGTGTTTGGAAGACTTGAGGCATTTTGGAAACTGTAATAAAATATATTTTGTGTTCAAATAATTTATAACGCAAATTTTGTTGCGAACAAATTACAAAAACACAAATGTTGAAAAAAATTCCACGAGCAGGATTTGAACCTGCACCCTTCTGACGTACCGGGTCAGGTGCTCTTCCAATTGAGCTGTCGTGGTTCTAACCAGCCCACCGAAATTATTCAACACTTTTTACTTTGAAAGCCAAAGGCGCGCCCATTCAGTGTCAACAACTACCGTCACTAACATCCGATCATAATATTTTTACAAATATTAAAGATCAGTTAAGAAGTAGGCAAGCTATTTATAAAATGTTCAAATAATTTTTAACGCAAATTTTGTTGCGAACAAATTACAAAAACACAAATGTTGAAAAAATTTCCACAAGCAGGATTTGAAGGTTTTTTTTTATATTTTGTGTTACCAAGTAGTTAAGCAAATTATGGTGAGTTAGCAAACGCGTTTACATAAAATAGCAAAAAATTATACGTTTATCTGGCAAAACAAAAGAAGTAACACAGATCCTGATCCATTAAAATTGATTTATGTTACAAAAAATAAAATACTCACCACTTTCTTGTGTTTGCGAATCATCTTTTTGGTGCCAGGCTTGGGTGCGTCTTCACTGCCATCTTGAAGCTCATTCAATGGCCAGTTAGGGAAACATAGTTTGACGTTTGGATCCTCAAAATCCACTGCACTGTAAGAATAATAGTGCATTGTATGTAATGTTGACAAGGGTTCGATACACTGGCTAGTTAATACAGACTTAGCATTAATTATTTAAGGAACCTTATTTATGAAACTAAGCGAAACCACATTCTTGTTCAAACTTTTATTTAACTAATGTTGCGTTTAATTTGGTAAAATGCTTGTAGCTATTTAAGCCGTTTTTTCTTTAAGAGGTTTCACTAGTAAAATAATTCGAATTCGATATTGAATGGTGCTCGTATTAAGTTCCGTTTCATGGGCTATTGAACATGTGAGAAAGGCTGAGCCCAACAGGGGGATGTTCATAGGTCAGTGGGATCACTGGCGATAGATGAATTAGCTGTAACTCACCCATAACTTTTCGGTAGAAGAGAGATTGGATCTAGTTCGCCTTCTTGGTGGAGTCTGATGCATGCATTCAAGGCCGCTGAACGTTTAGCTGTCCTTAAATTCTCTAACGGAAGACCCTAGAAGCATTTATGGTGTTAGGAAAAGTACTATCACATACCTACTGTAAGTTACGTACAATTAAATCAAGCCAGGATCAATCAATGAGGAGCTCGATGGCGCAGTGGTTAACGCGCCCGGTCTGCGAGTGCTGAGGTTAAGCAACTTTCGCAAAGGCCGGTCACCGGATGGGTGACCAAAATTTATCATCTCGAGCTCCTCCGTGCTTCGGAAGGCACGTTAAGCCATTGGTCCCAGCTGCATTAGCAGTCGTTAACAACCACCAATCCGCACTGGACTCGCGTGGTGGTTTATGGCCCGTTCTCCCTATCCATCCATAGGGAAGGCTCGTGCCCCAGCAGTGGGGACATAAAATGTGCTGATGATGATGATGAAATCAAGCCATAAAATAAATTATTTTTTGGTTAATTAATGGAATCAGGCGTTACTTTGCGCAAATCCATGGCACACAAAAATGCATTTGAAAATTCGAAAAATATGTAGTGTTAAATCCGCTAAATCACTCGTTTATCAAGCTTGGATGCGGTACGCATGCACCGTCCTCTCGACCGCAAAAATATGCACACGCAGAAAGATCAATGGATGCAAGCGAAAACCGATACCCGACGTGTTTCGCCCCTCCACGGGGCATTCTCAGGAGCTCACGACCAGTCAACGTATGCATATTTTTGCGAGCGGGAGGGTGGTGCATGCGTACTGCACCCAAGCTTGATAAACGAGTAAAGTAGCGAAATTAACACTACATATTATTTTAACTGCATTTTTGTGTTTAAAGCTTTAGATAATTAGTAATTATTTTATAAAATTAAGACAGAAGGAGATCTTTTAACCTCTTCAAATTTTATATTTTTACCGGGAGCAAAAAAGCTACTACGTATGCTTTAAACATAGCCAATCATTTTGATTAGGTGCTTAAGGTGCACAGTAACTATAATTATACATAGCTTTTAATGTCCGTTTGTAGTCCTTGTATGCCTTTATTTACATTTTAATTATGGAAAACAAAAAAACAAAAAAAGGTGGTATAAAGGGTTGGTATAATTTTTTTGTAATGATTCCTTTCATAACTTACCACAATTTTTTCTTTAACAGGGCACGCGATCGGCATTATTATAGTGATGACACGGAGTGTTTTTGAGGGGCCACTCATTTCTTGTATCCACATTGGTGTGATGATCGTGAACTGATCATGCGGTAAAGTCATACAGTAACGGTTAAGGAGACTTATGGCTGAAGCAGATGACAGGCGATCTAAACACAATGCAC
Organism: Eudonia mercurella; assembly: GCA_963082485.1. Classification (NCBI taxonomy): domain Eukaryota; kingdom Metazoa; phylum Arthropoda; class Insecta; order Lepidoptera; family Crambidae; genus Eudonia; species Eudonia mercurella. Next base: position 7,809,361 of record OY720034.1, read on the forward strand.
ATATTATTTACAAAGAAAAATCAGAAAATGTTTTGAAAATATTTCCTGGCGCAGGATTTGAGCCTGTGATATTTAGTAATGAGCTGTTCTCCGACCCGACCCACCGCGTCGTATCGCATTGCCCGCATGCACTAGTACTTCTTATTCGTTAAGCGTTTTTCTGACTTTTTCAAGGGCCATAGCGTGATGTTAAGGGGATGCGGGGGAATTTGAAAATTTACGTGTTTTTAAGTCACTGGTGCTAGACGCTGAATAGGTCATATACATTAAAAGGACTAGTGTAGGATAGCTTGATCCTTTCACAAGGCCATGGTTGTCTTGGAATTTGAAACAAATACCCAGAAACTGCATAAACCAAACGTAAAATAATAATATCTAAAAACTTATATCTTCAGTAACTTTGTAAATGTAGCACAAATGAAACAACGATCCGACATCAAAATGTTTGTATTGATATTCCGCAGGCCACTGTTGTCTTATTTTTCAATAAGAAATTATGAATATGAAAATATTATAAGACCTTTATTATTTTTACCCAAACGCCTATGATTTTACGATAGTAAACATTGCTCTAATTAAATCACCAGCCTACTCTATACAGATATTAGTAAGCGTGCGTATTCGTTGTCGTGCGCCGTTGTCACACCACTGCCACGCGCCGATCACTCGCTATCATAAAGAAACTTGAAACTCGCAATTTTGCGTCCGCGCTGCACCCCCTTAAATAGCCTATAGCTTTCCACAAAAATTAGGCTATCAAATGCAAAAATATTTTTTCAAATACGACTGGTAGTTCCAGTGCTTTCAATAAGCTCAGCAAGGTAATTGTTACAACAGCTTGGTGACTACAATTCCTACAACCTACAAATACCTACTAAGAAAAAGAAAACAAAAACCAGACAAGATAAGAGCGTTCAAACAAAAAAAAACTCTTCATCTTTATCATATTAGTACAAGTTAATGCTCGTAACTGTACGTGCATACCTACAAACTTCCTACATACCTACAAAATATGACAGCAAAGAATCACTTCTGAAGGAGCTATTTTTTCATAATAAATAATGTTAAAAAATATAATGAAAGTAACGTATAATATAAAAATATGTAATTAATTTATGTAAGAATATTTAGAATAGCTGACCCGGCAAACGTTGTTTTGCCATATAAATTATTGCTGCTCCACTCCTATTAGTCATAGCATGATGTAATATAGCCTTCCTCAATAAATGGACTATTCAACACAAAAATAATTTTTCAATTCGAACCAGTAGTTTCTGAGATTATCGCGTTCAACCAAACAAACAAACAAACTCTTCAGCTTTATAATATTAAATATAGATAGATAATCTGAAACACTTACTGCCGTATTCAGTGACGTACGGTGGTAATTCATCGTCTTCGTAGAGACCGCATCTTATATCTTCGGGCGTAGGGGCGTCTCTATCATCAGTGTTCCCAAGTAACATCTAAAATAAACAGGCAAAAAAAAACTGCACCAGCTTATTTTTATGTACCTACTGCTGGGGCAAGAAACCTCTCTCTATGGATGAAACAATACAGTGAGAAGTGGCTATGACCTATAAACCACCACGCAGATGGCAGTGTGGATTTGTGCCTGCTAATGCAGCCGGGACCAACGGCTTTGCATGCTTTCCGTAGCACGGAAGAGCTGGAGATGAAAAATTTTACTCCACCAGGCTCCTCCTCACCATCCGATATACTAAGATTTAAATTAGAGAGTAAGGTGCAGCCCCAATGGCATCCTGAGGGTATTAACAGATAAATCATATTGTCCTATTTGGAGGCCTATTTTTATTATTATTATTTATAAGTTTTATTTGTTACTAACAAAATTTTTATGGGCTACGCCTGAAATAAAAGTTAAATTAAATTAAATTATTTGTTCGATCGAGGAGTTCGATAGCGCAGTGGTTAAAGCGCCAGGTCTGCGAGTGCTGAGGTTAAGCAACTTTCGAAAAGGCCGGTCATCGGATGGGTGACCAAAAATTTATCATCTCGAGCTTCTCCGTGCTTCGGAAGGCACGTTAAGCCGTTGGTCCCGGCTGCATTAGCAGTCGTTAACAACCACCAACCCGCACTGGGCCCGCGTGGTGGTTTATGGCCCGTTCTCCCTATCCATCTATAGGGAAGGCTCGTGCCCCAACAGTGGGGACATACAATGAGCTGATGATGATGATGATGATGATGATGATGATGATGATGATGATGATTTATTCGATACAAAAACCACTAAGCTTACCTTTTGTATATATTGTTCAATACACTGGAACCCACTATATTGCGATTGAAATTTAAATCGGTTCTCTTCGCTCACCATAATCACAAAGCTAGATTCACTACTTCGTGCTCGTCCTGAAATAAATACACACTATAATTAATTACTATAGTATATGCCAAATAGCATATCAATACAGAACAATCGACTTTTATTACAGACTAGCTGACCCGGTGGACTTCGTAACGCATTTTCACGTTACTCAGCGCTAATGTAGCATTCTAATGGTGAAACAATTTTTGAAATCGGTCCAGTAGTGTTTGAGTTTATTCGTTGCAAACATACACATAATTACATAAATACAAAGGTTTCTTATTTATAATATTAGTATAGACTAGCGGCCCGCTTCTGCTTCACACGGGTGGATTTTTTTTTAATATAGCCTATGCTACTCAGCGCTAATGTATCATTCTAATGGTGAAATATTTTTTTAAATCGGTCCAGTAGTTTTTGAGTTTATTCGTTGCAAACATACATACATACATACAGTGGTGGACTTATAATTAGAAACACCCCAAGTTAGCTTGGTGGGTACTTCATATGAATTATGAAGTCCACATACAATATTCGTGAAAAATTCATAGATTCAATCTATTATACATATAATGACTTGACCTGACTGATTCATCATCGCCGAATTTAAACCACTGAAGCTAATTAGATGAAATTTAAACTGCAGGTTAATTCAATGAAGTAACCAGCCACTAAGAAAGGATTTTACGGAAATCATACCCTAAGGGGTTCAAATAGGGGGTGAAAGTTTGTATGAAAGTTCGTCAGTTTTGAAGTAAAATACATGAAAATTGGTATTTGACTTTTTGAAAAGAAATAAAGCATGATGTGTCTCAGGAATTTTGTTTATTTTTCTTTAAAGGAGTAAAAAAAGGAAGAAGATTTTTGGGGACATCGTTATTTTTGAAGTGATGACTATAAAAATGAAATATAATGTGTAAGTACCTAAATGTGAACAAATTACGTTTCAAATAAACCTAGGCTAGGTATTTAAGTACAGTCAACGCCACATCAGACTACCTATACATGTTGACTTTGAGGCCGTATTTTGCCGCCGCGCCGTACCGTTGCCGTTAAGGGTGCGCCGTCCGTAAGTGAGAAGTGTCATATATTTTATTTGAAATATCTTCGTCCATATTTATTTGATGCCGCGCAGCTATACTAATTTTGTATGGGAAATTTATGGTGCTTAAGGGGGTGCAGCGCGAACGCAAAATTACGAGTTTTAAGTTTCTTTATGATAGCGAGCGAGCGGCGCGTGGCAGTGGTGTGACAACGGCGCACGACAACGAATACGCACGCACAACTGCACAGAGTAGGCTGGTGACTTAATTAGAGCAATGTTTACTTTCGTAAAATCATAGGCGTTTGGGTAAAATATAAGAAAAGTCTTCATATTCTCATATTCTCATATTTTTAAATTGAAAAACAAGACAACAGTGGCCTGCGGAATATCAATACAAACATTTTGATGTTGGATCATTGTTTCATTTGTGCTATATTTACAAAGTTACTGAAGAAATAAGTTTTTAGATATCATATTTTTACGTACTGTTTATGCAGTTTCTGGGTATTTGTTTCAAATTCCAAGACAACCATGGCCTTGTGAAAGGATCAAACTAACCTACACTAGTCCTTTTAAAGTATATGACCTATTCAGCGCCTAGCACCAGTGACTTAAAAAAAACACTTAAATTTTCGAAATTCCGCGCGGCACCCTCTTAATAAAAAATAATGATTTAAATAACCGCTCGCGCTGGATAAATCGAAAATGTGAGACGGGCGATTTGTAGTTAAGACATTGGTGATTTTATAGACAAAATCAGAGGTACAATAATTAAGATAAACTATAAGATAACAACTAAACGCCGCCACTCGTTTTCATGATTTTGCCCAACTTTAAATGATATTGTAGAAAAAACTATAGTGTGTTATGAATTTATGGATCGGACTAATTGTAAACACGTTCCCTTTGATACTAAATATATATTTTGTTTATGTAATACGATTGTATTTTCAATTATATCCACTTAACCGTGACTGCACTTTTGCCTTTTTTTGCTCTACGCACCATTAAAAGAGCTTGTAAGTAGCAAAACAATATTCAATCATGATAAATAAATTTATACCTATATAGGTAGATAGCGTATGATCGGATTGATGATACTTTTTCGTCTCAGTAGTGCGGTTTTTGTTATAAACAATCAGACTGATGCGCCTTTTTGTTCGATGTTTACGGTATATGCATCTTTCGCAAATTGGCTGTCCTTATTCCTATATTAAAGAATTGATCAAGAAAAATTATGTCTTAAAGTATGTCATTTTTAGAGCTTCTTCTCTGTCATATAAGTTTGATTCGAATTTCGAGTGCGGCACATGACGCCGGTCGCGATAATCCGCGACGATGCGCGACGATGTTTTACAGCGGGGCGTGCCTCGCGCCCCTCAGCTTGCTTGCGCAAAGCTCCGCCCCTTACGATTATATTATTTTTCGACGTAGGCCCTTAAGGATCCGGAACAAAAAAGTGTGACGAAATTACCGCGTTTGCTCTCTTATACACTTACTCACTCACTCACTTATACTAAATATCTTATTACATAATGTAAAAAATGTTTTATAGCATCAATAGCTTATTATAACCTATGCCCAGCAGTGGGCGTCATATGGCTGATGATGATGATGAATCTAAAACATATATAAACATAAATAAAAGTCAATTAATGTTGTTTTGACAAGCTTAATTGATCTTTATGTTTTAGATATTTATATTTCTTTGTAATTGACCTTTCTAATGAGATATATAAGGCCACCAAAGAGTATTTGTGGCTCAATTTCTCGGACTGTTTTTGAGGCGCTAATCTAGTACTATTATTTATCAAAGATTCAATGAGAGAAAAAAGAAATGTGATAAATATGTCACCTTTGCTCTGGATGTATGATCTGTACTCTAGCGGTGGATCATATCGAAGTACAAGCAAGCATTGCTGGATATCGACACCCTCTTCTATGACACTTGTCGAAATCAAACAGTTGAGCTCCCTAGAACAATTAACACATTTATGAAGTTGATAATATTGCATCCGGCACGGATGGAACTGATGATACTAATACCTTACCTATGAAATTGACGTTTTTTTCTCACTTATTAATAGGTGTATTACTTCTAAAAGTGAATACCGGTTGTTAATATTATTATACACCTTTAATTAGAACTATGTTACTTAGGCTTCAGGTACAACAATCCAATTTTTATTTTTAAATTGACTTCTTTTTTGTTCGCTAAAATGACCTTTTGTTTGATTGTAGCTTTAAAGGGACATGATTCTTTTTCTTTTTAATGTCTGCTATATTTAGCTAGTGAAACAAACACACTACTCTACAATTTGTATAGTGTTAACATAAATAGATGCTAAGAAAATTAAAAAAAAACGTTAGTATGAAAAATATAATTTTACTAAAAATCTTCATACAAAACGTCAATTTCATAGGTAAGGACCTAATATTTGATGTGAAAGACAATACAGATAGGTCGTACACAGTTATACATTTTTTTAGTTTAGGTTAGTTTTGTTTTAGTCTTGGCATCTTTGGAAGACCAGCGTGTGGCACTACCAAAAAGGTACGACATGCTGAGAAGATGTCCTTTCAGTATCATATACTGTTTCTTATGAGTATGAATGTGTTATTTTGTGATACTAAAAAAATGTTTTTCCTATTTCTTTCAATTTCTATGCGAGTAAAAATTTCTATGAAAAGTTACTTAGCTAAAACTTACTTGTTCGCAAACTTCAGTAGACTTTTTTGGCTGATCTTTTTGATATAATATTGTTCTCTTGTACATTTCATCGGGTTAACGTTGAGACCGACTATGAAGTCATGTTTCAAAAATCCGAACTCATCTGGATTATTTTCCTTAACTTCTTTTAATAGATTGAACAGCACTTTAGCTGTAAACCTCTGCTGGGTGAAGATAATGCCTGATAGAGGTTTTCTATCCTGATTGACTTTGAAAATCACTGTAATAAATAAATATGCTTGTTTTACTTACTATCGGTACCGCTCTATAATGCGGATATTTCATACGAACAAGCCTAGTACATTAGTTAGTAAGAGCGAGACCAACGTATACGGCACTTTCTGTCAATTACGCTGAACTACTGTAATATTATGGTACAGGATAAAATTTTCCTAGAAAAAACCAATCAGTCTCAGGAAGCTCGAGTGGAAATCGAATCCACGACCTTTGGATAACCGGTCTAGTGCTCTAACCGCTGAGCTACCGAGACTCCGGGAGACTAGTTGAATTTTTCGACTCGAATGATCGAAAAGATCATATTGAACTTAAAACAAGTAAACTTAATGCTTAGATATTTTTGATTGGTGTTTTGATCATTTTCATATTGACCATGCCTTCCTTCTGCGTCGATGAATATTAGGAAAGGGTTCAAAGACTTAAGTATGGTAAAAGCTCCATAAGTTGTATTCTAATTCAATTTAAAGTGAAATCTTACTGCCAGGTTTGTTGAAATTCTTAGGATTGTACTCTTTCAAGATACTCAGCAAATTTAAAAATTTGCTTGAGGAATGTCTCACAATTTTATCGTATCCATTATCGTTAGCCATTGAATCTAAAAGCACCATCCTGGCCCTGAAAATCACTTTTAATGCAATTCAGTGTTATATAATAAAACAATATATTTAAAAATAAACTGTTAAAAAATCGACAATAAACAATTTTTATTTAACGTAAAGTAACATAAATATATTATATAAAGATGTTATTTTTCTGCATTCCTTTGACTGTCAATTCCCCATGCGCGCAATCTGCTTATACTCAAACCCAACTCAAAGTACCCTTTTGATTGACGTCTGAGTACAAATGAAAGTACAAGGTAATGTCCTGCGATAAGGTTGATTTTTGTCAAACATTCATATAATTTTGGTAGGTTTGTTTCGATCACTACGCTTTTAGGAACCTTAACTTTCGCGCTGCCGCGCCACCCCTTAAACCCGCGGTTGCGCTGTAAAGGTCACCCAAAGGCAGTTGGCCAACGAAACACCAATCGCATCCCAAAAAAAGTACACGGGTTGACGGTCAGTCAGTTAGACAGGGTATAAAACGGTATCCTTGTTTTATTCCTTACACACAGCAAAGGGACACACTCCACCTGATGTTAAGTGGAAATGGAGTTCAGACGCAAAGACACCTGGTGTAGCGTGAAAACGACGCAGCATCTGTCACTCTCACCCTGCCGGCTCACCAGGTGCATTTTTACGCCATGTTTGAAGGCGACCTACCTACTAATATCTAGTATACTATACTATACAAGTAATAAGATATAAATACTTACTCAAGTGAATGCGTTATAGCTACTTGATATAAAATATCCTCTTCTTTAACGGAGCACTTGCGTTTAAGCCGTTCTAATAGGATTATGTAGGCAAGAATACCCATCGCACCGCCATAAGCTCCCAATTCATTTATAAGCGTCACCATGCCCACAATCATGTTTTTCACAGCTTTTACAATCTGAAAACAGACGATTACAATATTAGCCAGTCAGTCGTGGATACTTTACTAAAGGCGGTCGTTGTCCTAGCTACCTAGCTAGTGCTAGTAGTTAGGACACCTAGTAGTTCGGGTCACAATCATATTAGCCAGTCAATCGTGGATACTTTACTAAAGGCGCTCGTTGTCGTAGCTAGGAAGCTACCTAGCTAGTGGGTTCGGGTTACGATCATATTAGCCAGTCGATCGTGGATACTTTACTAAAGGTGCTCGTTGTCTTAGCTACCTAGCTAGTGGGTTCGGGTTACGATCATATTAGCCAGTCGATCGTGGATACTTTACTAAAGGTGCTCGTTGTCCTAGCTACCTAGCTAGTGGGTTCGGGTTACGATCATATTAGCCAGTCAATCGTGGATACTTTACTAAAGGCGCTCGTTGTCCTAGCTACCTAGCTAATGGGTTCGGGTCACGATCATATTAGCCAGTCAATCGTGGGTTCTTTTCTAAAGGTGCTCGTTGTACTAGCTACCTAACTAGTGGGTTCGGGTCACAATCATATTAACCAGTCAATCGTGGATACTTTACTAAAGGCGCTCGTTATCGTAGCTAGGAAGCTACCTAGCTAGTGGGTTCGGGTTACGATCATATTAGCTAGTCGATCGTGGATACTTTACTAAAGATGCTCGTTGTCCTAGCTACCTAACTAGTGGGTTCGAGTCACGATCAAAGTCAAAGTCAAAGATCGTGGAAGCAAAACAACATTCGTTGTGCAAGACCTCCGGATGGATGTCCAAAATCCAAACTCCTTATTTACCCACAACTAGCTAGTAGAATAATCTAACCAGCAGCGGTAGAATCACATTTACAATAATTGTAACTATTATTGTGTTTACTCATATACGTAACATTACGTTTATAGTAGGTAAAAAAATGTTTGGACGTTTCAAAATTTCGAAAATTTACGTGTTTTTAAGTCACTGGTGCTAGGCGCTGAATAGGTCATATACATTAAAAGAACTAGTGTAGGTTAGCTTGATCCTTTCACAAGGCCATGGTTGTCTTGGAATTTGAAACAAATACCCAGAAACTGCATAAACAATACGTAAAAGTAATGATTTATAAAACTTATTTCTTCAGAAACTTTGTAAATATAGCACAAATGAAACAATGATCCGACATCAAAATGTTTGTATTGATATTCCGCAGGCCACTGTTGTCTTATTTTTCAATAAAAAATATGAATATGAAATTATTAAGACTTTTATTATTTTTTACCCAAACGCCTATGATTTTACGAAAGTAAACATTGCTCTAAATAAATCACCAGCCTACTCTGTACAGATATTAGTGTGCGTGATAATTCGTAGTCGTGCGCCGTTGTCACACCACTACCACGCGCCGCTCGCTTGCTATCATAAAGAAACTTGATACTCGCAGTTTTGCGCCCGCGCTGCACCCCCGAATAAAAAATTTTGACTTTGACTCCGACTTGAATATATTTAATTGACTTTCATGAGTGCACTATAAATGTGTAAAGGTCCAATGTAAAATTACTTTTGCGGCGCAGGGGCTCACTTTTGGGGTTTTTTTATTCGTTTCGGTGACTTGTCAATAAGCCTCTTCATCTTAAATTTTATGACTTTATCAGTCGTTGTTATTTTAATATGTAGTCATATCTTCACAGTATACGACCCTTTCGATCTATTGTAATAATAATGGTTGCCAACTTGTTATGGAATATAAGTTACTTTGACAAGGTACTAGTGCTTATTTAATTGGATTTGACTGTATGTGTGCGATTAAACTTAAAACGAAAATGCTTATCTTATAATCGATAAAGATATTACATAAAGATTAGCAAAGAAAGGATAGCTGTTCAATTAGTTAAGTTCATGTCATACCCATTATCGTATTTTTCTTTCATTAGCGAATTACTCATTATCAAACCAAATTATTGTACAAAATGAGGAAAGCGAGCGCCGACTTCAGTCTCTCACAAAAAGTTTGTAACCCTTATTTTATTTATGTTTATGTCACTGCTTTGCAATAAAAAAATAAAGATTTAATTATACTTTTAAATAAATATTTTTTAATTAAAGGATTAAAAGAAAAGGTGCTAACCTTAAAAGGGTCAGTAGTTTTATCCTGCTGTCCTCTTTCTAATCGTATATTCGGTTTCCCTTGCGGTGGCGGTAACTTTACAGACGTAACTAGTTCTTGCAGTTGGTTCAGTAAATGTATCGCACAGGTCGTATCTGCAGTAGCATTTGCTGGTTTGTAATACATAATTACTTCGTGTGGATTAGTAGAATAGCTGAAACATAGTAGATGAAATTTAGTCGTTATATAAAATTTCCTGCTCATTTTATTATTTATAGGAGGTAAGTAGTTAATGTAGAGGAGCTCGATGGCGCAGTGGTTAACGCGCCCGGTCTGCGAGTGCTGAGGTTAAGCAACTTTCGCAAAGGCCGGTCATCGGATGGGTGACCAAAAATGTATCATCTTGAGCTCCTCCGTGCTTCGGAAGGCACGTAAAGCCGTTGGTCCCGGCTGCATTAACAGTCGTTAACAACCACCAACCCGCTCTGGGACCGCGTGGTAGTTTATGGCCCGTTCTCCCTATCCATCCATAGGGAAAGCTCGTGCCCCAGCAGTGGGGACATAAAATGAGCTGATGATTGATGATGAAGTAGTTAATATTTTATCATCACCATCAAAGTGTTAAGTTATATCCTTCGATCAACAATACACTAGATATCGCCTCACGAACTAAAACAAATCTCAAATGTGGCATTGGCTGACTTTACTATAAATGGAGAAAAACTATCCTAAGTTTTGATAATTTCAACCTAATTTATACTTTTTTTGCAAGGAATAAAGCACAGTTTTGATTATTATGACACTCACTTACGATCTTACGTCGAAAACGACAGAAAGAGATAAGAAATTGAAATAATCACTTGTGTATTTAAAAATATATACAAAGACCCTTTACATCCAAATTCGACCTTATTACATATAATAATAATAATAATAAAAAGTTTATTTTCTCCACAAAGGTAGTTTTAATAATCATAAAAATAAAACAGCAAATAGCAGACACGAAGTGTTACTTACTTCATTTCGAATTTTTGCATTATTGACTTTACTTGCTCCGACAGAGTATTATGGAGTCGCACTTAGTAATTTATTTTTTGTTTTAAGGAAGTTATTTTTAATAAAGAATTAGGTTTATTTTATTTTATGGCTTATGCATTTGACTGCAAAATGGTATACAAAAAGCAATTTATTATACTTTGCATACATTTATGTAATAGTAGATTCAGTACAAATTAACTGATATTGAACTATACCTACCTTGAGCGTGGTTGGAATACATGCTTAAATGAAAGAATCCTTATGAGAAATTGTAATATAAATAACAATATAATCACAATCAAATTGTTTTATTTATGTAACAATATACATTATTTGAGGTGGTTTTCATATAAAGAACAATAAACCAAATTCAAATTCAAATTTAGATTATTTATTCGTGAATATAAAATAATTAAGGAAACAATTAGAAATAATTGTACATTAACAAAAGGTAAAATAATTCTAAATACATGTATAATCACAATATTTCAAAACTGTAAGGTCATTACTCCATAGTCATTTGAGAGAATAAAATAATTAAAATTAAAATCATAAAACAAAGTAAATATTACGTAATTAATTTAATGAATACCTACATGTCATTTACAGCAATATCTAACCGGCTTGTACGTAGACGGCTGAATGCATGAAGTAAATTTAACTTAATCACTTAACACTGTTATAATTATCATTTATGCATAAATATTTGAATCATTTAACAAATTGATTAGTTCTATCAATTACCTTTAAATAGATTAAGCTTATTAAATAGTTGTCTTTTGGATTTGTCTTTTATTTCAGCATTTTCAACTTTGCACAAATAATGTAGCCTTACATCAACAAAATGATTCGATCACTGATTTTAATAAGTCGGTTTCATGATTGTGTTGGCTACTTCCAAGAAACACATCTTTACCAATAAATAACTTTAAAACTGTTACACAAATATAATTTTTATCATAAATCCTTTTCATAGACTTACCTCCACTTACACGAAGTAAATTTCGTATAATACCTTCAGTTTTCATTTTTTGAAATGTATTGAGCAAATTACAGAATTTTTTTAGGTCTAAAAAAATCCTCCTGTCTCTCTTCCGCTACATTTTGCTCATTGAAATGGGTCGCCAGTAGAAGTACCTATCTATAATTTTTTTTAAACTACTCCATAGATTCACTGTTCCAGAGCAACTATACGTTGGCCAAACATTAGCAAATGTTGGCGCGTGGGTTGGTTTTAAGAATTAAAGATTGTTATTTCATAAAAACAGTTAGGTATTTTATTATTTATGTTATGAAAAAGCATTTACTTACCTAAAGTATGATATTCCTTCCGATATATTTTTATTTCGATAGTTATTTTACAGTTTTTGAATACAAATTGAGGCATTGTGGTACGTCATCACGTTGGCGCAGTCAACAGCGAACTAAATAGAAATAAGACCCCACTTTGAATGTGAGGCGTTATTCGCTCGGCCGTTTTTGACACCCTGACCGGTTATCTAGTGTATTGTTGATCGAAGGTTATATCGCATAATAAATACTGTATCCCCTACAGTATTTCGATAATGACCCAGATTGTAAAAAACAAAACAAATTCTTATTATTATTTAAAAGTAGGATAGTGACTCCAATACAGTCTAGTCCAGTGCTGAGTGTGACTTTTATTCACCTTTCGATCACTATAACGAAAACAAGAATTTGTATGGCATTGAAGCTGTACGCTGCAGCACCTGGGTCAACCCGAGCTGAGGTCTTAGCCTTTAAAGGCTATCTCGGATTGTTCTGCTCCCGACCCGATCCGAACCGAACCCCTCGGAGCATTTAGTAGGGAAAGGGGCACGCTTGCGTGATGCCATTCTCTCTAGAAACCCTCTGACGGTGTTTCGATCACACGGCTTGAGGAACCCTTTAAGTTTCTCGCCGAGCCCAAAAATTTGTTTCCAAAAAAAACATTGCAAATTTTGCCATACAAATTACCGTGTCGCTAACGTGATCCAATTGCAAAATAAACACGCACTCAGCAACTTTGATGATAAACAATAATAATACCGCTAATGGGGCAGGATTGTGCCACACTAATCGTCACGCCTAGTTTAAAGAACCCCACACAAGTGCTGGAAGAGCGTTCCATGTTTTGGTATTATCAATTTAACTCTTTTACAATAATACAGGTTGACTGTTTTATCACCGTTCAAACCTTCTGAGATGACTCCCGTGATACAAACGAACCACTCGTACTATTGGACCAACTCCCTAACTCGAAAATACAATTCAGCTGTTCCATACAAAACATCAATATTTATTCGACCAAAAAGGGATGGAAGGTTTGGACGGTGATAAAAAGTTAACCGGTATATTCTTCGTTTATTTTCAGTCTTATTGCAATTACACAAGGGTTATATTGACATTAACAGCTTTAAATAAGTTGTCAACTTACTTCAATACTTCGCCCAGTTCATTAACCGTGGCAATGGTGGCGTGGAATGTCGTCTCCAGTTCGCGTAACGTTTGCTGAACCTTGCCTATGGTTACGTTACAATTTAACAAAGTTGCGGTCAGACCTGCAATGAATCGTTGGCTAATTCAGTCTGCAACATTGTGTTAAACAAACAATATTATGAATGTGCTGCTAAAATATTCATAACAGTTCTGTTTACATACTCAGAAAGCTATTATGCTTGTGTTGGTCACGTCCGTCAGTAGTCTAACGAAGCTATGGGGATTAAACCACGATTATACTGAAACTGACGCTTATCTATACTAATATTATAAAGAGGAAACTTTTGTATTTTGGTATGTATGTATGTATGCATGTATGTTTGCAACGAATGAACTCAAAAACTACTGGACCGATTTAAAAAAATCTTTCACTATTAAAATGCTACATTAGCGCTGAATAACATAGGCTATATTAAAAAAGGAATGCGGTACGAAGTCAGCTAGTAGCTTATAATCAGTGATCGGAATGAATCCCGGACCGCGATTCGATAAAACTAAATTTACAACATTTCGGTGGTTTTAACCACTTTAGTCATGTCTTGTCGGGAACTTTAGGTATTTTAGTCCCTTTCATTCCGATAAATTATTATCTATAAATATTCCGATAAGTTATCTAGGTAAGTACCTACCTATATTTTCTATAAACGATGTACAATTTTTTAAGGTTCGGTTTATTTTCATAATATTGCATGCACACCGCAGTAACTTATTGAGGACTGACGTTTCGCAACATGAGAAATAACATTTAAGTAACTAAATAGCAATATATCTTGTAATCGGACGTTGCCAGCCACACTAAGAAACGTTTCTCTAGAAGTCTAGAAGAATCAATTGCCGTGTGAATGCACATTCTACGAGTATATTCATTCTAGAGGCTCAAGACCTATTTGTATAGGTCCTAGTTGTATAGTTCCTGAGCGTAGTATAAGCTTTTCATTCTCAGACCTCTATGAATATATTCCTACTACTACCTACCTCCACGGCTACGCTATGTGGAAAGGAAGATATATCGTGGCGGTAGTTGGAACTAATGTATGGTTTTTTTTCAAGGATAATAGGCTTTGGTGGTCTGGGAACAACCCCTAATTTATCTATGTATCTATAGGTACTATTAATAAAGAGGTAATGATTGTTTGTTTGTCAGGGAGCTACTGGTCCAATTCCAAAAATTCTTTCACCAACTGATTGCTATATAACTTGTGGGTTGCATAGGCAATATTTTACTTTGATAAAAAAAAACATTTTAAATAATTTTGTAAACATTTTTAAATAATTCGAAACATGCAACTGCTTGTTTTAAATAAAATAGCAACTGTTTACTATTATACAGTTAAAGACTCACCAAGAATCCTGGGTTGCTCAGAGACAGGGCAATTAGAAAAGTGCTTCATGATAGTTCTCATTGGATGATCCTCTACAGCATGGTGGCACTCGTCGAAAATCAACAGGTTTATATTTTTGACGAATATGTAACCGTGAGTGAGCATGTCACTCAAAATCTGGCTTGTCATCACAATAACCTGGGGATACAAATTTCTTATCAATTGTTTATTGCAAGATACAGTAAAAAGCGGACTTAATGTCCTAAGGCATTATCTACTAGCTAGACAACCAGCCTAGCATACAGTGATGTCAAGAAAAAAGAAGTAATCGTGTTCCGGACGGACAAATATAGTTTAAATAGTAATAAGATTTAATAGCTAGGTATAGATAGAAATTAGTTCTAGGAAAGCGTCGCGTCGTTATTACGTCGCAAATTAGGTTAAAATTTGTTAGAATCACACATAAGTACTTTTTGTATTTATGCGCTTATCTTTCGTTAACAATAGTTTAAGTGATAGTTAAAACATAAATAGAACGAAACTTTCTAGAAATGTGTTCCATAAAAGTATGGAAAGTTATAGACGAATCTAGAAAATTCCTAGTAGGTAAGTGTCGAACCGATCATAGAAAAATCTAAAAACATCGTCGACTATTCTAGAAAATAATAGAACATCCAAATGCCAGATTCAGCAACATATTAGAAAAAGAGGCATGTATTTCGCTGGACTATAAATACGCGGGGCTTTTCTATGGGCAGCATTCGCATTCATTCAATCGGAGCAATCGGATTCAGACAGTAATAAAATGTTCAAAATAGTTTTTAACGCAAATTTTGTTGCGAATAAATTACAAAAACACAAATATTAAAAAAATTTCCACGAGCAGGATTTGTACCTGCACCGTTCTGACATACCGGGTCAGGTGCTCTTCCAATTGAGCTATCGTGGTTCTAACCATCAACAACATCAACATCAGCTCATTTATGTCCCCACTGCTGGAGCACGAGCCTTCCCTATGGATGGATAGGGAGAACGGGCCATGAATCACCACGCGGGCCCAGTGCGGATTGGTGGTTGTTAACGACTGCTAATGCAGCCGGGACCAACGGCTTAACGTGCCTTCCGAAGCACGGAGGATCTCGAAATGATAAATTTTTGGTCACCCATCCGATGACCGCCTTTGCGAAAGTTGCTTAACCTCAGCCATCGCAGACCGGGTGCGTTAACCACTACGCCATCGAGCTCCTCTCTACGCCATCGAGCTCCTCACTACGCCTACTACTACTACTACTACTACTACTACTACTAGTACTACTACTACTACTACTACTACTACTACTACTAGTACTACTACTACTACTACTACTACTACTACTACTAGTACTACTACTACTACTACTACTACTACTACTACTACTACTACTACTACTACTACTACTACTACTACTACTACTACTACTACTACTACTACTAGTACTACTACTACTACTACTACTACTACTACTACTACTACTAGTACTACTACTACTACTACTACTACTACTACTACTACTACTAGTACTACTACTACTACTACTACTACTACTACTACTACTACTACTACTACTACTAGTACTACTACTACTACTACTACTACTACTACTACTACTACTAGTACTACTACTACTACTACTACTACTACTACTACTACTACTACTACTACTACTACTACTACTACTACTACTACTACTACTACTACTACTAGTACTACTACTACTACTACTACTACTACTACTACTAGTACTACTACTACTACTACTACTACTACTACTACTACTACTAGTACTACTACTACTACTACTACTACTACTACTACTACTACTAGTACTACTACTACTACTACTACTACTACTACTACTACTACTACTACTACTACTAGTACTACTACTACTACTACTACTACTACTACTACTACTACTACTACTACTACTACTACTACTACTACTACTACTAGTACTACTACTACTACTACTACTACGTGGTTCTAACCAACCAGCCGAAATTATTCAACACTTTTTACTTTGAAAGCCAAAGGCGCCCATTCAATGTCAACACCACACAACCCTTAAAGTGTAATAGAGAATAAAGGCTGAACGCTCAAGTGTTTACTTCGTACTACGGAAGTTTAATTTCGTCACCAACACACGACCTGCGTAACTTGGCTATAGCAAGAAGTAATTGCGCAATCCAGCAACAGATAAGGGACTTTTAGCATATAGTATTCGTAATAGTTCGGTCCCGCACAAATCGCAATAAGAATAAACAAAGGAATCATAATCAATTTTAGTCAAAATTATATAGAGATAATTAATTAATCAAACATAATGTAAATTGTAAATAACTCAATAGATTATTATGACGCCTAATAGCGCTTCTTTATAAACGTAACCTAGATAGGAAATTAAAATCTTTATATATGAAAATCTTCTGTGCGTGTGTATGTTATTGAACTCCTTCTAAACGGCTGGACCGATTTCGATGAAATTGTCTGTGTGTGTTCAAGGGGATTCGAGAATGGTTTAGATTTACAATTGGATCCGGTAGGTGGCGCTGCTATAGGGGCCCATCATGGGATACGGGACGGGTGTTCTTAAGCGGACGAATGATTTGTTTGTTTTGTTGTCATGGAAACGTTAACTGTCAAGGCGGTACGAAGTCCGCCGGTCAGCTAGTAATATACTTACAATATTAGGTAATACCTAAGCTAAACAAAAACGTTTGTCTGTGTCTTTCCATTTTAGTAGATCAGTGCTTAGTCAACATTTAAACAATAATCAATGACCTATATAATAAATAAGGAAATGGAAATTATGATAACATTAATTGTTCTACTTTTGTGGCATTATTTCTCTGTGTTCTTGTGATTTTTAATTTTCTTCCAACTTTACTAGAATTCGATCTAAACAATAGATCTTATATGCATATCGACGGTGGGCAAACATCATCACATGACATGGTCATCACATCTCTGCCATTTTTCTGCCGTGAACTCCGAAAACAATAAATTCAGTACGTTTTTCTTTTCGTCTAGAGAAGAATTAATATGGTTTTGCGCTATATTGTTTTTGACATCAGCCCAGACCAACTCGATGGGGTTCAGATCTGGATGGTACGGCGGTAAACGCAATACTGTGTGCCCGTGTGCTTTGAAGAGTTCATCAATTCTATAAACGGGCTCTTTTTGTATGTTATTCATAAGAATTTGCAGTTGAGGTTTTTTTACAGTTACGGGAAATTCAACATTATAGCGCCGTAACCAGTTCTGCATTTCACTTTTGAGGCTTGTAATGGTCGGTTTCTTCTCAGCTTGAACGCTGTGGTAAGATGCATTGTCCATGACAACTATACAGAGTTCGGCAGCAACTTATCTTTTAACTTTTCATCCACCCACTTATAAAAAGTAAGCCCGTTCATGTCTCCATGGTAGTCGCCGGTCTTAGCATCTGATTTAAATATAGTCAATGCACCTTGAACCAAGCCATTTCGACACCCAGCGTGAAGAATTACCACACGTCGTCCTTTCCCGATGTCAGTGTGAATTCCAGGTTCTAACACTGATTGCCAACATTTACTTACATTGTGACTGGCATTAATATATGTCTCATCTAGGAAATATGTGTTGCGGTTTTCACTTCTGTATTTCCTGATTTTAGTCAAGGATTTATCCGCCACTCTGTAATATTAGGTTGCTCTATGAGATGTCTTTTCGATCTACATTTTTTGAAACGGTAACCCATTGTGTGTATAAGTTTTCTCAGATATTCTCGTCCACATTTCAATATGGCATCCTGTCTCAACCTTGATAGTAATTTACGAATACTTAATGGCACTGTTTTTTCGATCTCATAAAACTGATGAATTTTTCTTCTGATCACTCCCAAATCAAAATCACCAATACCATGTTTTTTCTTTATAACTTTCTGTTTTTTTTTGGTGAACTAAACTTCAGTCGGCCCAAATTTGTTGATGAATTTCCCGCAGTTGTTACATTTCTTAGTTTTTTCGCACTATCTCGTAGCCTCCGCAACGATTTTGGCGATATTTGCATCACTTTTATATTCAAAACTTTCTTTGTTTGCTTTTCTTTACATAAAATATTCGGCCACTTTGAAAATGACAGTCTTGATATCTCGAGATAATGCACGACCCATTTTTAGATATTTTATCTCATGTGCGTCTGACACAGACAGTCCGTAACAAATAAGACTAGTTGCCGCCGTGAGCGATGACGGCAGATACATATGTTACTAAACTAAGTATAGAAGCTGTTAGTTTTCCAAAATAGAATAAATAAATAAATAAATAAAACCTAATCCTAGAGTACCACCAGCAGCGGGGCAGGGCCCAAGCTACCGGTGGTCAGGGCTGCAGAGTGAGGAACCTCCTGACAATACGTTTATTATTATTATTATTATATGACTTAGGTATAAAGTTCAAAGTTCAAAATCTATTGAGGAAAGTTGATAATTTGTGGTAGTCTGTGCAGGCGTGTGTATCTAGTATAATGAATTATCTTTTATAAGTGATAATCTTGTTGGGTGTAAATAAATAAATGATTAATATTAAAATAAATAACATCACTAACTCACTCTCAGCACTCTCAACTTAACTTCTTAACAACAAACAATGTTTATACATATCTCCTACATCTCTCCCCCCTCCCATCCCAACCCACCACCCAACCTCCCTACCCAGCGACCCGGCAGCCCCGGAAAAAAAAAAAACCATTATGACAATGAGCGCGGATAAAGAGAAATTACCCCAGGAGGGTACCGGTCACACCGGAGAATCCCTCCCTGGGCCATCTAGTGGCCCAGGATGCCCCTCGTATTCTGGGGGGGGCACATCAACGCAAATTGCAAGCACAAGCAAGAAAACAGGCGGACAGGAGCGTCCAGGGAGGTCTCTCTCGGAGACCCTCGGGGACGACCTGAACCGCATGAACATCGGAGAGAACGATGAAAAGAGCAGCGATGGCGAGTGGATCCCTCGATCTCGATGGAGGAGGATCAAAGCTCGAAAGCGCAAAGAGCAACTTCAAGCCACGAACCAGACCCAACCCAAAGGCACCTCAATCCACATGGCGAGGATACCAGAAGGAAGGGCAGGCCCGAGGGCACAGAAGTTAAAGAGACAGGGTACTGATCCGGAGGAACAGACGCAGCAACGCCCACCGAAACGCCAAGACCTGGGCACCCGTCACGAGTGCACATGGAAGCTGGCTACAAACCAGAACCCAGACTATGCAGTCGTCATAGAACGGGTGGATGGGGTAGCGGTGGACGAGGCTGTGGCTGCCGAGATCAGGAAAAGGCTCACCACAGAAATAGGGAACGCCATCAAGAGCGGCGTACGGGGCCGCAACCTGGCATTCGACGCCTCGGGTTTGGTTGCTGAAGGATACTTCCTTGTAACAGCAACCACCGAGGAGGCGATGACATGGTTGCTGAACTGCGGCCTAGGCGACCGGGAGGGCATTCCCTTAAAAGTCAAAAAATTAGACAAGTACCGCATGGCAGTTTGGCTTCCGGGCAGCACAGCAGACCTAACAGTGGACCCCCTAGACTTCATCAAGGTCCAAAACGAGTATAGGGAGGAGCTGAGAATGCCGGAGTGGACCCTAATCCGAAGGGAGGTACTACCACTTGGAGTGAGACTCATAGTGGGAGTCCCCAAGGAGGTGGCCGCGGAAGGAGGGGTGGCACTCCACTACCAAGCTACCAGAGCATACGCCCGCACCATCGGGAAAAGCCCAGCCCAGACCGAAGAGAAGTGCGCATGCTATGTGTGCCCCAAACACGACCCAAAGACACGGGGTAAGGAGCATACCGGAAACCAGTCCACCAACCTGCCTGAGGCCTACAAGGGTGCACAGGCGGAAGGGAGTAAGACGGTCCAAGGAAGCTCAAACCCCAGCAGCACACAACAGGCATGTAACACAAGGGAGCAGACCATAGGCGGGGGAGGCGACATACAGCCAGGTACCCCGAAGGTGGGCGCCGCTGAGACTCGGAGGCCCTGCCTATCGGACTCTCCCGCACAGCACCGCACACCACACCCTCTCCCTACGACGACGACGCTGAAGGATCGTACACCACCACCAAGTGTAGCACAACTACAGCCGCACTGGTGTGGGGGGTCGAAGCCTGGGACGGAGTCCAAATAGGGAGGGAACACAGACACAAACACACACACACACACACACACTAACAAATGAACACACACAGCAACACACCACAAAAACACACACAAAAAATAAAGATAGTTCAAGTGAATCTTCATCACTGTATAGAAGCCATGACAGAGCTTCACAGATACGTGATGGAAGAGACAATAGACATCGCTCTGCTGCAAGAGCCATACGTCCTGAACGGACGTGTGACAGGGCTCGGCTCTATGGGTAGAGACATCATATACCACGAAGATGGTGAGTCAATCCCAAGAGCATGCATATACGCTAGCAGCAGAGCAAGAACATTAGGACTAATAAAAGCAGATTGTTACAGCGACCTAGCCAGCGTTGTAGTAACAATACAGACAGGCGCAGAAACAGAAGAAAGGGTGCTCCTAGTCTCCGCATACCTGCCTAGCGAGGGGAACTTCGAGCCGCCATCCCGAGAAATGGAAGAAACTGTAAGAAAATATCAAGGTAAGAATATTCCTATTATTATAGGGTGTGACGCCAACGCACACCATATGGTATGGGGTAGCACAAACTGTAATAAAAAAGGTGACTTACTTCTAGAATTTATAAGCGAAACAGGCTTGGAAATACTGAATGTAGGCAACACACCCACATTCGTCACCAAGGTAAGACGTGAAGTGTTGGACATCACTATTGCAACAGATAGAATAGGCCGACACATAAGGGATTGGAAAGTAGACGAAAAAGACTCTATGTCAGACCACAGACGAATCACTTTCAGTCTGGAGGCCAAGACGGAAAAAATTCTGATTAGAAATGCGAGGAAAACCAACTGGGACACATACCAACACTATATGGAGAAGTGGAGCCCAGGACGAGACACCCCGCTAAAAGACGCCTTAGAAATAGAAAAGGAAGCCAATAGACTGGACGAAGCTCTAAGGGGAGCATATCACAAAGCATGTCCCCTTAGAGAGATAAGAACAGAGAGAGGACAACCCTGGTGGACGAAGGCACTAGGGAAACAGAGGAAAAAGACACGGCGAGCTCTCCACAAGGCTCTGAAAAAGAACGACGATGAGAGCTGGCAAATATACAGAGAAGAAAGAAACACATATAAGAGAGAATGCAGGAGGGAGAACAGGAATAACTGGAAGGCGTTCTGCGCAGGAGTCGAAAAATACCCTGAAGCGGCGCGACTAGTTAAAACGTTCTCCAAAGCCAACACGCGCAAGCTAGAAAGTATCAAGAACGGGGAAGAACTAATAACCGACCCGGAAAAGATAATGGAAGTTATGTTGAAAACACACTTTCCAGAAAGCGAGGAATACAGAGAGGATGACACATCAATCCTCCCAGGTCCCACAGTGGACCGGGAGCCAAAGACAATCATCACCGAAGAACATTTATTGTGGAGCGTCCGATCCTTCCAGCCCTATAAGGCAGCGGGACCGGATGAGATCTTCCCAAAAATGCTACAGACAGCTATTAAGTATATAAGCAGAGATCTGCTGGCACTATACAACGGCAGCATCAAAACCAAGCACATACCGAAGAAATGGAGAGAAGTGAGGGCAGTATTCATCCCAAAACCAGGCAGGGCATCCTACCAGGAAGCCAAAGCCTTCAGATGCATCAGCCTCTCTTCATTCCTATTAAAGACACTGGAGAAAATCCTAGACAGACTAATTAGAGAGCAAATAGAGAAAAGCGGACTCCCACTTCACCAAAACCAACACGCATACATGGAGGGCAAATCCACCGAAACGGCCCTCCATAACCTGGTAACGAGAGTGCAGAGATCACTAAGCAATACAGAGTACGCGATGGGCTGCTTCTTCGACGTGGAGGGCGCATTCGATAGGGCGACCCCCGAATCAATAGAGGCCACCCTAAGCCGTGAAGGAATAGACAGTGACGTATCAGACTGGGTGAAAAACATGCTAAGACACCGGCAGATACGAACAGAGCTAGCAGGGAAAACACATGCGGTGGTGGCGAAAAGAGGATTCCCCCAGGGAGGATGCCTGTCGCCACTACTATGGTGTCTGCTAATAGACGAACTAGTAATCAAGATAAACAGGATGCGCATATACACACAGGTGTATTCCGATGATGGCGTGCTCCTAGTGACAGGCAAAGTTCTCAGTGTCATGTGTGAAATCATGAACAAAGGCCTAAAAGCAGCCCTAGAGTGGTGCAGGAGCAAAGGTCTGAATCTAAACCCTGATAAGACCAAGCTAGTTCTATTCACAAAGAAAAGAAAGAGAGGACATGCTGAACCAGTGAAACTGGACAACCAAGAGCTGGAAACAGTCAAGGAAGTCAAGTATCTAGGTGTGACACTGGACAGCAAGCTCACCTTCAATACCCATATAAGTAACACATGCTTAAAGGCCAAGATGGCCATGATGCAGTGTAAAAGTATAATAGGCAGAACCTGGGGCATGAAACCAGCGATGGCACTATGGATATACAAGGCAATAATCTTGCCAAGGATCCTACACGGAGACATCGTATGGTGGCACAGAGCCGCAGTAGGGAAAAACAAAGCAGAATTAGACAAAGTCCAAAGGCTAGCAGCCTTAGTGACCACGGGCGCGATGAGAACATCGCCCACAGTCGCGCTCGAGATCCTACTGGGGCTAAATCCCCTGGACTTAGAAATAAAGAGAAGAGCCACTGAACAATGGTTCAAGCTAAAAAGCACTGGCATATGGGCCGGGAACTTCATGGACGAGGGTCATGCCAGTATAAGCAAAAACTACGAAGACAAGCTGTCAATGGTCTTCTCCAACAACGATTTAATACGAAAGGAAAGGATCTTTGACAAAAAATACAGAATACACATAGGAACAAGAGAAAACTGGAGCGTAGAAATTGAAGGCACTACTTGCTATACAGACGGCTCCAGAAAGGAGTCAACAAAGCTCTCTGGATCCGGTGTGCATATTAAATGCGCAGACGGGACGGAGGTGAACAAGTCTATACCGTTAGGAAGATTCGCCAGTGTTTTTCAAACGGAAAATATACGCAATAATCGCAAGCGCTGAGATGGCCGAACACCTCAATATTACAGGAAAGATGGTCATCTACAGCGACAGCCAAGCGGCGCTGAAGGCACTAGGCAGAGAAGAGACGACATCAGCAATCGTCAAAGAATGCAAGGAATCACTGAAAAGGTTGACCGAAAGAGCGGACCTGACGATAGCGTGGGTCCCAGGACACGAGGGAAACACGGGAAACGAACAGGCCGACGAACTAGCTAGAAAGGGAGCAGAGGAAAGCTTGGTGGGACCGGAACCCCGGTTGCCAATAGCGCACAACATCACCAAGGGAGTAATCAGCTGTAGTATTACAGCAGAAACCAATCGAAGATGGAGATCATCGACGGGCATGAGACAGTCGAAGGTCTTCATCAAGGGAATGGACAAGAAAAAGACTAGCAAACTGATGGGACTCTCCAGAGAGAACATGAGGCTAGTCATAGAGATCATAACAGGACACTGCCGATTGAACAGACATCTGACAGTGCTAGGAGTGAAAACCGATCCCATATGCCCGGAGTGCACGGAAAGCGAAGAGACCAGCCTCCACCTACTCGCTGAGTGCCCTATATACTCACGGATAAGACGGGAGCAATGGGGGTCGGATACACTAGACATAGAGGACCTGAAGGATCTGGAGGTGGAGCAGATAGCAAGATTCACCAAAAAGACAAAAAGATTTGACGGGGCGCCGTGAGGGCTGGATTAACCTTAACCCCCTCGAAGGGGAGAACGGGGAAAAGGACGAAATGGCCCGCAAACAACGCGGGCGGATCGTCCGTTCGGCCGGCGACGTCCCCACCAGAAATAATAATAATATGTTTATACAATGTTATGTAACATACTTTCCATAAATTGTATTTTTCTGTACTCATCATCGAAGGGTAAGAATACCTCATATCTAAAAAAATTTCTAGAAATCAACTTCCTTTTAATTATATATAATTTAGGTTATATATAATTTTACGCAAATATTGTCGCAAACAAACTACAAATAGAAAAAAACAAAGAGTTAAAAAAATTCCACAAGCGGGATAGGAATAGTACATTTATTGAGGAAGACTACAGGCTATATCACATCACGCTATGACTAATTAACGCGGGAGAAACCGTGCGGCACAGCTTGTTAATGAAAAAAACTCTTACCTGATGCTTCGATAACTCTGAATCCCATTTATTTTTATTCCAGTAATCAACCTGATCTTCACCGGAGTAGGCTCCAACGGTGACTGGACACAGCCATTTAATATTTTTTTTCTAGAAACAAAACATTTATTTAATTTTGCACTTAGTTAAAAAATGTATGGAACAATTACCGAAAACAGACATTAGCTCTCGCGAAGACCTTAAGCAATAAGAGCCCCACCTAAGTAACCAAACAATGAGCTTTTCCGTTCCACAATTTTAATATTTAAGATTAGAATGGTCAAAGTTACATGAATTTCATTAAGACATTATGTACAGGAACAAAACAGGAATAACTATTCAGACCTTATTCTTCGTTTATTTGTAAGAGGCTAAGAGTTCAGGCACACCAAAGAACTTCATGATGTGTTGTATTAAGTTGTATGTATTAAGAGTAAAAAGGTTGTCTGAACATGATAACATTAACAAGTAAACTAAAAGACAAGTAAACTAAAGTAAAAATGACCCGATACCGGAAGGCCCGGGTTCAATTCCCAGGTCGGGCAAAGTGTGTTTCGGATTTTTCGATGCATAGCCCGGGTTTGTGAACACCAACCCGCATTTGGCAAGCGTGGTGATTAAGCCAATACCCATCAATTGTAGTGATGACTTGATTTCAATGATGGAGGCCTTTGCCCAGCTGTTAGACAGTATATTACTAGTTAATTACTTAGCTATTTACTTTACTTACTACTTAAGTGATAAACAGTGTTCGTAATGAAGAGGGCTAATTTACCTAAATTGGCCGACAAGATAAGACTATGAGTGGTTCCAATCCAATTAGTCGTTCCCATTATGCTGAGGATCGAGACCATCACATCTGATGGTGGATACAAGCGCTCTCCATCTGGCCGTCACCCAGTAGCTGCTTTTGTATGGTCTTGGTGATGATTTCAGCCCATTCAGCAGGCGGCCTGCCTCGAGCTCTTTTGACCTCCACTTTCCCCGTCATTATTTGCTTTCTAAGCTGTCGACTATGAGTGATTAAAACTAACAAATTGTTGTTAATTTACTTTTATCAAATCCCGGATCGCAGAAATAATAGTTGAGAAGTAATTTAGTAGTCAAACGACCAAGGCAAATTGACTAGAAATTAAATTGATCCGGAAGTTAGTGAACATAAACAAAGAAAACAAAGTTAAAACATGTTTTTAATGTATATTTTTTTCTTATATAATCAGAAATAAAGGCTCATTTTATTTTATTTTATCTTTATTTTTAACTTAGTAGTCTGTACTAACATTAAAATCTCTTGCCTTGTTGTATTTTACAGCATTTCAACATCAGCATATAAAAAATAAGATTCTGAATTGAAAATGTATATCTATCAACATAAACATTCTAAGCCAGAACAAAATCATATTTTTTTATATGTGGATGTTGGAATTGCTATAAAATTCAACAATACGAGTAATATGTGTACTAAGACTATACAAAGAAGTTAACTATTTCCGGGATCTGGGATTTAATAAATAATATGTTGATGGTTTTAACCATTCTCAGGGCTCTTTCAATTTAGACGTTTGTTGTCGGACTGCTAACGCACGTTTGCACTGCATTCCATATTAAAACAGTCGTGCGGCTAGCATTTAATATGAAAATGCACGGCAGCGGTCCAACACGAAACGCCTAATTTGAAAGAGCCCTTGGTCTTTTCAACGTCTTTTCAACAACTTTAGGTAAATTTGCCCCCTTCACTCTGAACACTGGTGATGAACTAAATATGTTTGTTACAAATATTTTTGTTTGCTAATATAAATATTTCATATTTATTTATTTTTTTATTTTATTTTATTTATGATTTATACATAACCATAAGTAGTATAGTATATAATATATGTTAGATAAGTTTTACTTTCGAAGTATAAGTGTTTATTAGTGTTTAAGCATTTTGTATTATAATTATGAATAAGAAAACTTACTTGTTGTTCAACCAGAGGTACAGTGTTCACCAAAAAGAAAGTGCGTTTTCCACCTTCTCCCCATGGTTTAAGAAGGGCTTCTCTAAATCTTTTTATGAGACGTATAGCTATGAAGGTTTTGCCAGAACCTATAAGTAATGTATATTTTAAGATAAAAATTTAGGTTTTCACAGTTTATAATTTTTTACAGTGTAAAAAGAAAATTATTTGTTAGAATATAGAATTTTATCTATAGTTTGTTGCTGGCTGGTATTCGGTTTAGTATGTTTAAAAAAAAGTTTGTCAGGAATGTTTTCAAAATATTTTCATGATATTGTCAGAAGGAACAATGGATCATTATTGTTTTGTCGGTGTGTAGATTTAACTACTTGAAGTTTTATTCAATTGCTTTGAATCATGTAGTTTTATGAGAGATATTTTACCATGGATAGTTTTGGATATTGTGTTTTAAAGAAGTTTAATAAATTCTGGTTATGAGAAATCAAGTCTTTGTTTTAAAATGGATTCCAACCCCAAGATCATCGAAGGGTGAGTTCATATATTCCCAAGATTATTATTTAAATTTATTGAAGTAAATAAAAAAAATCATACCTGTAGGTAAATGTACAATGGTATTTTTACTGACAGCAATTTCTTCCAATTGGCTTTGGTATGGACGTGATTTGAGTTGCTGACTCCCATCCTCTGAGCACAAGTCAGCATCCATCCTGTCAATGGTAAAACTTAATTATAAATTTTTATATAAATTAATATGTTGATGGGTAGATTATAGCTACCTAGTATTTTTATTTTTTGGATGCAAATTTTCATTATTAAACCAGGTTCTTATTAGATTTATTAACATTATTCAAAGTGGAGCAGTTTAGATTGTTTTATTTTGAAGACAATAGGGATATTTAAAAAAAGTATAAGGAACTGAGGGAAAACTTGTCAGTACTTGACTTCATTATTATTATGTTAAAACCATGCCAGTAATGGGCTATTAGTAATTTCAAAGATAAAATTTCAAATGACTCATATAAGTGTACAGTACAGCTTTTGTTTTAAAACTCACAAACTCAATAACATCCACAAAATTAATTTATTCTAAGATAGCAGGAAAAAGAAAATTAAAGAACTTGTAATTGTTGAGAACTTACATGACAATTTAATAGCCGGATGTTTTTACTTTGTAATTGTGTATTGTTCCTTATAAATTCACAATTACACTATTTACACTGCACGCACTGACCTGACCGCTCGACTCACCGCCACAGAACAATAAAATAAAGCGCTCACCGCTAATAGCTTAGTTAGGTCTTAGTAGATAGAAGTCACAGAGATAAATCAAGGGAAAACTGTCGAAATGCTAGCAATAAAAATATATTTTCCTCATAATGTCAATATAAATTAATGTAGGTATTGTGAATTTTCTTGGTTAATACTATAATCATTGAAAATATTCATCAAATTACAAGAAATATACACTGCGAAAATAGTTTTATTTACTTTTAACGGACAATCATTAACTATTTGTTTTCTTAATCAAAATCAACACATGAAATCAATGTTTTGCCCATATAAATCAAGTAGCACGTATAATTCTACATAAAAAAACCAAGTGTGCTAAATTCTAACATTTTTAAATTAACTTTATTAGTTTTAATTAAAAGCTACAAAATTAAATATAACCTTGGAATGTGGTAAACATTAATAACACTGCAACACTGAAA
This sequence comes from Eudonia mercurella, assembly GCA_963082485.1. Lineage (NCBI taxonomy): Eukaryota > Metazoa > Arthropoda > Insecta > Lepidoptera > Crambidae > Eudonia > Eudonia mercurella. Next base: position 7,838,188 of record OY720034.1, read on the forward strand.
AGGTTAAATGTCACCATAAAAAATCCATTTCATGCAATGTACATAACATTAAAAAATTTAACAAGTATTATTAATTTTATTATTTTTGATTAAAGTTCAATAAAGTCGAACTAGTCACTAGTATTCAAATAAACATAAAAAAACAACACATGGGTGTTTTAAATCGTTATGATTGAGTTTTGTAAGCAAAATTATGTTTGAGGCTGGAAAATACTGTAAAGGAACGTTAGTTGCACAATGTAAAAAGGTTATTTCTCATCCAAAGACACTTATAGATCTATAAGAGTCATATATAGCCACGTCATCGTCATAATGACGTGTGACGTGGCCCCTCAGAGAAAAGCGTAACCCTAATTGCATAGCGAATTAGTCGATAATTAGTCGAAATTAGTCGCAAAGTAACAGAATTAGTCGGTCTCGCGTTTAAAAGTTGTTCAGGGTTTTTTAGGGCTCGTGAATGGAACCACGTAGCGAAGATTTGTTTGCATGGAGAATTAGTCGATAATTAGTCGAAATTAGTCGCCAACTTTCAGAATTAGTCGGTGTCGCGTTTAAAAGTTATAAGCGGTTATTTGTGGCCCAGCTGCGCTGACGCGTCAGCACAGCTGGGCCTCCTGTATCTCGAGAATGGGACCACGTAGCGAAAATCTAATTGCATAGCGAATTAGTCGATACATCATACGAAAATTCAGATCGCAATATTCTTTACTTTTCTAGATATAGGGCATTATTTTAATACAAAGAGTACAGTCGCGATCTGAAGTGTAATGAAATAAACGAATTTATTCGAACGATATTCTTCACAATTAAAGGAGTTTCAAAATAAAGTTGACTAACCTACTGATTTAGGTATATAATGACACACAGTGCTTAGAGAAAATAGAAATAAGTTTACACATTTTCGGGTCAAATGTGCCTGATATTGCCGCTGCCCGCTTGCCCGCTGTTGAAAGCGGTAGATTCAGCGCGTTAAACAGATTCGAGAGGCGTTCGAGCAGGCATCGAAAGAGCACAGCCCGAGAACGCGCGCAGGGCAGGGCTCTAAATGGTTTCCAACATCATAATAACCTATCATTTGCACAATCTCATGTTGTTACTACATACAAATTTTCATCAAGATCGGTCAAGCCGTTCTTGAGTTGTAGGAGGACATGCAGACAGACAGACAGACAGACAAAAATTTCAAAAATCATAGAATAGGTGTCAGTGAAATGTTTTTGTTTATATAATTTTAACGCAAATTTTGTTGCGAACAAATTACAAAAACACAAATGTTGAAAAAATTTCCTCTGACCTACCGGGCCTTGCTCTGCTCTTCTATTGAGATATCGTGGTTCTAACCAGCCCGCCAAAATTATTCAACACTATTTAGCAGCACCTGGCCCGGTATGTCAGAAGGGTGCAGGTTCAAATCCTGCTCGTGGAATTTTTTTCAACATTTGTGTTTTTGTAAGGTGTCAGTGAGTCATAAAACGAATATTTATCCCAAAATTTGTAAGAAAAATTGTATGTACAGACAGAGCCTATAGATTTATATAGTAGTATTGTAGTATAGATAGATATAAGTAATTGAAAACAACAACATAGTATTTGTTTCGCCATTTTGGCACTATATTTATTAAAAATACATTTTAAAGACAATAAATAATAGAACCCAAACACTCAATTGCACTATTAAACAGCAAACTCATTGAAAAGAAACAATATTAATGAATCTACTCGCATTTAGTTTTTATATTAAATTTTATATAAAACAAATTTAATTAAACTTTAAAAAATATCTATTAAAAGATGGGCTAGGGCTAGTATGTATACAGAAAACAATCTATCTATCTATCTATATCAGCCTTTGGGTTCGTCTTCAAACATAGGCCTCCTCTTCGTCTTTCCAGCGTTCTCTGTTACCAGCCACCTGCATCCAGTTAATTCCGGCTTGTTGCCGGATGTCGTCTGTCCATCTTTTAGGCGGTCTTTCACATTGGGTATGGTACGTACGTAGGACTAGGGATGCTATCTAACGCACATAGTTGTTTCGCGCCGCGGTCCGGGCCCGGGGTAGGCAGGACTCCGGCCGGATACAAACATTGTCCAGACAATTACGAACACAACAAAAAAAGTCAGCCAAATTAGTCGAGCCGTTCTTAAGTGATGCTATGACATACAAGTGGCATACCCAGGCCCTTCTTTACCATGGGGTACTCTGGGCAAGTGCCCAGGCCCCCGCTGCCAATCGATGGGGCCTCCCTTTTTCCTGCCAGATCACTAACCGATAACTGATATTACCGATAACCAGTAATATAGAGTTTTGCTTATCTACCCCTTTTGGCCGTTTCATTAAAATGTAGCGTAGCATAAGGACCCCATTATCAGTAAGTGCGGACTTGAGATTGGCCTAGATAGAAATAACGGCGGCACCAAAACGTTCCACACATGAGCAGCGTTATTGTCCTAAGTGATCAGCAGCACATCTGGAGATTATCTAGAGATTGGAATTAAAAATTACCATGCGAGGCCCATGATAATTAGGTATGCTTTAATTTTTTCTCGGTGTCATTTTTGTGTTGTGTTGTGCAAGTCAATTATCATAAGCAACTAGATATATGCTTGTAATTTTTTTAAAGTAGGTAGGTATACAATTTTAGATAAAGGTTAGATAAAGACGATATAGCGTTATATAGCGTTTATTGGAGTGGTTTGCATCATATCTAACTGGTTGTACACAAAGAGTCATCGTTGATGGATTTACTTCTAGAGATATTAAACCAACATCGGGAGTTCCGTAAGGCTCGCACTTGGGCCCTATTCTGTTCATTATGTTTATCGATGACATAATTTTTTTTATTAAAAGCTGAATGGTGTCACCTAAATGCGATGTTTCTTAATACTGACAAATGCTATCATTAAAGTTCTCTCGAAAATATAAGAAATTTCCAAGTAGCTATAACATTAATGGAGTTATTTTAAAAAGAATGGAGAAAATAAAGACTTGGGCATAGTTATGGATTCTGAAATGCGATTTACCAACCATGTTAATATTACTTTGAATAAGTGCCTGAGAATGTTGTCTGAAAGATTTCAGAAAGAAATTCAGAAACTCAAAAGATTTTAAATCCGTAGAAGCACTGAAAAGTCTTTATTTCGCTTTGGTTCGTAGTTTTGTGGATTATTGTGGAGTCGTTTGGTATCCTTATTATCAAAATCATATCCAGCGTATGGAAAAAATTCAGAAACGATTTTTAAACAGAATAGCTTATATGAGTGGAGTTCACCGTACAGTAAAAAGCTATAAAGAAAGATTATCCTTTTCAATTTTATGTCTTTGGAAAATCGTAAAGACCAACTGTCGTTAAACTTTTTCTATAAATTACTTAATGATGATATGGATTGTCCATCCCTCTTAACACAGGTAAATTTTAAAGTACCCAGGCTAACTGCCAGATTACACACTTCTAAGCCTTTTTTGATTGATTTTAAAAGGAACAACTATGGAAACAATTCCCCTCTTATTGCAATGTTTAGGTGTTACAATGAGCTATCTAAAAGCCATAAGGAAATATATTATCTATTTCCTAACCCAGGTTGTCGCTCAATATATCTATTGTACCTCAATGTATTAAATTTTATGTATAAAATTGTATTAAATTGTACCTCAATACTGAGAAATAGCCCTTAAAATTTTACTTTAAAAAAGATATTTTTTGGCGTTGTTTTAAGTTTATGTCTTTTTAATTTTTCAGTATTATGTTGTGCGTACCTATAATTTAAATATGTATATACACGTTTTTATGATTGTAAGTTTATATAAATGTTCTGTACCTATGTATTTAGTTGGTAAGCCTTTTCTAGTAAATAAATAAATAAATAAAATAGCGTTATTATAACAAGTTCCATTAAACTTTTATGCAACCATTGAGAATAACAGGATAATATAAACTCATCACTTTTAGATGATTATTTACATGTCATCACTTCATCATTATTCATCATCATTTTTATAACTAAATAAACCAAAGACATGGCTGTATGGGCTAGGTTTTTATGTTTTTATTACATTATCAAAAAAAAATGTTTAAATTAAAAACCAACCAAATAATTTTGAATACAATAAAATAAAATAAAATATTTATTTTTCATTTATTATGTCTACTTTGGACATTCAAAAACTGATTTCTCTAAGCTTTTTAATTCTAATATTAGCTCCAACAGTTATGCCTGGAGGTAATACTACAGTGAACATTTATAATAATAAGGTTATACATTACAGCTCCTACCATGACCCCTGATTTATTAATTACCATCAATATTATTCACAGCTAATGATTTACATTTTCATGATGGAGCGTCTGTGGCGGATATTATATCAGGGGATGTATTTTTTGAAATACTTGATCCGCCTGAACTGATGTTTTCATATCGTCTAAGGCCAGCTAAAGATTTCGGTTCTGTATTTGTAAGTTATTAAAGAGTTATTTAGTGTTTAATAGGTTAACTTAGCTTCTATTATGTGATAAATGATGCGCATTTTTTTTGAGCAAGCAGCATGCCTTGACTAATATTATTCTGACATTTTAATCTGTGCTATGTTTATTTACAATATCAGTACAACAGTAATCTTATGTCTCAAAATTAGTATTGAGTATTTATTAGATTAAGTTTATTTTTTTAGAACCTAAGCCAAATTGTGCTATTTCATAAGACTCCAGTAACGGGTCGACACTTTCCCGAATTCGCTACTTTCCCTAATTCGACACTTTCTTGAATTCGGCACTTGTCTTATTGGACACTTTACTGTTTTCATACTTTGATACAGTCATTGATAAAACAAATTGAAAGAAAAATCAAAACAGCTGAATTTATTTTACTAAAAATAACACCTTGACTAGGTAACTAAAATTATAACACATGTCTTACATGTACTTACCTACTTACTATAAATTGTAGATTATAGAGTGATATAAAACAGTCACCTCCCTTATTCGTCAATATTTTACAGAGAAAACACGGTATGTGCATTCTCAGAACTTCACTCTCGAAATATTTCAATTGAGCGCTTCGAGTGTGAAGTTCTGACCGAATCCTTCTGAGCATATGTTCTGAAGCAGCTCAAACTGTGTTTACTTCGAAAATATATGCTTTAACTTTAAATATTTTTTTTTTCAGAATGAGACTATGTCATTTCAAAAAGCACGACTGGTGCCTACAATTCCATTACACAGTTGTTCTGACATTGTTAACCATGATGACATTGTAGGACATATTGCACTATCTGAAAGAGGGTAAGAGTTTTTTATTGATTTGTTTCAAACGAATGCATTTCTTTACAAACAGTGGTTTGAATAAAGAGTACTAATTGACCTTAAGTTGCTGACAGGATATGGCTAAGAGTGGTTAAAACTACCAAAATTTTGTTAATTTATTTTTATTGAATCCCAGATTCCAGAAATAGTTTTAATTCTTAGTAGTCTGTACTAACATGAAATTACATGTATTACTGTTTTATTTAGCAATTCCAACTTCCGCATGTTAGGTATTTCTGAACTCATTCTTTGAATTTCTTCGAGATCCATATAAATAAAAATGCCTGATTACACATTTGTCTCGTTATTTTAATTTTATCATCTTAAAACACATAAATTATATCAAAACTTTATAGCTATAAATCTTTATCAAAAATACATCTGAAACAACACCATGACAAATCAACAACTGAATCTGTTTTTTCTATTCTTGACAAACACTTCTTAATATTTAAAAACACTTCAGACATGTTTCTTTTTAACTCAACCGAATATCAGCTAGTACTAACCATAGACATAAAATTCTATCAAATTTATATTCCAACACAGCAATATATATTTTTTTAATTTGCAGATGTTGAAATTGCTATAAAATACAACAATATGATTAATAGGTGTTTATATGAGGAACTGAGTTTATATGAGGAAGTAAAACTATATCCCAAATCTCATAGGATCCCAGATTTCATAAAATAAATGGTGGTTTTAACAACTCTTTAAGGTAATATTATTACTTTCAATTTATTATGTTGAATTACTGAGATAATGGCAAAAACCGGCCAAGTGCGAATCCGACTCGCGCACGAAGGGTTCCGTACTTTTTGACGTATTAAAAAAAAAACTACTCACTAGATCTCGTTCAAACCAATTGTCGGTGGAAGTTTGCATGGTAATGTACATCATATATTTTTTTTAGTTTTATCATTTACTTATTTTAGAAGTTAAAAAAACAAAAATTTTTGAGTTTCAGTTCTAAGTATGGGGAATTTCCAAAATTTATTGTTTTTTTTCTATTTTTGTGTGAAAATCTTAATGCGGTTCACAGAATACATCTACTTACCAAGATTCAACAGTATAGTTCCTATAGTTCGGAAAAAAGTGGCTGTGACATACGGACGGACAGACAGACATGACGAATCCATAAGAGTTCCATTTTTTGCCATTTGGCTACGAAACCCTAAAAACAAAGTTAGTTATTTTTTACCCTCAAATCAACACTGTTTTTAGTTAATGAGTTATAGAAGAGAGTCTTGTTTTGTCGGCAACTTTAGGTAAATTAGCCCCCTTCATTATGATCACTGTTTGTAACACTATAATTAGTTAATTAGTTAGTACTATAAAACATAAAAAAACTACTGATAACAAAAGTTAAATCTAGAGAATGCTGATACAACTACTACAATGCTAGCTATTATTACTAAATATTTTGTTTCTATATTATTAATTTTTTGAATATATACATAGTAAATATTTTTTTAATAAATCTTTTACCTACCTCTATCTTAGAATCTTAGATACTTCTATTTAGCTGGTCTGGGTTCTTAACATTATGTGTTTGTGATAAATATGAAATTGTACCTTTAATGTCAATTCAGTGCCCTGTTGGAAACAGCATCCCTCAGCATGTAGGTACTCATTTACTTTTTGTGTAGAGCATATTATATAAGAATAATGAGTTTTATTTTTAAAATAATTTATTCTCTTAAGCTACCAAATCCTTTTTTTTATAAAAAGTATAAGTATTATCATCATTGTCATCATTTCATTTAAAACATGTTCACTGCTGGCCAAAGGTCTCCCCAAGGATCTTAAAATTATATAACATTACAATTCAGAAAGAAAAGTACCCTATGAAATTTTTGTTTTAATTTGAATATAATAAATTAAAATGTTCAAATAATTTTTAACGCAAATATTGTTGGTTAGAACCACGATAGCTCAATTGGAAGAGCACCTGACCGGAATGTCAGAAGGGTGCAGGTTCAAATCCTGCTTGTGGAATTTTTTTCAACATTTGTGTTTTTGTAATTTGTTCGCAACAATATTTGCGTTAAAAATTATTTGAACATTTTATAAATAGCTTGCTTACTTCTTAACTGATCTTTAATATTTGTAAAAATATTATAATCGGATGTTATTGACGGTAATTGTTGACATTGAATGGGCGCCTTTGGCTTTCAAAGTAAAAAGTGTTGAATAATTTCGGCGGGCTGGTTAGAACTACGATAGCTCAATTGGAAGAGCACCTGACCCGGAATGTCAGAAGGGTGCAGGTTCAAATCCTGCTTGTGGAAATTTTTTCATCATTTGTGTTTTTTATAATAAATTAAAATAATAAATAGGTTGCGTTTTCATTGTTTTCAGAGAATGCTCTTTTGTTTATAAAGCAGCTAAAGCCCAACAGGCTGGTGCAAGAGCTGTCATTATTACAGAATTCATTGATAAAGGAGATGACTCACTAGACCATTTGATAGAGATGGTAGATGACAAGTAAGTAGTTTATAGATATATCTATAGTGCAGTTGTTCAAGATGAGAACAAGAAAGAAAAAGTAGTCTTCCCAATTACAAATTTACTTGATAAAGGAATAAAACAAATGTTATTAATATAGTTAAATTGTCCAGAGGGGCCTGAGTCTTCTCTAGGAATAACCGCTTTGGGGCCCAAACCACCGATGACCGTCCAGTTTCGGCTTCGCTGATTGGTTGATGATAGGTCAGGTGATCCTCGCGCGATGGTCATATGATTTTGTGACCCTAAGATAGATTACAGTTTGCAAAAAAAATTTGTGATCAGAACTGCCAGAAGTTGCCAAGTGCCATAGATTGTGATCTTGGTTGCCTGCTTAACCATCAGTGCCTGGACAGGACACTACCTTTTTGCGCCTCTGTGGTTTAATAGTTAACACCACCAGTTTAGACCCAGAGGTCCCGGGTTTGATTCCCAGCTGGGGTACATGTTTGTGTACTCGGTTTGGTTGGTGGTGGGGCTTGTTTGTCCGCCTGGCTAGCTACCACCATCTAATCTAAACATGACGCCATAACATCAATGTTTGTAGCATTGTTATGTTCCGGCAACTAGAGTTAAGATAGCCAGTGTCTCAGTAGTTAAAGATTCCGGGTGAAGTGCGCTTCCACAATTGGCCTTATCATCACTTAAAATCAGGTGAGATGAAGGCACTGTGCTTACCTACAAGATATAAAAAAGCCACAAAACTGCTCCACAAAATGCAACTAGCAAGAAACAGCTTGTGTAAGGCATGTGGAGAGAAAGCAGGGTCAATGCAGCTGCTACTATGCGTCTATGACTCTCTGACTAGAAAAAGAAAGAGAGACGCGCTTGTCGAGGCCAAGCTTACCAGCCTCGCACACCGGCGTCGTGTCGCCTGCCTTTTACCGATTTTACCACGGCGAGTGTGCCGGGGAGCTTTTCGAGCTCATACCACCATCGCCCTTTTACCACCGAACCTCCAGACGTACTGCAGGATATCATCCCCACCTAGTAGAAATTCCACTATGTCGCACTAAGCGCTTTATGTCATCATTTTTACTGCGCACTGGCAGGGAGTGGAATTCTCTGCCATCGTCTGTGTTTCCAAAAACAAGGCGAGAGTTAATAGGCATCTTCTGGAGCAGCTCGCTCCATCGTAGACCTCATCTACGCTCACCATCAGAGATCGAGGTCAAGAGCTGTCTTATAAGGCATAAAAAAAGACTCCTAGGATCAGTCTAACTGAAACGAAAGACTTCATGCTATTCATTCTCAAAAAGGTTGTTAGGAAATATAAAACTTTTGCAGGTCCTACAGATAATGTATGATGAGATAAGACTAGACAGGGCGGTAATTACATGCCACGGCCTATAAACCCAAAGGTTCTTATAGTAAGATACTTGATCTCATTATAGTATTTGGTTAAATGTCAATTATAACAAGGTAATATTATATGCCTATTTCTATGGAGGTTCAATGATGTAAAAGAACAATGTATTCCAACTGCCCTTGAATTTAAAAAGAGCTAATATGTTATTATACTAATATTTATTATACTATATTAAATAAGTTCAATCCTGTTCCACTAGCTGTCTTCGAATCAAGACTGCTTTTGCTTAACATAAGGAAAAGTCATTTGCCTACTCATTGATTTAAAAATCATCACACTAATATTATAAATGCTAAAGTTTGTGCGTATGTGTGTGTGTGTGTGTGTATATTTGTTGCTTCTTCACGCTGCAACAGATGGATGGATTTGGATGAAATTCGGCATACAGATAGATATTCCCGATATTCCCACGGGAACGGGAACCACGCGGGTGAAACCGCGGGCGGCCGCTAGTTGATTTTTAAAGTAAACAAAGTGGTTAATTTTATTTGGAAGTATTGTAGAAAAAGCAATAAACATATTTTTATCTATTTTTTTTTCTACTATAATACTTATTATAATGTTTCAGAATGGAGTTAGATGTGAATATTCCAGCAGCGTTTCTTCTCGGCCGCAGTGGCGCCACCATACTCCGTACCCTCAGAAAACTGCACAAGAGTTATGCAGTTGTAAACTTGCCTATAAACATGACGCATGTCCCTATTAATAAAATGAATCAACCACCATGGATAGCATGGTGACAGCATTAAATCATGGACAAAATGGTGGGGCTAAAACCAAAGAAAACTTTTTAAACCCATAACGGCATGGTTACAAAAGTTAAAGCCAGTGTCTCTAATGATGCGGCTTACATCAACAGCCTCTTCTAGCTTGTCTATGATTTAACACTGATGACGTTATGTAAGTTTAAGTTTGCTTAAACAGTGTAGAAGAGATGATTCATTTTAAAAATATGTATCTTCATTTAGAATCGAATATTGCTCAATGTATATAACTTTATTCGACAGTTTGTATATAAAATGAATTATTTATGTAAGGTATAACACTTGAAGAAAGCTTTAGGTGGGAATCCCAAAACCTTCGCAGTCCCGGCGCTGCTTTCAATTGAGCTAGCGAGACACTGGTTTCCCTGTCGAATTGCTTCTTTCTTACGCTATCATCGCAATGTTTAGTTTAGTTAATACAACATTAAGTAAGGCATTACTGATAGATATCTTCCGCACTAAGATGTCAGGTATCTATCATTAATGCCGATTGCGTCCAACTAACATTCATTATATGTATATCACACCAAATGTAGTAATCTCATTATTTATGCGTGACCCATTATTATTATAATCGTTGTACAAACGTATAATTAATAAAATGTTACCAATATTTAAATTAGCTAATATTCATGTTGAATTGGCAAATATTAAATGTAAACATTTGGCTTGTTAGAAAATACTTATGTAGCTCGCAAAACATAAATCTAAGTTGAATTTCGTTCTTCGATACTTTAGTTCCTATGGTTCAGGGTGCTTTGTGTGAGTTTTATTTGCAACTCTATCACGTTAACGAAAACGATAATTCATCATCATTTCAGCTAAAAGACGTCCATTGCTTGACAAAGGCCTCTACAACGACCTGTTTTGTGCTGTTCGCATCCAGCGGCTACCCGCGCTAAAGCCTTTTTTCCACTAGGCGAGTACTTTAGTTGTAGAAGGAGTACATTGCTTCTTCAAAAAAATCCGTTCAAATAAGCAAAGTAGCGACGCTATGTACCCTAGTTAATTAAAGTAAAGTAAATAGCCTATAGCTGTCCCACTGCTGGGCAAAGGCCTCAAAGAAATCAAGTCATCACTACAATTGGCTTAATCACAACGCTTGCCAAATGCGGGTTGGTGATTACAAACTATTCACCGTTATTATTCATCATTATCCATCATAACTATGCACCGAATAAATCTGAAACACAGTTTTTGCTCGCCCTGGGAATTGAACCCGGGACGCTCAGGTAACGGGCCGAGCGTTTTGTCACTCTGCAACCGAGGCGTACTCCTACTACGACTAAATTACTAGCCTAGTGCGAACAAGAACAACGAGAAAGTACAGCGAACTTTTAACTGTCCTCGTTTGTCACCAGGAGGCGCTGCTTTTAGAGATACAAATTTTCGCTTTAATTCAATACAATGTGATGGAATGGTTAAAGTATAAAAATTAAAAAAAAACCCGCCTGTTAAGAGAAGCAGCAGCAGACATGCAGTCGGAGGCATAAAATTTAATGATAAGTCAAATCATTCTCACTTTGCGCGTGCCTCGTGACTGTGTGTTATGTATGATGTTGCATAAATTGAATTTTTTTTCTTGTTCCGGCCTTTTCAGTTGATTTTATATTTAGTTAGTTATTACTTTTTAAGCAGAGGGGTTTTCTTTTAAATTTTAATATTATTTATGCCTTTTTAGTTAGACAAATTTCATGATATACCTTTTTGAAATCCTTGTGTTGAGCCCTTTAATTTGATACCCATAATGTAGTATTCGAAAAAAAAATTGTTTATCACCAACTCCAATGGCGTCGCACAGCCGCCATGTCTGTTTTCTTTTAACGTCACCTATCTAAGAACACTTGGGCAGCTAAGACAAATCTAACGATACACCTTAATTATGTAAATCCGTTCAGCGGTTCTGGAGATATGAGGTAATAAAGAATATTACATATAAGATAAGCGCGAAAAACAATACCCTTCCTTTGCAGTCGGGTAAAAACCACAAAATGTAACACTTGCACTAGGCACACAGATTTTATTTTGGTTAACTTAGATAAGGTTTACTAAGCAAATATGATGTGGAACACTTAATTCACGGATTACCTCGAGTCACTAATAAAATTCAATGAGAATAATTTTTTAAAAGTTGTTGCTTTCGTTTGAACTAAACGCCTTGTCAACTGTTTATGTAACTATAAGAAAATGTGATGGTATTGAGTAGAAAAATAATAATTTAAAAAAGGAGTAAACATGTTTTCTTTACCTAGAATATTGTCATCTATGAGCTATGTCATTTATAGTGTAACAAAATAAAATGTTTTTATTTAAACTATTTTAATTTTATTTGCTCCTAGAGTTCTTACGTGGCGTAGTTCCTACTGTTACCATAATGCGAAGCAAAACTTAATAAGAAAAAACACTTGTCGAACTTTCAAAATTCACCCGCTATCTTGATATTAGATTCACGGCTCGCATACTCATTATAACAACATTTTCTATTAAAAAGAAATATGTGCTTAAATATTTTCGTTCATTGCTCGTAGATTATCCTGATATACTCACACGAATTTAATTTACAAAATATATTTTCATCCCACCATCTCGGAAAGAGTATTTTTGCTCTTCGATATCTGAGTGCAAAAGCCGTTTTTATCCCCTAGACTCTAGGGCCTAGAGGATAAAGTAAATTGAATTTAGAACATCGTGTGCACTAAGTTTGTGAATTCAAAACATCATTAAACCTATTTGCTTCTACCTCCATGGTGCCCAATTTATCAGTACTGTAGCAACCGAGACTCCTTGCTCGGGCATACTTACTGGCAGCCACCGTGGCCTGCATTAAAATATAGTAGAAGAGAAAAAAGAAGAACATCGCGGACTCGGTGACGGGTCGCGACGACGAATTGATTGTTATTATTTCATGTTGAAAGTAATAAACTGGGATGATTTATTCTTAAATACTAATGCCGAAGGTGCAGTCTCATTGTTCTATGAAAAAATATATAGTATTATAAAAAATAATATTCCAACTAAAACTATAAAGTCTTCTCGCTTTCCCATTTGGTTTACCCCATCTTTAGTCCATATTTTTAAAAATAAGAACAGCGCCTGGATCAAGTGGAAAAAATACCGCAACTTATCTGACTTCGAAACCTTCTCCTTGTACAGAACTAGGTTCAAAAAGGAGTCACGTATATGTTACAATGGCTATATTAAATCAGTGGAGTCTAGTATACAGGATAATGTAAAACATTTCTGGAGGTATGTAAAAAACAGACAAATGAGTGCTGATATTCCAGGCAGAATGAAGTATGGTGAAATGACTGGTGACAGCCCAGAGGACGTATGTCGGCTCTTTTCCACGTTTTTCCAGTCGGTTTTCGAGCCATCAAGTGTCAGTGACACAAACGACTGCCAATATCAAAATAATAATCATACATCTGACCTGATTATCAGTGATATCTCGATCACAGATAAGCAACTGCTGGAGGAACTACGCGCTTTAGATATTTCAAAGGGAGCTGGAATAGACAACATACCGCCGATTTTCTTTAGGTCCACTGCAGCGACAATCAACCAACCTATATGCTTTTTATATAACTTGTGTTTAAGAGAGGGTACCTTTCCCACCATCTGGAAGACCGCACGTGTTGTTCCTATCTTTAAAAGCGGAAATAGATCAAACGTGGAAAATTATCGTCCTATATCTATCTTATCTACCCTGTCGAAGCTTTTCGAAAGGCTGGTACACAATATTATATACCCTCCATTGCATAATATTATTATCCCGCAGCAACACGGTTTTGTAAAACATCGATCTACCACAACCAATTTACTGATATATACATCGTACGTCTTTGAAGGTATAGATAGCAACAAGCAAATTAATAGTGTCTACACGGACTGACGAAAAGCTTTTGACAGGGTGGACCATAAAATATTATTAGAAAAAATCGCATACAATGGCATTCGCGGGAACCTCTGGCGTTGGTTCAAATCATACATAACTAACCGTACACAGAAAGTTGTTTTAAGTGGCTACGAATCAGATTTTGTACCGATAAGCTCTGGTGTCCCACAGGGCTCAATATTAGGCCCACTTTTGTTTATTATATTTATCAATGACATATCTAGCTGCTTTCACTTTTGTGATTTTTTATTGTACGCAGATGACTTAAAAATCTTCCACATAATAGACAACAGTGATGATCACGTTAAATTTCAGGCCGATCTCGATCGCTTCTCTGGTTATTGTGCTGTAAATAAACTTAGTCTTAGTATAAATAAGTGTAAATCAATAACTTTCACTAAAAAGCGGCTAATTAGTAATTATACTTACAAACTCACTGGTGCCAATCTTGTAAATGTGCAATACATTAGAGACCTAGGTATAACGCTAGATAGTAAACTACATCTTGATTTTCATGTAGATAATATAATAAATAAAGCCTATAAGATGTACGGATTTGTTATGAGATCCAGTAAAAAATTCACACAACCCTATACGTATTTAAGCCTCTATAGTGCCCTAGTCAGATCTCAACTAGAATATGCCGTGCCCATTTGGAACCCATTTTATAATAAATATATCGAAAGTCTGGAAATGGTACAAAAGAAATTTCTGCGTACAATGCACTACAGAGTTTTTCACAATCGTTTGCACTATTTACAATTATTAAAAAAATATAAAACTCTAAAATTTGAGGACAGACGTAAGCAACTCGAGGCAATGATGTTATACGACATATGCCATCATAACCGATACGATTGCATCCCCATTGTGAACAGATTGTGTTACAGTGTTCCTACCAGAACTCATAGCCGAAATATTTGCCGATTATTTGCCACTTCCCGATGTCGTACAAACGCGGGAAAACGGTCACCAATGCATCGTCTAGTACACTCATATAATACATTCTTTAACAAAATTGACATTTTGGCGACGACGCCTTTTACCTTTAAAAAAATGTTGCTGGAAACATTGCGCAGTAGTTATTCTTAGTTAAGTTTTAGTTAAGTTTCATTTAAATAATTAAGTAGTTTTTTTTAATGGCCATGATTAGTTTTTACCTTTTTTAAATGTTAATGTATAGGTGCTTTTTAACCTGTATAGGTACCTACTATAGTTAAAAAAATTAGTTTTTTTTTTCGAGTGTACTCAATTTTGAATAGTGTAAATATTTTCGTAAAATATAATATATTTTTGATATACATAGTTCAAATTATATTAAGTACGTTTAGATACTCAGTTTGTTTTGCAGTAATTAATATCACTCTCAACGTCTAAAAATGTAAATTTAAGCTGTGGTAATTGATGCTGGTGTTGAAATTAATACTACTTAATTTATCTAATTTTCTAAGCAACATTGTATTCAACATTGTTTTTTTACCCAAATAAAAAAAATAAAATAAAAAATATATAAATATTTAAATCTATAAAGCATTATTATTCGATACAACCCCCCGTTCCTTAAGTAACGACCCAGCGGGGTGTTACAGTACACAAGTTAGTAACACCAACATTACAGTACCTAACAAAAATATTACACTTAGTAACTGTAGCAACGTTATTTTCAATTTTTCTTAATTATACCTAAATATTGTTTGTTATAATTTAAAGATTATTCTGTAATACTTACCTTTCATAATGTAGTAGTTAATACCTAAACTGAAATAAAAGTATCTTGTGATTGTAAAATTTACAATCACAAGAAAAAAACATTTAATGTTTTTTTTGCATTTAGTCATTTCCTCGCTGAGGTGGGAACTTTTCAGTTAGGTGTTGCACTCGAGTGCAAAGATTTTTCACCTGGTGCTCTTTTGATTCCCTCGCTAACGCTCAGGATTCTAATTTTTAAATCACTCGCTGCGCTCGTGATTCAATTTTAGAATCCTTCGCTTGCTCGGTCATCAAAATTGAGCACGCGGTTAAAAAAAAACTTTGCACTCTTGTATAACAAATAACTATTTTGATTGTACACTTTTTTTCAGACTGTTTTGTTTCTTGCATGCAGCATTTTTTAACCCACTACTGGCACTATACCGAAGACATCCGGAACATCAGCCTGTACGAGATTAGAATGGCTCTCAGACAGCTCAAAAACGGCAGGGCACCAGGTGCTGACGGAATTACGGCCGAGCTTCTGAAAGCAGGCGGAAGACCGGTACTCCTAGCTCTTCAGAAGCTATTTAATTCCGTCGTACTAGGGGGCAGAACGCCAGAGACGTGGCACAAAGGTACTGTTCTTCAAAAAGGGCGACAAAACCCTGCTGAAGAACTACAGGCCCATCTCATTTCTAAGCTACGTCTACAAGCTGTTCTCGAGAGTCATAAGTGACGATTCGTTATGACTCATAACGTATCGTCTCGCACGAAGGTTTGATGACTTCCAGCCGAAGACCGAAGAGTATATCCAGCCTCTTTACTTAGCGTTTGTGAGCTATGAAAAATCCTTCGATTCGATTGAAACATGGGCTATGCTATGACTGTAGCGACTGTATCGAAGGCTTTTTATTCGGTACATCGAAGTGTTGAAGTGTTTGTATGAAAGCGCCACTATGTCAGGGCCAGAACTCGAAACCTATCCAGTTGCAGCGAGGAGTGAGACAGGGAGATGTGATATCTCCGAAACTGTTCACTGCTGCACTGGAAGATGTTTTCAAGCTTCTGGACCGGAAAGGACTCGTCATCAACGTCAACGGCGTATACATCACTCACCTCCGATTTGCTGACGATATAGTGGTCATGGCTGAGACCCTGGAAGACCTCGGCACAATGTTCGGTTACCTCATAGTCTCTCAATAAGTGGGTCTTAAAATGAACATGGAGAAAACAAAAGTCATGTCGAGCTCACGTGTCGTACCCACTCCTCTGACTGAAGGTTGGAGACTCTGCCCTTGAAGTTGTGGACGATTATGTTTACCTGGGACAAACGGTTCAGCTAGGTAGGTCCAACTTCAGCATAGAGATCAGTCGTCGAATCCAATTACGCTGCGCAGCGTTCGGTAAGCAACGAAATATCTTTTCGTTCGTTATACCGCAGTGTCTCAAGACGAAAGTCTTTGACCAGTGTGTGTTGCCAGTGATGACATACGGGACTGAGACGTGGTCGCTCAGTATGGGCCTCTTAAAAAGGCTCGAGGTCACTCAAAGAGCAATAGAGAGGGCTATGCTCGGGGTTTCTCTGCGTGATCGAATCAGAAATGAGGAGATCCGCAGAAAAACAAAGGTAATCGACATAGCCCGAAGAGTTGCTAAGCTCAAGTGGCAGTGGGCAGGGCACATTGCTCGCAGGACTGATGGCCGCTGGGGCGGAATAGTCCTTGAGTGGCGACCGCGTACCGGAAAGCGCAGTGTGGGCAGGCCTCCAACAAGGTGGACTACGATCTGGTGAAAGTCGCGGGAAGCCGCTGGATGCGAGCAGCACCAAACCGGTCGTTGTGGAGATCCTTGGGGGAGGCTTTTGTCCAGGTCTTTTGGCTGAGATGATGATGATATATTTCTTATTATAACAATATCAGTAGCATTCTTGTGTTCCGCAGGCTTATTACCGATCTTTAAGTGACAGTCGCAATCGCGACTATTTACAATTTATCACTACCAAAACACATATTCGTAATATGGAACGTAGAATGCTACGATAGCGCCACATAACAAGCGAGCGATTGACGCACTAAAAGTGCATGACGGCGCGCAAAATAAACCGACCCTTTTGTAGCAACCGTAACTAGTAGCAGTCGCGTTGCCATTGTGCAATTGGCAACCGGTTGCTTTTTAAACGGTTTTATTTAGCTTGCCCTGTTTTTTGTTTTTCGGTAATAAGCCTGCCAAACTACCGTCAGTTAAGATAGTACCCAGATAGTAGTCCAGTAGTACCTCACTCAGTAGTTGAAGTATTCCGGGTGAAGTTTTCCTTGTTTATCTATATATACATAATCTCTGTACTCTTTAAACATGGCTATTCCAAAATAACACCAGTTTCTCTTTAAATAGTTATTTTTATGATTACAAATTTTAGCTCCTCTTCGATCATTAAAAGCAATGTCTACAATATACAATTTCACATAACTTTTAAAGGAGATATTTCTTCAAATAAAGTAATTAGTTCTAACTATACAGAAAATTCATTTCAGTATATGAACTAGGTGATCCTAAGCTTTTATGGATAGTTTTGATACCTTCCATACTAGCCTTATGGCTAGTTCCCGAGCAAAATGCACTGTTCGCGTGTGTTGCTGGTTGCAAGCAAGCACACGTCATGCGATATGGATGTTAAAGAGTTAATGTAGACTGTGTTAACTTTCGTTACCGGTATTAATAAATGTGCTGTAAAGTATAAAATATGTAATAGCAAGATCATATTTTTCTATGTAGCTGTTTGAGCTACTCGCGTGAACTTCAAAGAAGTAATACAAATAAATACTAAATATTGCTCCTAAAATAAATTGAGAAATAATAAATTGATCCACAAAAAAATAGTAGGCTAGCACCTAAAATGCTAAGTTCGCATCTAAATAGTAGTTTAGGTGCTAACTTTGTATTTTTAGGTGCTAACTTAGTATTTTTGTGGGTTAGGTTAGGTTAGTTTGGTGATCGATTAAATACAACCCAAATAAATTTAGTACCTATCAAATAAGTTCAGTGGCTTTTATAGATAGACAAAAATTAAACTAAAAAAATAAGTATTTGCCATTTGGCCATTAGAATACCTTTATTTCAGGCAACTATGGCCTTTCTATACAGACCTACTATTAATAAAGAGGTAAAGTTTTTGACTTTGTTTGTTTTCGGAGGGACCTCTGAAACTCGGGGATCTCTGGAACTACAAGTACAATATATACCTTAAATACTAACATATATCATATAATAATTTTTTTGTAAATAACTTAAAAGCTATATTAATATTTTAATTATTTGGACACATTTAGTGTCGTACGTATCGGTGGCAGGGAAGGCAGTAGTCCACGGAAACGTCTATTCACCACGCCCTTCGTTCGGCCAAAAGTCCTCGCTCATGAAGGTGTCTAGCCTGGATGACGAGACCCGCACCACAAACGCCTTGAAGCTGGCGTTGTGGCGTGACTTCAGCGGCTCCACTCTCAAGTCGAATTTGGTCTTCATTCTGATGTATTCTGCAATCTCCTGCACGGTGGTAGGTAGGTGGTATTTGATTTTAGAGAGGTCTCGTATTTGAACCACAACGTGGTTTTATTATCATAATTTTTATGCCTGAGTTATGTCCGCTTATCCATTACCAACTTAACTATCTAAGTCTAATTCTATTGCCGTAAGCACTTTTGTTAGTAGCGTAACGCTGCAGTTTTCAGGCAGTAATAGGTAGCCACTTCCTCGGTGGACGTAGATTTCAGGTGAGATTTGCTTTTATAATTCACCTGATCATCACTTACTAATCTATCAGGAGAGCTGCAAAGCAAGTGATTCGTCGTTGAAAAATAAAAAAGACGCAACTCATTCCATCCTCAATGGCATTAGCTATTTAGAGGTACAAAATTCTGGCAATTCAGTAGCCATACATATTTCTTAGGAAAAATTAAACGTATACAATTAACCATGCAATTAGAAGAAATTAAACTCCGTATTCGAGGGGCATATTATGATGAAAACTAGGCTAAAGTTAAATATTTAATGCGGTGTACGCGTCGTTGTTGCCACCGTAGGTTGGTCCGCTTCGTTTCTCGTAGTGGTATAACGTGGGGTACAAAAAGAGGGCGACCAAGTAAGCTTTGCGGCTCTAGTTTCGTTGGAGACGTGTGTTTGGTGAGTCGCACGCCCGGCGTCGTGTCGCAGAGGCGCCCGGTGTATCAAACATTTAAAGCTATCGACGTCCTACAGCCATTTTGTCGTTGGAACTCCACTTGTTCGCAAGTAACGCCACATTAATTTTATTATAACACCCGTTGTAAAGAGAGTAAAGTGGAATGGATTTATAAGGTTTGTTCTGCTTTGCCTCTCTTGTTTCTCTCAAGTTTTGATACCTTATTCTATCTTACTTGAAAAACTACCCAATTTTCTACCTAATATTTAAGATGGAGGTATAGATATATTTAAGATTACCCGTTTTCTCCAACGATGGTCCGAGTGTAGAAAAGGGAGCCCCAAAAAATAACACATTTCTTTTTTTCACGAAATAAAGAAAATCACAGCTTTCAAAAAAAGATAGTATTTTTCGTTCCCCGTCGCCACTACATAGTTACAAAATTTTCTTTCCATAGCTCCATACAAAACTTGATACACCCTAACCCAACCAACGACCCCTAAGTTTTAGGCCTAAGCCATGTTTTAGTCCGGCTTTCGTCACCACATAGCTTATGGGTTACTCTAGAAGCCGTTGGTGGTGGTTTTTTGGCCTAAATAGTAATAGTAAGTAAGTTAATATAGTTATGCGACCCAGCTTTCAATTTCATGCTAGATGGCTCGGTATAACTTTTAAACTTTTTTTTTAAAGTGGCGTTCACATCTCTTGTGGTTGAGATGTATTTTGCCAAGTAATGAGGTTAAAAAAACCACGACGTTTTTCTTTTTTTTGTTGTAACCTTGTGCAAATAAGGCAGAGGAGCTGCACCATACAGCCTCAAAGTTACTTCTTTTGGTTGATTTTCACGTCCGGTGAGTGAAAGTACCGGAGGCCCATCTCTCACCCCTCCCCCCTTCCAATTCCTATTCCCTCTTCAAGATCCAACTCCTTCCTCAAGGCCGGCAACGCATCTGCGATTACTTTGGTTTTGCAGGTGTCCATGGGCGGCGGTGATTACTTTCCATTAGGTGACCTGCCTGCTTGTTTGCCTCCATTTAACATAAAAAAAGACATAAGTACCTATTTAGTTAATATGGTGGTAGACTTCTTGGCGGGAAAGTGAAGAGTCATCATGTCTGCGGTTTTGTTTTATTTTCAAAAATTTGTGTTAAGTCGAATATTAATGTGAATTAATGGTGGATTATTAACCGTTATGTGTTCGTGAGTGTGCATGAGTGTTGGCAAATGAAACAAAACAGTGCAACGTCAGTTTTTAAATTCTCTTAAGAAGTCCGCCCGAGGACTTAGTAAAGCCACATCTTTACTGAGATACTTGAGGGGTTGGGGGGTATATCATTTCTCACTTCTCATTTCTATTATCAATCATCATCATCATACAAGAAGGAAATATTTTTATTTATGTATTATTTGTAAGATAAATTACTTTGACACTGACTAAATGTGCTAATCGCACGAAGCCATCAAGTAAAGAAAAAAATAATATGGTGGCAGCTAGCCAGACAGACAGACAAACTAGCGCTACCACCAACCAAAACGAGTACTCAAACTTGTACCGCTGGGCATCGAACCCGAGACCTCGGGCTCTGAGACCGGCGGTGTACCTATACCACTAGACACAGAGGTGATTATTGGAGCATTGAGCCCCCTTAACCTCTTACAGCTACATAAAAACCTTTATTTAGTTTTGTGCTCTGACTAAAAGCTGCTAGGTAGATCCCTAAACTAATTTGTCACCATTTTAGTGGTATTGCCCCTTTTGTGGTTGGAATTCGTGACTGCGAATTGTTGCGTGTTCGAAGCCACAATAAAAATATGTCGACATAATGGAAAGGTTTGTTTGGCCTATCAACCATAAATGAATTAATACAGTTTTAGCATTTTTTTTGTCGCTCCACCTTTTATATGTTATAAGTTAACTACGAAATGCGTACTGATTAATAATATTATAATAGTGTATTTAGAATAGCTAACTTACATAGTGGCTCTCAATAACAATTGTGAAATCTGTACACCGATACGTGGTTTATATAAAAAGTATAATATCATACAACGTCAAAAAAATATAAGGTCAGTATAATGGGATATATTTGAAACAATGTTATTGTTTCCGAAATGCAGAATTATGAAATTTCCAAACAAAGTTATTTATAAACAGTATATATTTACATGATCTTAGTATGTATCAGGATCGTAAGTTTACATATTGTTTCATCATCATCATCATCATCATCAGCCTATACTAGTCCACTGCTGGACATAGGCCTCTCCAAGTGCACGCCACCGAGCACGATCCATATAGCACATATTGTTTACATCGTTGAAATTAATTATACTTATTGGTAATACTTATTAAATAACGCTTTTGTTTAATTTTTTGATAAAACATCAATATTTTTAAAAAACAATTATTTTGGATTTCCTGACTTGAACCCATGTGGATCACGCAGTATTGGTCGCAGGATCCAGGTCCATATTTTAAGCTCCTCCTTCGGAAGGCACGTTAAGCCGTTGGTGCGGGTTGTTGTGAGAATACCTGCTTTAGGTCCGCTTGGCGGGTTATGAACTCGATCGCCCAGTCGATCATATTCATTTGGGAAACTGATGATATGATATGATTTTTTTTTTGAAGAACTTTTTACTGAAACAGACCCGTACATTTGAGTCAATCGCGTTTCATATTATGGTTACTACGAATACCTAGTAGCAAGTTATCAATTTAAGTATCCATGTATTAAAATATAGAGTTGAAAACAGATAGTTTTCAATTGTGGGAATGGTGGCAACTGTTGGAAATAATTTTCCTTAGCCTCGATTAATGAATCGATAGTTTTATGGTTTGACCTACATGCAAGAACTATGTGCAGTCGGTATTGAATTGATTGAAGAATTGAAAGGCATCTAGTAAAAAGGTTGTGACCAGAAATTTAGAGTCTATTCTAAGAATCAAAAAATTGATATCTAATCGTTAGTCAGTAAGGTTCGAAGTCTTTCTATCTACAGTGTGTGATGTTTGTTTGAAAATTTTCTAAAATTAAAAAGCGTTGATCCCGCATATTAGGTACTTACTATACGTACCGCATACTAGGTTTTTAGTGGGTATACCTCCTCTTCCCTCGTCGAGCTTTAGTGGCTGGAGGGACAAAGGAAGACATAACCCGGGGTCGCCCCTAGCCCCGGTGTAGGTATGCGCGAAGCATTTTACCTAATATAAAAAAGAAAACGGTTTAAATAATGAAGAGAGTTAAGAGCGTTGTTACAGCATAAAAGGTTTATGTGGCTAAAGCATGAAAGTTGAATGCTGTTGGAGATAGGAAGACTGAAGCAAAGATGGATAGACTCTGTCGAAGATGATACTCCTTTCTTTGTAGTAGACAAAGAAAGGAGTAAATTTTAAGATGACTAATCGAGCATAATAGAAAAGAAGACATATTGCACAAAGAGTTTTGTTTATTTTATATCAGGTAAAATTTTAAACAAATTTCAGAACGTCCACTATTGTGTGACGGTGGTCGGGTTTTGACGATTTTCCTAAGGTATTATGTCTAAATCCGCGACATGCTATTGAGCTGTTATTGAAAGAAGACTTGACGCCTAGAGCAGGCGACTGTTGTCACGCCTTTTTCTTATCCTGACTGATTACAATTTAGCACGTGTAAGTAGGTAGTTCCGATCGGAAACCGTGGTGGTGCGCGGCATGCGGGCTCATTGCGTATGCGCATTTTAAATACGTAATTTGAATAGATGCGCCTGAACAGACCCGAACAAAGGATAATCGGCCGGATGCGATATGTGAACGAGTTTCCAGCGTAAGATACTGTTTTACGATCAAATCGGTTGGTGCTGTCATTTGACTATGGGCACAGAATGAATAATAGTCTATGGGTGTGTATCAATTATTATGGATAATGGCCTAAAACATATTAATTAATAGTCTATGGGTGTGTACCACTTAGTAATAGATAACGACCGACCTAAAATATATTAGCGTTACTAATGGAAGTTGTCGCTGAAAACTGTAATGAAGTTATAAGGTTTGTAATTTTTTACAAGCAGTAACAGTTTATTCTTTAAGTTTATTTTGAATTCACAAACAAATAGTCGTATTAATAAATACCTACCTATCGAAAATAAAATAGAAATTATAAACTTCTTAGGTGAGTGCAGTCAGTGCAGCCGCCCGGATTGCGGAAGACCCAGGTTCGATTCCTGGCTGGGTCGGGTGGGCGTTTAATTTTTTCACTGTATTTTATAAATATTTAATTCAGCTTCAGTACAGCAATTAGCACTTAAAAATTTAAAGTAAAATTCTTAGGTGAGACTCGAACCTTAAGTTATTTTAAAATAAATTGTTTTCTTTCGATTTTTCCAGGTCTTTGATGGGTTCCTTTTTATAATTAAGGCGAAGGGTAAGCCACTAGCGCCACCAATTGATAATTTTACAATTACTAACGGACCGGATCTTTTTTTTAACATTGCGTACCGTCCGATGACAGGAAAGCATCCATAGTATTTATTTAATAATTGTGCACTACTTTTTGTTGCGTGGTTTATTCACAGAACGGGCTATCGCATTTATTCACAAACAATCGCCACTTTTGATGTTAGCGAATAATACAAAAACAAACCTAAAAGTAGTGCACAATTATAAAATAATAGATGTTAGCCTAGTATCAGAAGGTCCGCAATGTTTGAAAAAAAATCCAGTTTAGCAGTTATCAAATTAAATCCATTAGCGGCGCTAGTGTGCCTTACCCTTCGCCTTAACCAGCGTTACTTCATTAGACATCACATTATTTTAAAGATATTTAATAAATGGTTTAGATGAAACATCTATTTCATTATTTATTCAGTGTTAAACATTCATTCGTTTATATAAGTTTATTGGCTTCCCCTATACGTTAAAATTAAAGAGCAGCGAACCAGTTATGGGCACTTCAATAGTAATTCGTGAGAAGCGTCATAAATTTTGTAAAATGACATCTGCCATTTGATATTTCCATTTACGAGGAGGAGTTTTCAGGATTTTGCAAAAAAAGTAAATCGATGTTGTTAGGCACTTATGTCCATATACGAGTATAAGGTTTTCTCGCAAGATGTGAAAAATTCCGTGACAAAGATTTTTTTTGTAAATAAAAAAGTTTGTTTTTGTGGATACAATTTCTTGTCTTTATTTATTGACACATATCTACATAGGTAGGAAGGAGTATACAAACAAATTGACATTATTGCGAAGTCTATTTGCGTTCTTTATTTTTTTTAAGTACATAGAGTAAATTGCCCTGCAGTGGGGAAATAATGTTTGATAATAATAATAATAGTGGATGGATCAAGGGTCAGATTTAGAAAGCAGTACTGCTTGACACGGCACGTATTGTCAGGAGGTTCCTCACTCTGCAGCCATGACCACTGGTAGCTTGGGCCCTGCCCCGCTGCTGGTGGTACTCTAGGATTAGGTTTTTATAATGTTTCATTGTTTTTATATTAAAATATTGTAAAAATCTAGTTTTAAAAAAGAAAATAAATAAAGGAGATAATAATAAAAAAATGTATATTTATATGAGAAAAAATAAATAAAGAGTTAATAATAATAATGGTACTTCATGGCGGGTGCAAAGTAGAGCCTATATTGCAGTTTTGTATAAATCCGTGTTTTGCCGATTATTACCGTGACGTAGGTGATGTAAAGGTGCATGAGTGTTGCTAAAGAAAAAAACCAATACTTAAAATTAACTCACGAAGGCCGCGTGAAGTTTTCAAAAGTCCCTTTAAAAGTCCCACGCTCAAAATTTTGTTGGTGAATATTTTTCCTTTATATCCTAAGTACCAAATTAAAGTTTAAACTATAAAAAATGTACTATACATATATTTTATACATGCGCAAACTGGACAACTCATTAAAAAAAAATCTACTTATAAATGTGTAAACTAAGCTGTTATTAGGTATTTAATATACTTAGTTCAGTAAAGTTTTTACCTAACTCCAGATTCGGCGTTAAATTATGTTTCGACATAAAAATCAAAGACTGTTGAGCGCTGAAGTCAATAAACCCTAGGGCAGTGACCACAGCAGCTTCGTGCCGGTCGGCTCTAAAAATGTAAAAAAAAACTAAAATAATTATTACTAAAAGAGTCGAAAATGTTATCGTAATGTCGCCTACAAAGTGGATATAGCTAGCCATAACTACAACACGGGATTATAACAGTACGTACATTATTTTACTGTATCACGCTCTAATATCCTCGGCGTTTAACCGGCATACAACAATGGCCGCAGTTACGCCCGCCGATTTCTCTACTGCGAACAATGTTTATGTAGAAAAAAAAACTCTGTTTTCGCTTGACCGGCCACCCGTGACGGACATGGCGTGTGCGCAGTGCTCTATGCGCGCCATCTTGAATGCGCGGGTTCGGTTGCGCGCGCGCTCAATTTATGCTCGTGATCTGCCGTTTGTGTTTTGTTTGAACTTTTAGACATATCTAATGCTCTAGGTGACTTTTGTTTTTGGAAAGTATTAGCTGTTGTCCGACAATGTTGTAGCGTGACCAGGACAGTGATCAATGGGAATCGAGGAACTTAAGGTTCCTCAAGCCGTACTGACTTGTTCAGTGAGCACGGCTGGAGGAACCTTTGAAGATTTTCTTAGAGCTGGCATAACGCATGCGTGTCCCCGTACGACGTGTTCGAATCTGACAAAAATTTTAAGTAAAAACTGAGACCTCTAAGGCTAGGAACAATAAGCAAGGCAATATGATTGCCGACTGCCATTCATCAGCATCACAAAATGCTATCTAAATCAAAGGGGAGCTGGTTTTCTTTTAATTTAGATAACGAACCAACGAGCTTCTTACTGTCCGAGCTATGTCAAATTGTCGATGACTTTAATTTCTCATTTACTTTAATGAAAAACATTTGAATTTCGAACACGCACTAATACGAGTACATTAGGTTTCACAAGTAGGTTATAATGCTGTGTCTAAGTCATAACAAAACAAAAGCATCTGCCAAAGAGGTTTTATCACATTGTGTTGCACTCCAACACTAATCAAGATAATTTGCACCTGGCCTAGATCGTGGCTCTAATTGTTTTCGGTAGCACGCAAAGGAGGTTGAGTCAGATTTCTAATTGTTCCTCTTAGATACTGCTCAAGGCTGCTCGCTGACATGCTAAATGAAAGATTACGCCTGGATATTAATTTGAAACGTTTATTTGTACAATTTCGGAGTATGGTTTAAGAAGGGGTTTGTTTATTTGTATTGGCCAAAACAAAAATGAGTGAAATAAAAGACAACAAAAATATGCGAAGTCTTGTACCAGTCTGGGACCTGGGTGGCTAATACCCTCATAAATCTTCATTATCTTTACTATCAAGTAGAAGTATTAAGTAGTAGAAACATTGGTGTATTCTGGTTAAATTTCGGTAGAATTCAGTAAAATCATCGAGCATCGCAGATTTGCTTTTGATCTGCCATGAAAATTTCAGTTTTATTAATCAAGCAGTTTTGATTTTTTATATACATATAAGTAGTCAGTGAGTGAATGAGTGACATTTCACTTTTATAAATACAGATAAATAAATACATGACATCTTATTTTTTTGCCTTTTAGTTCTTTTTTTTTGCCTTTTTTGTCATGGCAGTCGTGTTTATTAATTTTTTAAATTATTAATTTTTATTTTGTACCTTTTAGTGATAAGTTTAATTTTAATAAAATATATCATGCTAAGTAATTTAATTTGTAAGCATTTTTATTGCGTAAGGTCTTAGGTTCGCGTCCCTTTGGTACCTATCGTAGTGGCATCAGTGTTAGTGACCAGTTTTCGTCGTCAAAAAAAAAAGAAATTTTTCAGGATGACAGCTAGAAAGCAGATAGTCTGTATTCAATTGCTGCTAAAGTAAAATATCAGTTGCTGACCCCTATCTTTAATTATTAACGTAAAAAAAACTTCGATCATTGGTCCCTGTCGAACAGTGGTGCACTATCCTACTTCAAAAAATTATACTTTGTGTTTGTTCGTTTATAGAATAGATAGAATATTTTATTTTGCGTATGAACAGGGTACATGAGGAGATGTTATAACATTGTTAGGCTCATCCTATTCAGCTTACTATGGTAGCATGCAAAAGTAAATTATCCCCTCAAGCATCAAGCGACCATCAGGTGGCCGATAACAATTAAAATTCTATTGTGTCTGGTATTCGCGCGCTCGAGCTCTTATAGTAAAAATATAAATACAATAAAATTATAAAATTACAAACAAAACAAACGTAATTAATCAAAATTAATTTAAAGCTGTATGGTGCAGTTCCTCTGCCTTTTTTGATCAACTGTGTCAATCAAATCAAAATCAAATCTGTCTTAGATTTGCGCGAATACCAGACACAATAGAATTTTAATTGTTATTGTCTATGCGCAGAAAACTTCTTTCAAGGTTACAGAGTTTTTTTACTAAATGATATCGAGCTGTACTTGTTGATACCTACTTGTTTTAAGACGACACCTTGCTTTGTGAACATTCAAAAAGGCTGATCCTTACTAGCGCTGTCATAAGGTCGACAATACGTAGCGTCTACGACAATTGAGACCGCAAATTTATTAAAAAAATCAAAAAAATCTTTTTTTAAAGTTATTGGTTTTAGTTATTAAAATATGCAGCTACTAAATTACGAATATTGATTACAAAAACACAAATGTTGAAAAAATTTCCACGAGCAGGATTTGAACCTGCACCCTTCTGACATACCGGGCCAGGTGCTCCTCCAATTGAGCTATCGTGGTTCTAACCAGCCCGCCGAAATTATTCAACACTATTTACTTTTTTCTTTGAAAGCCAAAGGCGCCCATTCAATGTCAACAACTACCGTCATTAACATCCGATCATAATATTTTTACAAATACTAAAGATCAGTTAAGAAGTAGGCAAGCTATTATAAAATGTTTTAAATAATTTTAACGCAAATTTTGTTGCGAAACAAATTCAACAACTACCGTCATTAACATCCGATCATAATATTTTTACAAATACTAAAGATCAGACTAAAGATCAGTTAAGAAGTAGGCAAGCTATTATAAAATGTTTTAAATAATTTTAACGCAAATTTTGTTGCGAAACAAATTACAAAAACACAAATGTTGAAAAAATTTCCACGAGCAGGATTTGAACCTGCACCCTTCTGACATACCGGGTCAGGTGCTCCTCCAATTGAGCTATCGTGGTTTTAACCAGCCCGCCGAAATTATTCAACACTATTTACTTTTTTCTTTGAAAGCCAAAGGCGCCCATTCAATGTCAACAACTACCGTCATTAACATCCGATCATAATATTTTTTACAAATACTAAAGATCAGTTAAGAAGTAGGCAAGCTATTATAAAATGTTTTAAATAATTTTAACGCAAATTTTGTTGCGAAACAAATTACAAAAACACAAATGTTGAAAAAATTTCCACGAGCAGGATTTGAACCTGCACCATTCTGACATACCGGGTCAGGTGCTCCTCCAATTGAGCTATCGTGGTTCTAACCAGCCCGCCGAAATTATTCAACACTATTTACTTTTTTCTTTGAAAGCCAAAGGCGCCCATTCAATGTCAACAACTACCGTCATTAACATCCGATCATAATATTTTTACAAATACTAAAGATCAGTTAAGAAGTAGGCAAGCTATTATAAAATGTTTTAAATAATTTTAACGCAAATTTTGTTGCGAAACAAATTACAAAAACACAAATGTTGAAAAAATTTCCACGAGCAGGATTTGAACCTGCACCATTCTGACATACCGGGTCAGGTGCTCCTCCAATTGAGCTATCGTGGTTCTAACCAGCCCGCCGAAATTATTCAACACTATTTACTTTTTTCTTTGAAAGCCAAAGGCGCCCATTCAATGTCAACAACTACCGTCATTAACATCCGATCATAATATTTTTACAAATACTAAAGATCAGTTAAGAAGTAGGCAAGCTATTATAAAATGTTTTAAATAATTTTAACGCAAATTTTGTTGCGAAACAAATTACAAAAACACAAATGTTGAAAAAAATTCCACGAGCAGGATTTGAACCTGCACCCTTCTGACATACCGGGTCAGGTGCTCCTCCAATTGAGCTATCGTGGTTCTGCTGTAATGTCATAACATTTATTTATTATTGAAAATTACAGAATTAAAATCTGAGATTATAATAACCTAAAGTAACTAAAACTAATACAAAACTAAAATACGGCGTCAAAAAATTCCTCCGCATCGCAGTCGACTGGTACTCTTGCGCCATCCCATCTTCCTAGCACTGCGTGCTGTGCTGGTGCTGCTGCTGCGGCTGCAGAAAACCTCAAGCGGCGAAAGTATAATAACCTTATCGGTAATTATATTTTCGAGCCGTTTGGGGTTGAAACCCTCGGGCCGTGGGGTCCGAATGCTCATGTTTTGTTTAATGACATCTCCAAACGGCTGGTTGACACTTCCCATGACCCAAAGGCTGACTTTTTCCTTGGCCAGAGACTAAGCATTGCCATTCAACGTGGAAATGCCGCCAGTCTCTTGGGTACTTTACCAGTCGACTGCGATGCGGAGGAATTTTTTGACGCCGTATTTTAGTTTTGTAATGTCATATTTATTAACATTTTTATTAAGTACGTTCTTGTGTTACCATTCTGCTTTGTATTATATGTTATTTAGAAACTGCTTTATATGTATGTATCAGGCTTTTGACCTCACATTTTTAGGGTTCCGTAATAAACCTGTTAACTAGCTAGGTTTAGTACTTTTAAGCAGACAGACCACTCCCTGCCACGATCATGAGCAGTGGTTTTTTTTAATTTTATTTTTTTATATTATTATTATGTACTGAATTGAGGAAATAAGTTATTTTGTTAAATCAAATAATCACCTTTGTATACGTATTTATAAACACTAATTTGAAAAGAGACTTTTCACAAAAAGAAGATGCAAAAGAAAGCGACTAATTGATAATGCACTTAAGTTAAAAACATCTTGCCAACTTAAAATTACTTGTATAAACTCGTAGCGAAATTATATCTACTTAGTAGCGAAGTGAGATGAATTGAGTGGCTATAACGAAATTTAGGCAACTATTCGCCCCGAATCGTGTTTGGGTGGTGGCCATCGCGACTTAATTTCGTGTACAATCAATAACGTGCTTAAGAAGGCACAGAACAGGCAAAGGGTTTGATTACGAAACCTTAAGCTCATTATTATATTAATACGTGAAGCAAAAAGTTTGTACCCCTTTTTTACGAAAATTGCGCGGACGGAGGAGTATGAAATTTCGCACACTTATAGTTTATATAGAGAAGGATTGCAGAATGTTATTTTTTTTTTAATTATGCGTAAAAAATACATTAAATCAATAAAACAAACATTACACACACTACTATGTATTTGACACACACACACATATGTATTTGACACACGCGCTTATTTACTCTTTTCAAAAATTTCAAAAATGGGAGAGGAGCGACCGAAATCTATGCCAATCCATACTCACATTCTATCTTTTTTAATTTTTCATTGCTTAGGATACAATCCGTGCAGCCTTAATAAAATTACGGTCGAGTTTCGACCACTGGGCGACCACTAGTAATAATGAATAGCCCTAACCTTAACAAAACCTTTTAGAAATTAATACGGAATCACTTACTGCGCTTATTCCGAAACACTTGACCGGTTATTTTTTAATGTTATATTAATGTGCTGTTAATGTCTTTGGTGTTTAATTGCTCTGAGACTCTTGTAGCATTGTGCTTCATTCTTACTGTTTGTTGCGTACTAAAGATAATGAACATTCAATAGAATACGATGTGAAAATGTACACTGATTACTAATTTATTATTAACTTTTAATTCCATGAAATGGTACAAGGTTATCTAATGAAATAATGCTGTTACACGGTACAATGTAATTTAGGCTTTGATTATAAGGATTGTTTTACTATAAATGGAGTTTAAAAAAAATTCACTTTAGCTTTGTTATTTATACTACTTGTTACATACAAACAAACAAACAAATATTACCTATTTGTAATAGCCTATAAAGCACATTTAACTTCTTTATAGTATAAATAAATAAAAAAAACATGTAAAGAGGAATTATTAACATAGCTTTAGCACGTATGTATATATATAATCTGAATCTTGGAAACGGCTCCAACGATTTTCATGAAATTTTGAATGCAGGGGGTTTCGGGGGCGATAAATCGATCTAGCTAGGTTTCATTTTTAGAAAACGTCGTTTTATCCGTAAAAAAATACCGAGCAAAGCACGATCATCCAGGTATCAGTAATGAAACGACCAACAACGTGAGTCTCTCCGTGACCACAAATCCTTACGCCCGAATAAAACAATAATTGCAAAATATTATAAACGCGAGTAGTTCATAGAGTTCCGTAATGTTAAAATTACACAGTCGCACAATTATCTAGAGGCCAACGTATGTTAAATCTGGTTTATTAGACATAGTATAGATTATTTGAATACCACTTAAAAATCTTTTTTTTATTTAATTTAATTTTTATTTTTTATTAATCGTTTTTTTGTTTCTTGATTACCAATGCAAAGAAATTAGTGTATACAGCCTATTATTTGTGTAGTTTAGCAATATTTACTTTATTTTTGATTTATTTTAATATAGTTACATTTATTCATACCTTCTTTTACTTGTTTATTTTTATATAATTTTTGTACGTATGTTTATCTATATAATCTAATTACTTTTTGTTCTTGACGTCACCTCCCTCCCTAAGGCCCTGTCAGAATACCAGCGCTGCTTCGTCACTCTGCCTAACTTTGAGGGACGCAACAGCATATTGCTGAGACAGGGTCCTTGTTGGCCTCACACACCACCTGTATTTTCATCTCATGTAAGCTTATTTTTTTAATTTATTTTATATATTCTTTTTTTTTTTTAAAGTTTGATTTTTAATTTTCTTTTTTATTATAAGTACACAATATACTGTTCTAACTATAATGTGCTGTATTTGTGAATCTGTGTGTGAGCGTCAATAATTTTTTTTTTATTATTATTCTTATTACTTAAAAAGGTAATCTTTCCCGTATCCCCAGCTGATGCGACGCAATGCGGACCCCGCAAAAATGATATTACAGTCCCACCAGGCCAGGTGTGCGCCGTATATTGTGTCGAGCTTGTTTCAACTTTGTTATTGTTTTCTTAGTATCTCATACGTAGAGATTAAAGTCGTTGTTCTTTTAGTTTCTTAGAAATAACGTCTCGGTGGTAACGTCGAGTGGCAATTAAGAGCATTAGGCCTGATACCTTAAGAACCCGGGTTCAAAGTGTGTTTTGGCTTTTTTTCGATGCATAACCCAGGATTATGGTTACCAGCCCGCATTTAGCACGTGTGGTGATTAAGCCATTACCCATCAGTTGTAGTGATGACTTGATTTCAATGATGGAAATCTTTGTACATCAGTGGGACAGTTATTACTACTAACAATATTAATGTTAAATATTAAATTAATTAATATTACAAACTTTACCTACACTTACGTAAGGTTATTCTGTTTAGCCCATGTCGCTCATGATATGGTTTGAATATACAAAGGTTGGCCAAAATAGAAAACGATTAAGACGATTTTAAAAAAAAACCTAATACATATTCATCCCTAGGATGATACGCGAAGCTATTGAATTGAATTGAAATTAAAAAATATCCTAATTTTAATAGAGAAAATGGTTGGAATCTACCATAGCCTGGGATCCCATCATACAAAATATTAAATCCCAGCACCAACACCATACTTCCAGGGTTCGAAACGTCAGGATAAACATTAAAAAGTAATGTGTAAAATAAACGCGAGTAGATCCGTAAAAGCTGTTTCATTTAAATGTGAAGTTTCGCGTAAACTTTAGAAAACAATACATATAAATACCTTTATCACACGTTTACAGCTTTTTTTAACAAAAGTATAAACCTTATATTCTTTTGGAGGTACATAGTTTTTGAAAATTTTATATAGTACTAAGTAACCGGCGGACTTCGTACCGCTTTTACAGTTTCGTTGACAACAAAACAAACAAATCATTCGTCCGCTCAAGAACACCCGTATCCCATGATGGACCCCTATGGCAGCGCCACCTACCGGGTCCAATTGTAAATCTAAACCATTCTCGAATCCACTTGAACACACACATAATTTTTTATCCAAATCGGTCCAGCCGTTTAGAAGGAGTTCAATAACATACACACGCAAAGAAAATTTATATACACCTAGACATTTTAATGGTTGTTTTCCTGCAGGTGGGTAGACCAGACCATGAAACTGAACAAATTTCCCCAAGACAAAGCCTCTATGGTCAATAGCGCATGGTTTGTATGGGAGAGTTAAAAAATTATCTCGTTTTTTGACCTATGTTTCTTGGGGAAAGTTATTCAGTTTCATGGTCTTATCTACCCACCTGCCAGAAAACAACCACTAAAATGTCTTGGTGTATATAAAGATTTTGTTTAATCATGTCTTAGTGGCCTGATACTAGTATTTTTCCATAGTCCGTTGTCAAAACCAGCCCACTGAGACATGAATGTGGATTAGATAAAATTTCACAATCGATGCCTTTGTTTTTTTGTATTTTTTTCTTTTTGGTCATCGGCTTCTGATACCTTTAATGTTATGCTCTTATGCAGGCCGTGGTAATCTGTAGTTTAGGCAACATCTAGCTTAAGAAATAGAAATGTAAAGTTCTAGCATTATTTAACTGAGAAGTGCCTCTTATATACCTAGCTAGGAGTTATCTTATCTCTAGCTGCCGGAATACAACATTGCTACAAACATTGAAGTTATAGCGACACATCAAGATATAGTGGAAGCTAGTCAGATGGGCAGACAAGCCCTACCACTAACCAAATCGAGTACACAAAAAGTACCCCAGACTGCGAATGCTTGCTTCCAAACCCGGGACCTCTAAGTTTGAGACCGGTGGTAGTGACCATTAGACCACAGAAGAAGTTGTTCAAATAAATAAAAAATAAAATTTACTGGATTTGGTACCCTTAACACAACCATAACCACAACAGTTTTAAGTGGTAGAGCCACGCTGCGTTGTAGCATGAAATGGGCCGACTCGCCCGGCGTAATACCTCCCTCTCACATAATATCGGCGTGAAGCAATTGCACTTGTTGCTGTTGTGTTTCGTCTGGTGAGTGAAAGTATCGGCGGCCCATCTCTTACCCCTCCCCCCTCCCAATTCCTACTTCTTCCTCAAGATCCAACTCCTCAAGGCCGGCAACGCATCTGCGATTACTTTGGTTTTGCGGGTATCCATGGGCGGCGGCGATTACTTTCCATCAGTTACCCGTCTGCTCGTTTGCTCGTTTTAAATTAAAAAGAAATACAAGAAGAAATACTGCTTAGCGGTACCTGTACCGGTCTTACTCTATGCTACAGGTATGAAGCTTTTAAATAATAAACTAATCAGAAGAGTGACGATGACAATGGGGTCGCGCCAAACTTCTAGTCCCCTCTGAAGTTGCTTCGTTGCGCAGCTGTACAGTCAGGCCCTACCGCTCGTCCCCGCCTTCGCCCTACTAACGCCTATTTTTTACTACTGCGACGCGAATCGCGCCAACTTCAGACGGGAAGTTTGGCGGGACCTTATACCTATATAGAATCTCAAATAGATCACAAATCTCACCCTGGTTCGGATGTGTACATATTGTCGATAGGTTTCATCGAATAGCCGCCATCATCCACCCCGTGTAAAAGCCTGCACAATATTCAAATTAAAATTGAATAAACATAGGACATCGATTTAACGTTGTCTAATTTTTATTTTGAAATCGTTATTTTTGTACTTCTAAGGTTTTTTTATGCTCTACTTTCAGTATGTTATCGCAAAAACACAATTTAAATGATAAAATAGATTATCTTAAAATATTGTAAAATATTTTAAAAAATAACTTTCTCGCATGTTCACGGTTCAATAAATAGTATTGAATCTTAATAAAATAAAATACATAAAATCGTATAATCATCAGCTCATATTATGTCCCCGCTGCTAGGGCACGAGCCTTCCCTATGGATGGATAAGGAGAACGGGCCATAAACCACCATGCGGGCAGTGCGGATTGGTGGCTGTTAACGACTGCTAATGCAGCCGGGTCCAACGGCTTTACGTGCCTTCCGAAGCTCAGAGGAGTCGTATAGTCGTATAGTATTCATCAAATAATGTTCACTAACCAGCATTTGGCAAGTGTAGTTATAAAGTAAATACAATATCAATAGTCATTACGATGACTTGATTTCAATGATAACAAAGCTCTGCCCATCCAGCAGTGAGACCGTAAGTATATGGGTTAATTAATTACTTACTTCACAATTTTAGTCTAAACACCATGGAGTCTCGCAACGCTGAACTTTAATATTTATGGTAAGTGCAAATTGGTCGTGGGCCTCCGCGTCAGTTTAGTGTTTGTTGTTTCTTGTACGTATGAAAATTTTGTGCTCGTTCCATTGAGAGTGATTAACAGCCATGATATATTCTAACATCAGTTGTTACTTTATGATGATAGAATATACGTTATAAAAATATATCCATTGAAAATCAACTTTTCAAATAATAGACAACGTTTAAATATGCATTGCATGCATTGCATGCAAAACGTAAGTTAATATTAGGTCTTTACCTATGAAATTGGAGATTTGTATGAAAATTTTAAAATATAAAAATTTTGGTATTTTTTTTATTTTAGCTAATTAAAGTACTGGCTCAAATTATCTATACAATTTTGCCATTTTATCCCTTTACTGTAGAAGTCTGCCGGACGGGAGGCGATGAAGTCAGAGAAAGCGTTTTGTACTGCATCTCGGGTGTTGAATTTTTTCCCACTTAAAAAATTGTCTAAATTTTGAAAAAAGTAGAAATCTGTTGGGGCAAGGTCCGGTGAGTACGGTGGGTGACGGAGAGCTTCCAGCTGTAACTCTTGTAGCTTTGCGATGGCCTGTCGTGAAATGTGTGCTCGCGCGTTGTCGTGGAGAAGCAATGGGGAAGAGGGCGAGGGAATGGGGCGATTGACCAGTCTTGGTTGTTGAATTGCGAGCTTCTCCATTATTGTTTGCAATTCTTGGTAACAGACATCTGCCGTCACTGTTGTGCCATTCGGTAAGAGGCTGTGATGTACAAGTCCGGCACTGGTTCACCAGACAGTCACCATCATCTTCCTATGAGTAATCTTTTTTTTAGCGCACTGATTAGGTGCTGTACCCGGGTCCACCCACTGAGATGAACGCTTACGGTTGTCGTATAGGATCCACTTTTCATCGCAGGTAACAATTCGATTTAGAATTCCCTCGTTTCTATGCCGATTCAGTAGTACGATGCATGCTTCGACGCGTAAGTCTCGCTGTTGGTCGCTTAGTTCGTGTGGCACCCACTTGTCTAGCTTTTTTATCTTTCCGATTTGCCGCAAGTGCTTCAATGTTGTTTTGACACTAACTCCAAGGCCCGCAGCAAGCTCAGCCGTAGATTGAGTTGGATCCGCTTCCACTATCGCCTTCAATTCGCCGTTGTCGACAATGGTTACCGGCCGACCGCGAGGCTCGTTCTTCAACTCAAAATTTCCTGATTTAAAACGATTGAACCAATAATGGACCTAGTTTATGCAAGCAGTGTTAGGCCCGTAAACGTCGTTAATGTTTCGTATTGTTTGCGCAGCGATATTTCTACGTAGGAACTCATATTCGAAACTTTTACGAATTTTCAGTTTATTCATGGCGCCAAAAACTACCACAATTTCACAAAAACAAAAAACTGTCTATAAACAAATGACTGAATTTGAAATTAAATTAACAAGGCTTTCGAATAAAATTTATTTGAATTTCGAATTGCGCGCCAATCCACAGATATTTAAATCTGAAAATGTCGGTTGTAGAATTCTACATAGGTAAAGACCTATTACTTATAATATCCCCAGTTTGCGGCGACTCTAACACTATTTCAGCACCACGTCAGCACCTTTGCACATTCGCACAAACTTAAATGTGAGTTAACACACTGTTTTTGACAAAATTTATTTACTGTGAATTTGTCCGACGAAACACTTGCACCCTCGAAAAATTTCGGAAAATCCTGACTTATCTTAGGCCTACGTTGTGAAGAGGACCTGCCTATAATATTTCTGTTTTTTATTGGTTTGTGATGGTTCATGAGTCAGTTTATATGTGAGTCAGGATGAGTCAAGGTGAGAAAGAATGGGTCAGGATGAGCCAAAACTTTTTTTTTAATGAATTGATGATGCTTTATCATTCACAAGAGTCATATATTACGGCCATGAGCAGTAACTATGACACGGTATGAACAAAGCCTCTAGTTTCGGCCCATTGACTGTCGACGAAGAACAATATAACATTAATTTAAGACAGTTTATTGCGGCCATCGAACAATGCAGGCTACCGTGCGTGATGAGATATAATTGTTATTATGCGTATCTTGGCTATTGTTATGAAATCGATGCATCGTATTATTTTGGTTGTATTGTTTGTGTAATGCTAGCTATTCTAATAGATATATGATGTGTATTTAATCTTTTAGACTTAAAAAAAATTGTTATGACCTCATAATATAATTGTTATTGGAACGTCTATAGGTTGTTTAGTCTATATAGGTGCGTCAAAACAATATCTTTAGGATGTTGTTAGGACTGCCGCGCTGCAGCTTATCAAACAAGGCTAACTGGCCATCATACGAAAAAAACAGCTTCCCTGATAAATAAAATTTGTTGCTCGAAATTAACTTCTTTTTTGTTTGGTTTTTATTTTTGTCCTCCTTAGTATGGGGATATTTACTCATGTGGTATAGGTGTCCTTTTTAAAGTACAGTTTTGACCGAGATGCATCGTGGTGATGAATCGTGGTCACGGGCTGACTCCCAGACAGACATATAGTGATAACAACCGTTTAAGGTTTTTCGTAATTACTAACGATCTCATCATCATCATCAGCTCATTCATATCCCCACTGCTGGGGCATGGGCCTTCCCTATGGATGAATAGGGAGAACGGGCCATAAACCACCACGCGGACCCAGTGCGGATTAGTGGTTGTTAACGACTGCCAATGCAGCCGGGACCAACGGCTTAACGTGCCTTCCGAAGCACGGAGGAGCTCGAGATGATAATTTTTTGGTTACTTTGCCTAAGTTGCTTAACCTCAGCACTCGCAGACCACTGCGCTCTATGTTAAAATAAAATGTTCGAATTTGAATAACTACATTTGAAACGATTTTATGAAAACATCTTAGGAAAACATTGAAAAAAGGAAAACATTGAACGTTCGGAATTTGAAAAGGTAACTCAATCAAGCCAGAGTTCATTGGACCGAGAGAACTGATGAAATCAAAAGTATTTTACAGCACATATTTTGCTAGCACCACGGCCACCGCTACTGTAAACAATCACGACACGAATTGAACAGTTTATTTGCATGTTAGAACCTCTTTTAATTATTTTTCCTTTCCCTGACCTTATTAATTGTTATGAGTACGAGAAAATACGAACGCGATTAAAATATAAAATGTTGCTAATCACGCGACAAAGGGCATTGCTTAGGGTGACCGCATATTTTATTCTTTATGGCGTTTCTTATCTTTGCGTGGGCTAAGAAAAATGTTTAGTACACACGTAAGAAATAATAAAAAAAAAGCGTCACGCCATGCCAACGTAAAAAAGTGAAAATGTTAAATTAGCAATGAGAATATACCACGGTATGTCGTTATCATGCAATTTAGTCACACTATAATTTAATCAACTTAACCACATGAATGTTTTACAGTAATAATAAGTGTGAAAGTACGGTTGTATTTAGAAGGATTCAAAATAATATAAAATTATTTTAAATTGTAATTTTTGCTTTCCCTTTCCTAAATAAATAATTATCGAAAATGAAACTTTACTTGAGAAAAAAGCGACTTCCTCAGATGGTATTAGAACCCGTGACCCGTTTAGGTTTAGGTTTCCAGTGCCTACCTGCAGCGTGCGCATTGAGCGCTTTTAAATTATTCCGAATGTACGAAAACCTGATCCTAATTTAAAACTGCGCGCGCCCTTAAAAAACTTAATAAATAAAAATTGTTTCATTTCCTTAACAAACCACATGTTTACAATGTTGTGGTGACGTTTTTGGTAAGTATAATAATACCTGTATGAGGGCGTCACCATGACGCACCGCTCTTCCAATTTGTCTTATCTTACAGGTATGTAGAATTCAAATAAAACAAAAACAAATAATAAAAAGAAATTAAAATTATTGTGTTTGAGTGTGTGTGTGTGTGTGTGTGTGTGTGTGTGTGGGGGGGTGCGTGTGTGGGTGGGTGTGTGTGTGTGTGTGTGTGGGGGGGGGGGGGGTGTGTGGAGGTGTGTGTGTGTGTCGTCCATCTCCTTTTATAAATAATCATCTTTTTAAGTTTTATATATTCGGATTAAGCAAATTTTCCGTATCTATATCTAAGCGACTTTAGCCAGATCATTACAGCTTTCGTCAGCAAAAGCTGTTTTGACTGATTTGAGGGGGAAAGCTCTATCTTTTCTTCTTCTTTTTATTATACTTTGATCGTAAGCTGTAGATTTATGTTTTTGTGTATGGAATTTAGTATGTAAAGTCTTCGAACGGACAGAAGGTCCCCATATGTAATATAGTTCATCATCATCATCATCAGCTCATTTTTATTTCCCCACTGCTGGGGCACGAGCCTTTCCTATGGATGGATGGATTTTTGGTCACTCATCCGATGACCGGCCTTTGCGAAAGTTGCTTAACCTCAGCACTCGCAGACCGGGCGCGTTATCCACTGCGCCATCGAGCTCCTCAATATAGTTCATTAGCGCACTCAAAGGACTTTGCTCAAGGTGATATTTTTTCTACCATTCAGATTTTCTACTAATATATGTAGTTCATTAGTAGAAAATCTGAATGGTAGAAAATACATCACCTTGAGCAAAGCCCTTTGAGTGCGCTCTAACTCCAGAAATTTAGTTTTGGTAGCCTCACCCCATACAGGAATACCTCATCATCATCATCATCATCATCATTTCAGCCAAAAAGACGTCCACTGCTGGACAAAAGCCTCCCTCAAGGATAAATAATTTTGAGGGGAATTTGCCATAATCGCCACGCTTGGCAGGCGGGTTGGCGATCGCAGTAAGGTGAGAATAATCACAGAGAGACGCTGCTGCCCATCCTCTGGAATGGTCCCATAGTCGCCTTCTACGACACCCACGGGAAGAGATGGGGTGGTGCAATTCTTTACCCCCGGCACCACACGGGGTACAGGAATACCTACAGTAACTTAATACGGATTGTGCCCGAGCAACATAGATTCTATTAAGTAGTTCTCTATTAACAACATGCCTGAGCTTTTTGAAAATCCATATGAGTTTTCTAATCCTACCCATAATCATTTCGATGTGTAAATGCCATGAAAGGCGTTGATCAACTAAACTCCTACATATTTAGTAGAGGTGACTTTATCAATGAAGTGACAGGAGCATGTTTGGTTTTTGGGATTTTCGCAGTTAAGTATTCGGATTCCAAAATCTCCGCTAGGTTGAGTTCTTTTATTGATTGTAAAGCATATGTAATTAGTTTTCAAAAAAAAACCCTTAGAAATTACAACGTTGCTAAAGCTAGCCTTACTTGTAGGGTAACGCTTTAAATAGCAAACTTAGTTTCATACGGCTGCAACAAATATACAGGAGAAACTTTCTATTGCGAAATGTTCATGAATAAAGGTGCCCGAAACGCTAGCCTACTAGAACTGTTTTGCCGACAAGCCTTCTACGCATCTTGTCAAGTGAAAACCTTTACCGCGCATGCGTGCAACTTTGACAGCTGCGTCACATTACAGAATCACTGCGAACCAATACACCCTAAAAACACACCAAAATATTGGGCATATTACAAGCCAAAGTATACTTGATTATCGTTTAACATCCAAAGACTGACCCGTGGTATATACATGTGAATGAAAATGTGAATCACTTATCATAACTCGGTTTGGAGTTAGCACTCAATTGGACGATTAGAATAACCGATAAAACTACCAAGCGGCCATAATTTGGTGCAGAAACAGTGAGTTTAGTGTTACACGGAAGTGGACATTGAGTGGAAATGATACGTGGCTGCCGGCAGTCAATGACAATGAACTCTTCGACTTGACCAGCTAAGTTCGCAGCGCCCGGTCCATGAACGCAGCGTGGAAACATAACACATAAATGTCTTAACCTTTAGAAATAAATCAAACGAAAACACATATCATTATTGTGCCTGTAGAATTAACATAAAGTATTTACTATATAATTACGCGTATTGCATTTTGGAGTGTTTTATTATAAATAATTATATCAGGAGTCTTTGGTACCCACATTTTGAATTGTCAATGTTGTCAGTTACGAACTACCTCGATTTTCATCATTAATTAGGTAAGTGCTTTCCATTTCCTTATATTATTAAGTTATGTTATTTTCTATGCATCTGTGCGTATCATCATCATCATCATCAGCTCTTTTTTATGTCTTCCCTATGGATGGATTGGAAGAACGGGCCATAAACTACCCAGTGCGGGTTGTTGGTTGTTAACGACTGCTAATGCAGCCGGAACCAACGGCTTAACGTGCCTTCCGAAGCACAGAGGAGCTCAAGATGATCAATGTTTGGTCACCCATCCGATGACCGGTGTATGCGAAAGTTGCTTAACCTCAGCACTCACAGACCGGGCGCGTTAACCACTGCGCCATGGAGCTCCCTGTGCGCATATATATCTATACTTAATATTATAAAGCTGAAGAGTTTGATTGTTTGTTTGGTTGAACGCGCTAATCTCAAGAACTACTGGTTCGAATTGAAAAAATATTTTTGTGTTGAATAGTCCATTTATTGAGAAAGACTATAGGCTATATTACATCACGCTATGACTAATAGGAGTGGAGCAGCAATGAAAAATGATGCAAAAACGGGAAAATATTTTTAACGCGATATAATTAAGTAGAGTAATTAGCCTATATACCTACCGTCCCACATCTGGGCAAAAGCCTTATTGAAATCACTATACTCGATTGGTTTTGGCTTAATCACCACGTAGGTATGCCAAAAGCGGGTTGGTGATCATAATCTATGGGCTATGTATATAGATCCATTTAATAGATACTTGTCCGACCCGGGAATCGAACATATGACCTCCGGATATCGAGCTGCTTTACCATTCGACCACCAAGGCGTGAGTAATATGAATGATGTTATTTTAAAGAGAGCTGCAAATTTCATCATTTTTGGACACAAGGGTGAGATAACATAAATAAATCTACGCGGTTGTAATGTAGCATTTTTCTTTTTTTCTAAACACAATAATCTCGTGATACTTGTGTAAGTTTTAAGTTTTAAAATTATCTATATCGAAGCAGAATTTTGAATAGTACAGTCACGAGGAATAACATGTACACACTTTCGACTAGTTAAGACTCTTTAGAGTCAGTCAGAGTCAGATTCACATATAAATATATATCTATATGTGTGAATCTGTAAATGGTCTACTGCTTTATATATACATTGTTATATATTTATAAAATGTAGTGAAAACATTAAATGCCGTGCTGTCTCGTTGCTGTACCATTAGCCGATTTGAAAGATTTTTGAACTCATTCGTTTGATGTGTCCACAGTTAAAATTCGGTGACTATATTTTGTTGGTAACACCAGAGCCACTACGGCGACGGTCGGCAACCGCCCTCCGCGGCTCTTGGTACACAGGGGGTCTCAAAGGTCGTTTTGGCCTAATGTAATTTATTATGCATTATTACACGGCCATGCTATTCCCCAAAGGCGTATTTAAAAAGTACCGAATGTCAACATGGAAGTTTATTTTGATGTAGTAGGTACTTTAGGTTCTGTGGCCTTTTCTACGGTTGGGTGAAACGCTGTGGCTTTGTGTAGATCCTGGGTTCAATTCCCAGGTCGGGAAAAGTGTGTGTTCGTATTTAATCTTGCATAGCTCGGGTTTGTGACTACTTGCATTTGGCAAGTGTGGTGCTTAAGCCAATATAAATTAGCGATGTCTTGATTTTAATGATGGAGACCTTCGTCTAGCACTGGGACCTATGCTGTTGTGACTTACTTAGGTAATTAAATATCAATGAGTTTATGAATAAACACAACCGCACTGATCGGGTAGGATCGAATAGGATTCAACCCTAATCCTTATTTGTTTTGCATTCATGTGATTCGGTTTGAACATGGCACGCCTGAAGTTTCAGTTCTTACGCATCAGAACTGATGATTCAGGGCTGAATATGCGCGCGTACTGCAAGCGCCCATCTGGTGGGACGATTCCTTGTTTGCCGGATCTGGGTGGTGTGTTTCTTACAAGTAATATATAAATAAACAATGTTTCTTTCCTGTATGATGATGATGAATGATAATAGAAATGAGAAGTGAGAAATGATATACCCCCAACCCCTCGAGTATCTATTCTTCTCGAGGACTTCTTGAGAGAATTTGAAAAGTGACGTTGCACTGTTTTGTTTCATTTGCCAACACTCATGCACACTCACGAACACTTAACGGTTAATAATCCACCATTATTTGACATTAAAGTTCGACATAACACAAATTTTAAAAAATAAAACAAAACCGCAGACATGACTCTTCACTTTCCCGCCAAGAAGTCCTATTATCGTTATTGTACTTTACCTAGAACGTCCCAATTCTGCTAATAGGGCATACTGTTCACGGGTCGTTTTGCTAATACGAGTAGAACATGCTACTTATAGGTTATTCTGCTAATTGGGCATACTGCTCAAAGGTCGTTTTACTTATAGGGCTTGCTCCTCATACCATGTTCTGCTATAGGGAAATACTGCTAATACGTCGTTTTGGTGATAGGGCATTCTGCTCATACATTGTTATACTATAGGACATACTGCTCATAAGGTATTTCGCTAATAGGACATTCTGCTTATACCTATTTCGTTTTATTAAAGGTCGTTTTGCTATTAAATCAATTTGCTATTAAAGTACGAACGAAACAAACTTTAATTCCGAATTCCGTACT
Source organism: Eudonia mercurella (assembly GCA_963082485.1). Taxonomy (NCBI): domain Eukaryota; kingdom Metazoa; phylum Arthropoda; class Insecta; order Lepidoptera; family Crambidae; genus Eudonia; species Eudonia mercurella. Next base: position 7,882,956 of record OY720034.1, read on the forward strand.
AACAACAATGTAATCCTGTGAGACATAATGGTGTTCGGCGCTACCGGCTATTAGTTTGATGTATTATATATAGATATATTAGTGTGCTGCCGAAACGAAATAATGATGGCATTATGAAAAAAAATATTATATTATCATCTTTTCCTTATACAAACTTTGAAGTCACGCAAAAACGTAATTTGAACCCGGACTCGTCAAACGCACCTTTATTTGATTTCCGTCACATTTCCCACTTTTCACTCTGCCAGGGAAATACATTAGTAAATACTTTCCGATGTGTTTCGAATTGTTTGCGGACGTTTCAGAAAATTATACCAAGTTAGCAAGCAACTTAATTCAACCGAAAGGCAAAGGGAATCCCCACGGAATATATCTTTGGAACTAAAATAGGTATAGGTTGCTCATTATTTTTAATTTTAAATGCTCATAGTCATTTCTTTGACGTAAATTTAGATTTTGAATAGGTTGTATCTATACATCATCCATCATCATCAGCCTATTAACGTCCCACTGCTGAGCTAGTCTTCTCACAAAAGTAAGGCACATGAAGAAAAGGATACCCACAAAGAACCTATGATGGTAAAGTGGGTTTTATCGAATGCCAGCTTACTACAACAATCATGACCAAAGGCTTAAGTTGTCTACCAAAGCCCAGAAGATCTCGAGATATTCAATATTCAATTTGATCACCCTTCTGTTGACAGGACGATATGAAAGTAACTTAATTTGCAGAATCGCGAACCAGACTCTATCTGCATTGTGCTCGCCATCTCCTCATTACTCAGTTAAAACTTAGCTATCTATTAGTGTCTCAACTTTTAGAATCGGTTCATCATCATCATCAGCTCATTTTATGTCCCCACTGCTGGGGCACGAGTCTTCCCTATGGATGAATAGGGAGAGCGGGCCATAGACCACCACGCGGGCCCAGTACGGCTTGGTGGTTGTTAAAGACTGCTAATGCAGTCAGAACCAACAGCTTTTAGTGCCTTCCGAAACACGGAGGAGCTCGAGATGATAAATATTTGGTCACCCATCCGATGACCGGCCTTTGCGAAAGTTGCTTAACCTCACTCGCAGACTACGGCAACCACGGCGCCATTGAGCTCCTCAATGAATCGGTTCATTAGTTCTAAAGATTACTCCTAACATACAAACAAATTTTACCTTTTCATAATATTAGTGTAGATTAAACATTTTGTGACTCAAGTTCAAACGCACGTTGTGTACGCCAGTCAAACACTTTTCATTACTTGCGCGTAATCCTCAAGATAATCACCACAAGACAGTGTGCGTATAACAAACATTTAGCGCTTAATATTAACTGATATTATAAATGCGGAGCTCGATGGCGTAGAGGAGCTCAATGGCGTAGTGGTTAACGCGTCCGGTCTGCGAGTGCTGAGGTTTAGCAATTTTCGCAACGGCCGGTCATCGGATAGGTGACCAAAAATGTATTATCTCGAGCTTCTCCGTGCTTCGGAAGGCACGTAAAGCCGTTGGTCCCGGCTGCATTAGCAGTCGTTAACAACCACCAATCCGTACTGGGCCCGCTTGGTGGTTTATGGCCCGTTCTTCATATCCATCCATAGGGAAGGCTCGTGCCCCAGCAGTAGGGACATAAAAAAGAGCTGATGATGATGATAATGATGATTATAAATGCGAGCGTGCTACCTACTGTATTTCTGTCATACCAGATAGAAGTAATGGATTAACAGACATAAGTGAAGAGCTCTAGAATGAAGACGAATAAAAGTCCAGATTTTTTTTATAGTCTTAGTAAATTATTATTTGTTTTAGGAAAATTCTAATTAATTGCTGAACCATCCATCGATTTCTATATTATGTATAGAACCTTTTGTTTTACGGAAATAACTGGCTTTGCTTTACCTATGGTTTTTACAACGTAATCGGGTCAGTAAGCGGGGTGAAATTTTGTAGCTCCTCAAATCGTGTTGATCGAACTACCCCAAAGGTTTTCTACGGGTTTCCATCACGCAACGAGTGTGTCCCCATTCCTAACTAGATTTTCCGGGGCATTTCGAGACTGGTAACGAGGGCATAAAACAAGCGTGACGCAGGTTTTAGATGGAATAAGAACCACTAGTCCGAATATAGGCATATTTAAACTGCTCGTTCGTCTTTGAGCTATCGCTGCGTTTAGCAGTGCTATTTTGCCGTTTGAGTAATGAGAAACATTAAAGAGAAATGTTGAAATGCAGTTTGAAGTCATGTATTGCATTTTACACTGAATTTTTCATTATAGTACTGAATGCCTTACAGAGTTGCGAGGCTTTCTTTCTTTAAATAGCAAGTTGTTTTCAACCATTTTCTTTCACGTGTCAAGTAAGTAGTGTAACTGTGAAAGCAGTAACTTGAAGGATATAAAATTAGGTGTTCATGTTACCTATTCCATTTACTTTCGACTAAGGTCTCTTGTAGTTATAACGAAAAATGAAAAGTGAATAATTCAAAATAATTTTGCAAGTAAATAGATATTAAATAAAGACTTTAATTTAGTTGAAATATTTTTTCTCTAATTAATTTAGGTTAAATACTAAAACATACTAGAAGCGCTTTGAACTATTGGTATGATTCGCCTGATTTCTAGAAATAATCATTTCTCTGTAGTATTGGCTACGAGATTATTTCGTAGTATGAGTGACTACGAGCTACGAAATTTTTATTAAAGTATTTATTCTACCTAACAATTAAATTGTTCTTGCTTTTATCACAGTCAGTAGCAATGGGTAAATGTTATAATTTTTAATTGTTTATAAATTACCTAAAATAAGTTAAGTTTCACCATAAAACAGTAAGTACTGTGCGTTTCGAATATGGTCTCGCTTTTGAAATTTCATATTTTTGATAGAGATTTTTTATATTCACTTTTTTTTAGCACAAATCCCATTTTTTTCAATAAATGTGGTGCTTCTATTAGGGCGATGCTCGCGTGTACACCGCGACATTTTATTCCATACCAACATTGTTCCAGATAATGTTAGACATTTTTCTCCATTTCAGTACACGCTCCGGTAATTATCTATATTGACGTGCCTTATTATGTACAATGCTATTATTGGATACACATTACATTGCATTTTATGTACGACGTCGATTACAATGTATTTGCATTATTGACATGACCCACTTTATAGGTTTTGTTTAGAGATTGAAAAGATTTCGTGGAACGAGAGTGTTGACTGTTATTTATATGGAAACGTTAATTGTTATTTTAAATATGGGACAGCACAAATATATTGCTTTTTAAGGTTTATTCGATGGTTTATCAATCAGCATAGTTTGACCTTATAACCATCATTATTATGCACGTAGTAGAGGCCAGTTTGCATTGCACACGATAGGGATCTATTTATGTCCTAGGTTGCAATTATAAAAAAATATGACATCTTTTCATATATTTATCCTATGTTTCCCCTTTCTTCTTTTATCCCTAACATCTAGCGTTTAGCAAGCACTTTAGCATTACTATCTCATACCACAAGTGGTAGGTAGCGAAGCGCAAGCGCAGCCCGCAACCGGCCAATTAGGGCGTGCGACGAAGCGTGGCGCAGCGACGACTTGGTCGGTGCCAACGATCCGGAATTGACTGGCACATGCGTTAATCATGATAGTACTATCATTTGCGTATGCTTCATTCGAAATATATTAAATTAGCATTATTTTAATTATTGTTTTGGACTATTGTATATTTTTTACAAATCTTCCACAAAAAAATAAAAAAATAAAAGAAAGACATTTTTGTTTTAAATTTTAAATGGACATTTAAAAATTGGCATTTGTTTTAAGTACTTAATAAAAAACAAAAATAAACATGCCGTTGTCTTGTGCTGCATGTGTTACTAAAATAAAAGAAAAATTATGGGATCTGAAATGTTCGCGATGCTCAGAACTTTACCTTACTTACTTAGTTTTACTTTACTTTGTTGGTAACACTTGAAGCTTACCAGGCACTCAACAGTAAGCTAAAGAAGAAGAATGGGTACGCCCTTCCTGGAATAGTAAGCAGCAAAAAGCGGGTAATAATGCTGAAACTCCTGTACGCCTAAGTATGCAACCCAATCGCACTGATTACGATAACGTCACACTTCGTGCGAAGCCTAAAACCTCATCCGGCGGCGCATCGCCTGAAACAGCCCTTCCTGAAGAAACTATGCGTGCACTTATAAGACAAGAGGTTTATAACGTGTTGGATTCTATTCTTCAGAAACAGATCAAACAGGGGTTCCCTGAAGAGAATTAGAAATGAAATCAAAACATTTCAGGAATCTATGTGTTTTGTCAATGAAAATTTCGAAGAGCTCAAATCAGAATGTGCCTTGAAGTTTAACACCATAAACGAGCTTACGAAAGAGAACCTCACACTCCGGGACACGGTTCAAAACCTCTCCATGCGTCTCAATCAATTGGATCAACTGACGAGGGCGAGTAACCTCGAAGTTTATTGTGTGCCGGAATCTAAGTCTGAAATGTAGTTACACTTGTAGAACAACTTGCACTTAAAGGGTCCCATTAAAGATCACGACATTCACTAATGCTTTCGTATTGCTAAAATGTCTCCTACCAGCAGCAGCCCAGGGTTACGTGATACCTTACTTGCATCCGTTATAAAATATAATAAGGACAATCAACAAAATAAACCTCAATCACGTGATCTGAGCATCGGCGGAAAAACATCAACGCCTGTGTACGTTACTGAAAGTCTATATTTAGAAAACAAGGAGCTACATACATGCTGCTGCAAGAAATCGAGCAAAAGAACTTGATTACAAATATGCGTGGATTCGTGACGGGAAGATCTTCATGCGCAAGGATGACTCGGCAGCTTACACCTTTGTAAAGAGTATGGATATTTTATCTAGAGTAAGCTAACCATTTTTATATATTTTATTTTATATTTATATTTCTGTCTGTCTACGCAATGGAACTAAATTCTGTAAAATACGATTTTAATATATACTATCACAATGTTAGAGGACTTCGCATTAATACTAATGAGGTTTTAAAAAATAATTTATTCTGTGACTACGATATAATAATATTTTGTGAAACCTGGCTTAACAGCACGATATTTGATTGTGAACTTTTCTATAATCGTTATTTTGTTTACAGACGAGACCGAGAAACCAGTGATTTTCATTCGCGAAAATTGGGCGGTGAGGTTCTTATTGCTGTCTCGACACGTTTTACCTCACGTAGACTATTAGAGTTGGAAAGTAGGTGTGAAGATATTTGGGTTGAGATAGAAAATGGAAGTCGCCTATATCTAAGCAAATTATATCTGTGCGTAGTTTATTTGCCGCCCCCTCTTGAAAAGCTTGTTCTTGATCACTTTATTGATAACGCAAACAAAATCCATGAAACCCATAAAAACACCCTTCTGGTCGGAGACTTCAATCAGAGCTTAGCCGACGGTGCTGGTCTCAGCGCAGTGGTTCAGTCAAATAGCCTTCTAGTCGATACTTTATTAGATTTTACAGCACTAAATAACTTAGACCAGTACAATGGAGTTCCCAATAATAAGGGCAAAGAATTAGACCTTGTACTAACAAACACAACAATTGATTGTTTGGTGCCTAGTGGATATGTATTAACCGTATTTGACCCTTATCATCCACCTTTGGAATTCCCGGCGTCCTGTTGCATTAAACAAAATTTTAAATCATCTATACCAAGGCTGGCCAATAGATTTTCCAGGTGGGCAAAATTTCATGGACTGCGGCAGCGCCCGGGCCAAATATCAATTCATAATATTATACGCAAAAAGTGTATTATACAAATACTTACCATATAGATGCCTATCCAACCGAAGTGCTGGCGGGCAAATTCAAATGCCTTGGCGGGCCACTTTGTGGCCCGCGGGCCTGGGTTTGGCCAGCCTTGATCTATACCGAGCAATAGGTTTAATTTTTATAAAACAGACTTCGAAAAATTGTAGCCTATCTAGAATCTATACCATGAGACGATGCCAAATAGCTGTGTCCCTAAGTTGAACTTTAACCATAAGAATATATATTATAGTCCTCCTTATCGTATCCGATAACGGCGACCCTAATCATTCATATTATGAGCTCTTATGTGGCTAGCAAAACCGAACCTTGTCTTAAACAAACGATCGCATTGAGCACAGTAGAGCTGTCCGTCACTGTTGTACGTGTATGTGTCGAAGGGCTTGGGACCAGTCTTCCGTATATGGCGCTTCTCATCAAGGGTTACAAGCTTTCTACATCTTTTCGGACCTTTGATCGTCATTCCGGCCTCGACCCAGCCAGCTCTTCCCAACGCTCGGTGGAGATGTCGCAAACAGTCAAGTGGCGCTTGAGCACGTCCTTGTAGCGCAGGTACTGCCTCCCTTGCTTGTGCTTCCCAATCGCTAACTCCGAATAGAAAACGGCCTTAGGGAGTCTGCAGTCTTCCATGCGCTGGACATGCCCACACCATCTCAGTTGGTGTTTCATCAATATTACCTCCAAACCAATATGCATGATTGGTTCGACGTAAGACTTCAGTGTTAGAAACCAGGTCTTGCCACTTGATGCGCAGGATGGAACGCAGACACCGTATGTGGAACGTGTCAAGTTTACGTATGTCGCCCTTGTATACACACCAAGTCTCCGCGGCATACGTCAGCATCGGGAGAACTAGGGCTTTGTATACTGCAAGCTTTGTCTTGGTCCCGGCTGCATTAGCAGTCGTTAACAACCACCAATCTCCACTGGGCCCGCGTGGTGGTTTATGGCCCGTTCTCCCTATCCATCCATAGGGAAGGCTCGTGCCCCAGCAGTGGGGACATTAAATGAGCTGATGATGATGATGATGATGATGATGATAGGTACTATCTTCTGCAACAGCTTGTACGGGTTTGTTACTATACATGCGGTAACATTGTTAAGACACTTTAAGTTCTTTGTATAAAAATCTGTCTTGCTATGGTGTTCGACAACACGGTGCGCAGGCGCAGCTAACAGCCTACCAAATAGGGCGTGCGATGAAGCGTAGCAGAACGTACTGTGCAAGCGATCTGGTATTGCCACATAGCATAATATACGCATTAAACGTGATAGTGGTATCATTTTTGTGCAATACAATTGCAAATATACATTGCTAATTCCCGTCGTTTCCCTTGATGGTAGACAGATACTCGTATTACAAATCGCTACTGTACATATATGGTACCGTCAAAGCCCTTATTTAACTATTTATGAAACTAGTGAGGTAATGCGTTTTAAAATTTACTATAGTTTTGATTACTAAATAGTAAGTTTTGCTAACCATAATTTATGAGTCATAACCTAATCTTTTTACCATCCGTCTAGTATGTAGTATAAATTACGGGATATCTATGTACGTAGTCACATTTTATACAGTCATGGGCACAAATTATGTTCCATATGATGGATAGGTTATCTTCTTAAGGTTAAATTTAAGTTGTCATATATTTTGACGCTAGAGTAACAAGACACCTATGAATACTAATACAATTTAGTTGCAATTGTGCAAACATAAATTGTTGAATACTTTTCTAGTGCCCATATTGTTGTCAATTTGTTCATGTAGTAATAATATAGTTATGCTCGTGGCTGTACTTTAAAAATATATTGACCAGCAGCGAAACCATTTTATATACTAACTAAACAAAATTTCTATCAATTTGCTCTTTTGAATATATAAAGAGACAAATTGAATGGTGCGCAGGCGATACAATATGTCCAATGAGCATGTCGGACGCGATTTCATTTCCTGCGTGTGCGCCGACCCGTGCGCTAATTTCCGCCGACAATACCGATTTGTTGTGTACACCGCTCGATGGACTATGATTATAAAAGTGTATCTAGTATAGCAAATAGGATTTCGTAATATAAACTTGTAAGGTAAGTAGCCTATAAATGTCCCACTGTTGAGCAAACGCCTCCATCATTGAAATCAAGTCATCGCTACAATTATACGCTTAATGTAAGGTAACTTGTACTTTAATATAAAAAATAAAGAGATTTAAACAAAATTATTTTTTCTATTGATCTGATAACAGTTAATACGTCAAAATGTGATTAAGAACATTTTTTAAGGTTTTTCTTTTAAAAGAAACTTTATAACTAATGTGTAGTTAACGCTTTGTGCTAGAATGAGGTTCACATAGGAGGACTAGAAAGACGGATGAATAAGACAGAGAAGACAGACAGAGCAGACAGTGAAGATAGTTGTAAGTAATTATAAATAAATAAATAAAGACAGCATCGTCGGTTTGTTAAACAAACCTCTTTATGAAAAACACATTTTTACTGAAGCTAAAAGTATATCTACTGATTCGCTTTTACTAGACTATAACTTAATGTATTGGGATCGACACAAAGTAATGAGCGATTTCACTACAAGTAATAGCTTGAATTGCGCATCATTTAAAGACGTTGCAAGAATTTAGTTGTTGCTAACAATTTTTGAAATGTGCATCCTGCAATAACGTTAACGTTTTCTTTATTGCTTTGGGACATGCCTCGATTTCATTGAATAAATTAATATGGTATTCATTCGCTTGTATACTGTGCTATGTAGAAAGGCCTACATACAGCATTTATGTGAACTTTACGGCTCCTGCTCACGACCGACTTTTTGTAGGACCGATAATCGGACCGATTTTTTCGCCCAGGATTTAGTACCGACTTTTAATGGCAATAAGGACGTGTGTGTTGTAACATAGGATTCCATACGTTTAATTTTCACCGTCTAAAAAGTCGGTCACCGATTATTGGACGTGGGCATTCGTGGTGATGAGACATTAGACAAGCAACCGCCTCTTGCCTGGTGGTTAAATTACCTGACTCAGATCCAATGGTCACGGTTTTGCTGGTCAGGTTACATATTGTACTCAGTTTGGTTGAAGGTTTTTGTTTTAAGTCCATTTGATTAGCTACCACCATTTTATTTTAATCTGTTGCCATGACAACAATATCCAGAGACCCAGTATACCCAGTCTCTTACTATTTGAGGATTCTGGAGAATGCTCTTCCATCTTCGACTTTATCGTCGCGTACTATCAGCTAGGTGTTAAAGATTGAAGATTGATGAAGGTTTATATTTATGTTTCTTATTGAAAATACGTCTATTTTGACCATTTCTTTTATCAGTTGTATAGAGAAACTATGGAGTTTCTTCTATTGCAGGTCTAAATTAACGAAGGAAATTAAGTTAATGATCTGAATAATACACAAAAACTCGAAGTATTGAACGAGCCCTCAAACTCAACATCAGCACACGATTCTTTTTAATTAGCTAATTATTGACAATATAAGCAAGCACGCAAAAATATTATTCCACTAATATATTATTCGTTTAACCTAAGCCCGTTTATTATTCCTCAACTATACCTACAAAGTGGACTTTATCGTAATTGGTTGAAAGATCATTTTTGTACCGAAAGTAGGGTAATTTTGGTACAGCGTGCGTGCGCCCAATAGTTGGCCGACCAGAATTTGTTATAGTAATGGTGTTCTAGGGTAAACTACCTTTTATGGCACCGACCACCAATTAACGGCATTACGTGCGTTATTTCTTTGCGTATGTGCTTGTAAGAAGTTAGTGGTCTCATTAAGTGGATTATTAAGTAGTTAGTTACTGACGATTATGTTGGTGAGTGTACTTGTTCGTTGCCAATTGTAATATAGGATATGAAACAGTGTATTGATCCCCTCGTCCCGCTTTGTAGGTTTTCTTTAAATTATTTATTTTGTTTATAGGTTTTTACTCCGACTGCAATGGAAGGGTATTGTCTTTGTTTAGTAATTATGCGTTGCATGTGAATCATATTCTGATTTATTTCAACAGCAAATAACAAAAAATGCCTTTGTGTAGGTGTTCTCTTATTTTTTATAAAATCAAATGAAAATCCTAAAACCTTTAGCTCGGGTGAAGAAAACAAACCTTGGTTGGACTGCAACAAGAAATTAGAGAAAGTGAAACTTCATTTCATACGTAAGTCGCTCAACCTCTCTTCTTAATTATTATCGTAGTATATGAGTTACTTATCATATAAATGATCAAATATACTCGTATTGTATATAAATGTTACAATCAAAGTAAAATGTTGCAGAATATCCAGTCTATACTAGGTAAGCATGTAGACTGTAACGACATCTGTGAACCTAAGTTTTGCAAACTTAGATACCCATCTATTGTATTTTTAACTCAGTCAATGATAGTTTTTGTTATAGTGTTTCAAAGCTTTCGCTTCTTAGCTTTTCGTATTAAACTAGAGCAAGCTTGATGATTTGCCGCAGCGACCATTAATTTTTGTTTCAAAAAATATAGCATTTTGAAACTCTTTATGCGCATCCCTAAAGCGCTCCATGCGATGCGCAACCCTAATATCTCACGAGCATAGTCGTGTAAAAAAAAGAGCGGTGACTCGCTCCTTCCCAAGTACCTATAGTTGCCAAAAAGCGGCAGTACGCATTTCCAATGGCCGTGCTTTTTAAATATTAAGCTCGTGTATTTCCCTCGCGCGTGTTTATTTAGACGCGTGCCGCTGCAGCTACAAACAAATACATAAAACATACGTAATATCGCGAGTATATGGTGGTCGGCGCCGCCGCGGCGTGTTGTGGGGCCCGGTTGCCAAGGCAACGCCCCCACCACCCCCTTTTGCTTTCAGCTGACCCGCCGACCTCTAGTGACGAGTAATACTGTCAGTGTTATAGGGATGGGAATTCGGTGATGTTTTATTTTAACAAATGGTTGATAGTTTATAGATACAGAAGAGAGAACCGAACGAGGCAGGACTGCTCTACTATCTGTCCTCGTATCTGGACTCTGCTTTTGCTTAACAACAAGCAGAGTTATGTGCCTAACATACTATAAAAAAACCGGCCAAGTGCGTGTCGGGCCACGCGCAGTGTAGGGTAAATCAACCTAAAAAAATATTTTTCAAAATTTTACTTCACCATTTTGTCGGCGGGATTAATATGTATATCCATGCCAAATTACAGCTTTTTAGTACTAAAAGTCTATGAGCTAGGCTGGGGACGGACAGACAGACATGGCGAAACTATAAGGATTCCTTGTTGACTACGGAACCCTAAAAAACAATAGACAGTCGGATTGTTGAATGAAGCACTCAAATATGGGTTTTATTTATGACTTTTTTAAATAACGTTATTTCTACTAAGATTTTGTTAAGATTATTATTATCACACGAAACAGACACTAAAGATTTTAATAAATTTTCCACAATAAAATATCTAAATTTAGAAATATTTCTTAGTATAGTCAAAGTTCAATATCAAGTGCGTATAACTTAAATATATAAACTAAATAACATATAGATAATATGTACAACTAAACACTTGAATAGGTCGTTCAGAAGACTCAATACGCCTACATCTTAGTATAATCCTCTTGCAAGTGTTCTATATGAAGTTTAAATCATTCGGACAAGTCTGCTCTTTACTTTACGAAAAATGAAGATTTTGTATAACCACCGTAGTTTGATAAAATGTTCAAATAATTTCTAACGCAAATTTTGTTGCGAACAAATTACAAAAACACAAATGTTGAAAAAAAATCCACGAGCAGGATTTGTTAGTGACGGTGGTTGTTGACATTGAAAATAAAATTAAAAAAACCGACCAGTAAAATTAAATCCCGTTCTTTTTAAATTCATCTCGGGGAAGTACTTGATTGTTATATATCCTGTTGGTAAAAGACGAAAAGGCCGTAGGTGAATAAGCCGAAGAACTGATGCTACTGTTTAAAAAATTTTTAACAAATAAATAACGTTAAGAAATCGTTATTATAACTTTGTGCCACCTCACTACGTCTCAAAGTCTAGTCTAGTTCTCAACGTCCTCGGCTTTATGAATACTTCAAGCTCCAGGTGCTTGTGTACTGCACACATTAGGCCACTAAAATGGGAAATCGTTACTTGTCAAAACGGTACTGTACCTGTCTATTTAAATTGACAACTATCTTCATGTTTCTTTTATGTTTATCTATCTATATTTTGTGCTCGAATTATCAGCTTCTTTGTTTTTGTAGTAAGATTAAAAATAAGAAAGAATCTGTCTTTTCTATCTATATTATTTTTATGTGCTTTTCCGCGCTATTGTTTACTAGTAGATTCTTTTATTCTAAGTTCTCTCTAAATTTTTTGCTGTCTTGTCGATGTTGCTTTAAAGCTATAAGACTGCGAAGCTCTTAAGAAGTAAAAAATGATTTCTACTTAACTCGATAAGATGAAAGAATGACAATTCACGAAATTCTTGAAACCTGTTAAGGCTACATTAAATGTAACTAGTAGGCTCCGTTTAGATTTATGGTGAACTAAGACTATTATGTGCACAGTGCAAGATGCCACTGCTGCTATAATACCTAAAACGCTAATTGACTAAGAAGCAGATTGTCTACAATGTATCGAGGCACTGTGCTCATAATAGCTAGGAACCTTCGCTGGAGTGCGAACAAAATTTTGTGCCAAAATTTAATCGCAATGGGGTAAATAAAAGAACGCATACAGGAACAAAAAACCTTTAATTTTACGTTCAGTATATTTAAAATTGAAAATAATAGAACCATTATAGCGGATTATAAAAGTACGTCTCCGATTGTTTTCCGTCTACAAGGGTTTTCTTTTGTTTTTCTTATTTGTTATACAGAACCGACGTTCTTCATCTTTTAATAATGAACTGATCTTATATATTTTCTTTTTTCGAATGATTGCTTGCCTTAAGAGGGGGTATAAAGGTAAATCACCAATCGTAGATTTGATTTTAACACAAGAAGATAAACCACGATTTACCCGAAAAAAAAAACATAGATACTACAGCATACTTGAAAGGGACTGGCTTAAGCGAAAACATAATATATTAAAATTTTATCGATAAAATAAAATCACAAACTTACGTCTACTTTTCAACTAGAATCAATTTATTTTCAATTTGACGCATATTACTGAGCCAATATTTTAACACATAATATCAAATTATATTACCGAGCGACTGTATTAGCGATTTGAAAAAAAAATGTATATTTTACGAGTAAATAAACTAAAACTAATTCGGCGCTTACGACATTCTTATTCCGTGCAGAACGCTGCAGTCTGTCGCACCTGACCCGAGGTAACAGGCATGTTTTGTTTCATCGATTAGTCGCGATCACTCTGTTGAGACGAGAGGACTGTGTTTCTGTGCTCAGGGCGCCGAGAAAATATTTCGTTAAAATAAGATATTATTATCATAATATTGTTATTATTTCTTTTCATTGGTGATGAGTAGTCTCACCTTGAAATATCGACCCTTACGCATTAACTTTAGAGCTCACTATACAATGTATTAGAAGCGCTGAAGCAATGACGGCGACGCGGGTACCGGGTATAGTATATGCAAAACAGAACGATGCTTTTGACCACTCGTATTGGTGGCAGTATGTATAGTAATTTTTTTTCACAGTACATAATTAAGTTGAATTAGCTATTCTGGAAGTATTGTATCATACTTCGTATATTACCGTACAAACTTGTGATTTACATTTATTTTGTATTTCAGAACTGCTGCAGCTCGTAAATGTCGTAATATCTCACAAGCCGATGAATGCTATCCGGTCAAACTCGTACGCATAAATCTCTCATCAACTCTGTTAGTTCGTTACAGTTGTTTAATTTAAAGCTATTCGTATATTTATTTTTATAAAAACCATAGAATGTAAACATAATATTGATTTTTTTATATGTTAACACATGAAAAGTCTGTCGTTGCTGACTGTACAATCCAGCTCGAAGATCTCGTAGATCTCGAAGAGCTCGCAGATGAAATGCCTCGCGATACCTGAAAAATGAATGTAAAAGCTTATTTCTATAAAAATGAACTTGAATTTGGTCCAGAATTATCTTTTCAAATATTTTACTAAATGTGGGTAGCACAGAAATAGGTCTAAAGTTAGTGGGGTCAGATGTGCTACCTGATTTGTATAATGGAATTACTTTACTGTGCTTCATTAGGTCAGGAAAAACACCACAGTCAATACATTTGTTAAATATGCAAGCTAAAACTGGAGCTATTGTCTCAATAACGGATTTAGTGACGTCAACGGAATTACCCCACAAATCAGCAGTCTTTTTTTTTATTAAGAGTGTTAAAAGTTTTAATTATATCTCTAAAATCAATTTTTTTAAAACTAAAATGGTTTTCACTAGGTTTGACATTTTCCTTTAGAACCGCTTCAGCTACAGTGGGGGACGAGTCCAAAGTCTTTGTAGTTGAAACTGGAATATCAGTAAAAAACTTCTCAAATGCCGCAGCAACATCAGCATCAGAAGTTAAGATTTGATTTTCGAAGCTCAATTTGTACTCATTGTTACGACTTTTGACATTTCCAGTTTCACTATTTATAATATTCCATGTCATTTTTATTTTGTTATCACTTAGCTTAATCTTTAAACTCAGGAATTTTGCCTTTGCTAATCGACATACTGTTTTAAATAACTTAGAATATTTTTTGACATACAATTTGAAATCTTCACTGGTGTTATAGTTGCGTTCATCATATAGCTCATAAAGTCGCTTTCTACTTTTGTGGATACCAATTGTAACCCATTCACTAAAAGTAACAGTACCACTAACCGAGATCATCTTTGGAATAAAAGTTTTATTAAATTCTAAACAATATTTATAAAAGAAATCATTATAAAATTTATTTGGGTTATCATTATATTCTACATAACATATATTATCATAGAGATTGTTTTGAAGCGTTCCAGACGACCTGCAGTTTTTGGTACAACAGTGATAATCTGTTTCTTCACTTGCTGACACTGATGTGGAAGGCTGACCATTTTGCCACAATGACCAGAGTCTAGTTTATTAATAATGAGTTTAGACAGAGGTACTAGATCAGTGTATATATTATCGATACAAGTGGCCGAAGTGGCAGTTATTCTAGTCGGCTCCAAAAATAAATTATTCAAATTATATGATTGAAATAAATTTTTAATTTTGATAGAACCTGTAGACTTTTCTAACAAATTAATATTAAAATCACCGCAAACAACTATCTTTTTACCTACATTGCGGATTTTATATAATGCTTCATCCATTACTTTTTCAAAATAATCATACAATGCTGACGGAGGCCTGTATAACTTAATACAACAAGTCGCTCCAGCTCCACACAAGCTATTTCTATTGTTTGCTCAACCGAGAGGCTCATTATGTCTTTTCTTTCCTTTAATTTTAACTTTTTATCAGCTATAATTAAGGAGCCACCATGAATTGAATTTACTCGACTGAACGAACTACCTACCAAATGATTATTAAAATTGAACATGAACTGATGATCTTTAAGCCAGTGTTCAGTAATACACAGAATATCAACTTTATTATCGTTCATGAACAATTCAATCTCTGGATCTTTGCCCATCATTCCTTGAATGTTCTGGTGAACCATACTGATTGACTGAACATTTTTAATAATTGTAGGTTGAGAAAGGCTTTTCTTAGAATTAATTTCACATTTATTTAAAATATTACCAAACATTTTGCAAGAGAATTCCTCTTTTGTCTTATGATTTAATTTAAAATCGTCATTAAAGAAAAGCTTTGTAAAAAAGCTTATTATAAAGTGTCTGATTACATTCAAGACAAAACAGCATGGGTTAAAAATGCTTCAATCACCCCAACAGGTATTTATAATTTAAAATATTTTTAAGTAATTTTAAACTTGTATAAGTTGATAACGGCATATAATTTTGTAAATGTCGTTACTTATATTAAAACTGTGGAGTTCTTCTCCACAACTAAAAAATAGACGTCCTGAATGGGTAGTAGGTAAAAAAAATGTTTGGACGATTCAAAAGTTCTTTTCTAAAGTTTATTTGAATACAAAATATTTGACACTTTGACTTTGACTTTGATTACAGAAAGTCTGTTTATCTTAAGTGTAAACAATATTTTAGTTTTTTTTACCATTAAAAAAACAATAAAATTTTTCATTAAATTTCAATAGTAAGTCCTATAAAGATTGTTACATTTTAAGACAAGTTAGAATGAACAGACCTTAAATACATAATTTAATGCAAAAATGTTTTTAACTTACCTTCTTTCTGTCTGTTCTTTGCAGTACAGGTACAAGCCAGGGAACGAATTCTGAAAAAAAAATGTAAACCTATGAATCTATGTAAATAAAGCGATATTTTTGTAATAAAATTAGACTTCTTTTTTTACATTGTCGACACTCTTTGAAGAAGAGATATAACAGTAAGAGCACTTACACACGAGCAGCACTTTGGTATCAATAGAGGTAACTGTAGCGTCGGATGGTAGGCCTTTGACCTTTAACGTGTCGACAGCAACCGCTGACTGTTGCAGTTACTTCTGTCGATAGCAAAGTGCGACTGAAAGGGATAATATAATCTACATGATACAAAAAATAATCTACATAATACAAAAATGCTTAAAGATTTTATGGCACCTACGCCTTTATAAAATAAAACAATATTAAATATTTAAAGTAGCAATATATAATAAAAATATATGATATCATTACTTACCTTTGCGTATTATTTACCACCAGCAAAGAGTATTTTAGTGTTTCGAAGTACAGCTAGGTGATCCGACTCGCACTTAGCCGGTTTTTATCTGATTATTTTAGGTATACTGTGCGGGATCGCACTAAACACGAGTACACACGAGGGAGCGACCTGCCAATCTGTTGCGTTGGCCGCCACGCCGTACGCACGGACGAAAGCGGGGCGTGAAAGGGGCGCGGGTGGAATCTGTTTTTTTTCTAGGTTTATACGCCCTCTTAACGCGCCTTTTAAAGTACGAATGCGCTCAATGTCCAAACATATTGCTCTAGCATTGCCATAGAAACTGAAGCGACGATGCCATCTTCTGGTATCCTCCATGGTCAATGTACACAGAATATTATGTGTCATGATTTTTTTATGATAATATTCTCTCTGATAAGTTGTATATATGATGAAGTTAAAAGGAAAACTATCACAGCTAAGTAGGCTTTAAAAGTTTACGAGTAACAGTCGACCAACTTATAAAATGTACTTGGCCCAGATTTGTTATTTATACAAATTTATAATTATCAATTGAGACACTTTTTCCTTTGTAAATAAAATGTTTTAAGGGGTTCAAGGTACCCTGGTTAGAATAGGTGTCGTGTTCAGGTCGGTAGAACTCTACCGAAACGTCGATAACTTAAAATGCCTAAAACCTTTACAAAGCTGTTTGCAATAAAATCCTTTTAAAACAATTTACTTAAATGTTAGATAAACTGTATGATTTTAAATTGTAGCGACAGCTTCTATTTAAAGGTGCAACAAACGCATTTTTCATTTCTTCAATTCATTTTATTTCACTTGCCTCTTGCTTGGCTCTCCATGCATTTCACTTTTGTCACGAACTGTACAGAATCACTTCATACTTACCAACGGCAAATGAATGACTCACGTGTTAAAGATCAAAGGGATAATTATGAGGCGAGTTGCTCGTTTTTATGCAAATTTTGTATATGCGTGTGTACGGTCCGCTATGGAGTTAGAAGACTCTCCTTCTATAGGAATAAGGTTCATAATCCGCAGGCTATTTGTAGGTGTACTAAGTAGTGGGCGACATTTTGACGGCGACACACTCTTAATGTAAATGCGAAGTTTCGTGAAAACTGAATAAGGTGTAATAGGTACCTACATAAAGTGGGTTACGATCTTCTAACTCATGTTGACTGCCTATGTTACCTGCTTTACAGACTTGTGAGCCGTCTATGACCTTTATTAGCGTTACGGGTAGTAACGGCGAGAATATCGCGAAAAACTCGACTCTCAGTAGTCCGGCAACCACGAAAGCTAGTGGCTACTATTACTCTGTAGAAGCATCTCAATACCTTACGAGATTGTCCAGGGTGTTTTGATCCTCTCTGTTGGTGTAGTGGTTAAACCACCGGTCACACACCCATACGTCACAGGATACCTATATACGGTTACATTTTATCAACTGCAAATATTTTGAGGATAAATTCAACAACATATATAAACTATTTTTATGAAAAAACCTTAAATATTTATACGCTAGTTTTCAAGAAAAACGCCTAAACACATTTCGATTAAAAAGAAAAAGAAAACACTTTCGGTAGTTTCAATTCAGAGGAGCCGAAACAGAGAGGCCGCAATGCCTTCACCGCTTACCGGTGCCCCTAGTTTCATTCAAAAGAGCCGTAAGAGAGGCCGCTCTTAAAAATATTATAATTTTTGTGTCAGGAAAAGTAAAACAAAAATTAGTCTGAATTTTTTTTTTAATGCTTGGGCCTTATTTCTCTGATATAAGTAATTAGATGTTTTGTCAAATTATTTGCAGTTGATACAATGTGACCTTATATATCTTGTAGTTCTGGTTGGTGGTATGGCTTGTTTAAGATTTGTTTAGATGTATGTATAGATACAACAACAACAACATATACAACTTTACTTAGATTTCGCTATGAAAATATGAAAATATTGTTATTATATTAATTATAATGAAATTATAATTAGTTAGAGATGGCCAGTTCCACAGTATTTGATTATCCCGTGAGGAGTAGGTACGATTCCACCTTCGGCCCTATTTCCTGTTAACCTCATCAATTGGTACCTCATTAATTGGATGTTAATGACGGTAGTTGTTGACATTGAATAGGCGCCTTTGGCTTACAAAGTAAAAAGTGTTGAATAATTTCGGCGGGCTGGTTAAAACCACGATAGCTCAATTGGAAGAGCATCTGACCCGGAATGTCAGAAGGGTGCAGGTTCAAATCTTGCTCGTGGAAATTTTTTCAACATTTGTGTTTTTGTAATTTGTTCACAACAAAATATGCGTTAAAAATTATTTGAACAATTGGAACTCGTTATTATTTTACAATATTCTTCCATCATTACTTTTCTCTTTCTTTCTTATTTTTTTAGTCTATGCTTTCAATAAAGCTAGATCCAAGTCTTAATTCTTATCATTTGCTACTGAACTATTTAAGTTCGTCTTGACCTGCATTTAAGTACACAATAAAGGCATGGATACACAAATATAAAATGGTTGTCTTACTTACTAACTTAATTTTTATCTCACCATCATAACATTCTTCCATTGGATCAACATAATCACCTTACGTACTGTTGTAATAAAACATAGAATAGATGAGCTTAATTAAAAGCGGACAATGTTTTTCTCGACAATGGGGCCCGCGCGATTGTACAGCCGCAAATAAAAGGCGAGGGGGGGGCATTCCACAGGATTTTTCATATACAAAAGGATAATTTCGCTTTAGTTCCGCGGCGTGCCGGCTATTGTTGCGACCATTCTCATCGCCAATTTGTAAGTGCTCCGGTTTTTTGTGATTGGCCGCTTTGTTTGTATTGCCCGCAATCGATGAAGTTTTGCTACGTCTAAAGTAGGGAGTTTTTTGTGAAACTGAAACTGACAGATTTGGGCTATGATCGAATGTTATCCTTATGGCGTTCTTGTTTGATTACTTATTTGTTTCTTAAAAATATTTGGTGATAGGTAGGCATATCTGATGCTTTTTTCTCTGATAATGGTAATTAAAACAAGTATGTAAACAATATTTTTGAAAAGAGTTTTTAAGATATAAAAAAAAAAAAATTTGCCATGACATGTGGAAACAAAAACAGTAACATAGAAATAATATAATAAGAAACTTATGACTTTCCATAACCAAATGAAAAAATCTAATGATATAAACTTTTCACAATGAATTTTGATAAGCAACTCACAGATAAATATATTGAATCGGTCGAGTGCACTATCACGGATGAATCAAGTTAATGACCGCAGAACATCAAAATGCTTTTTAGTATTAAATGTTATTGATAAGTAACTCAATTACATTCTAACGCCTAAATTTCAATGTTAATTTTGGTATAGATTTACTTGGAGAACTGGAAATGGCACATGCCTAAGCTGGTGATCCCTTACCTGATGGTAACTCGTCTAGATAAAACCATCTTTATAGCTATTTCTGCCTCCAAGAAATGTTTTGTGTTGCTATGTTATACTTTGTAGGATATAAGTAGGATTGCCAACTATTTTTCAGGAAATTAAAGTAAATCTATCACTAACTAGTATAAAAAAAGGATTTGAAGAAAAAATAAAGTATTTTCCAAATTTATTTAAATAAATAAATAAATGTTTCCCACACTCACACCAATTATCTAGCCCCAATAAGAGCTTCCTTAAGAAACTCGATAAAATGGTTAACTAGACAACGGATAAACATACTTAATATACTTAAATACATACTTATTATACATAGGAAACACCCAGACCCGAAACAATTTAGAAAAACAGGTATTTCTAAATTGACCCGACCGGGGATCGAACCCGGGACCTCAGAGATGGCGACACCATGAAAACCGGTGTGCAAGCCACTCGACCAAGGAGGTCGTCAAATTATATAATATTATAATATATATATATATATATAATAATATATATATATATATAATATTATATATAATATTTACTTATTTAAATGTTTAAAAACATATTTCTCTGTACTCTTGGCTCTATCTAATAATTTTTATTGTTTTTAAAATAGCAATAAGACTCATCGCAATCGCTTCAACAGGAATATTCCGTTCAAACGCACGCATTACGTCGGAAATAAAGTATTTTTTAAAATTTTATTTTTATTAAAAAGAATAAAGTATGGGGATGGAAAATAACGTAGAATACGTTATTTTAAAATATGGTTGGCAACCCTAGATATGAGATGCGATAAAAATTATTTTTATTATTAGAAAGAGATGACACATGAGACATTAAACTGATGGTGAATAAATGAATATGGATGAGAGTAGCCGCGGATCGTGCTCAGTGGCGTGCTCTTGGAGAGGCCTATGTCCAGCAGTGGACTAATATAGGCTGATGATGATGATGATGAAATGAATATGAATATGAATATGGAAAGAATCTAAGTATAACCCACGCCAATGCCCACAAAAAATTGTGTAGAAGTTAATAAAAATGCACTTTTAACTGAAGATATGAGTATATAAAACTGCGAATGGGTTTGGATTTTTATATGAGTAAGTATTTCAATAGCCATTTTGTTTATAAGCCGACAATGCAAAAATAATGAAGTCTGAAATATTTGCTTTTGCTTTGTATCCATATGTCAACGTAGCTAGGTGTCCGCATCTCGGTGTGAGTTCTATAATTACTATAGGAATCAAACGAACACTTTGTCAGTTTCGATCGTGTTTCTTAAATTTTAATTTAGTCTCGAGTGAAGCGTTGTGAGGAGCAATTCAAATTAGGATGAGAGCTGGAATGATATTAAATATTTGAGGAGTTCCAGAAATTTCTTAGAGCGCGACAAAGAGAAATACGAACCTCTAACGATACAGATAGGTCATTGGGGATAAAAAGGCCTTTGTCCTTCGCGCGGCCTTAAAAATACTTACATACAGAACATTCAAATCCCTCATACCGTGAAAAGGTTTTGATTCAAACGGACTGTTTCTTTTTTGTAAACAAATATCTTTGGGACGGAGTAGCTCTCTGCGAGTTCGAATACGAATGCGCAAAACTAACTAACGCCTATGTATTCGGTTCGTTATCTTGTCTTCTTAAATTATATTTAAGTATCGTTGTGAACCATTGTTCGACACATTCTTTTTTTTTCCTTTATTTGATGGCTTCGTGCGATTAGCACATTTAGCCAGTGTCAAAGTAATTTTTCTTACAAGTAATACATAAATAAACAATATTTCCTTCCAGTATGATTATGATGAATGATAATAGAAATGAGAAGTGAGAAATGATATACCCCCAACCCCTTGATTATCTCAGTAAAAATGTGGGGCTTTACTAAGTCCTCACGCGGACTTATTGAGAGAATTTGAAAAGTGACGTTGCACTGTTTTGTTTCATTTGTCAACACTCATGCACACTCACGAACCCTTAACGGTAAATAATCCACCATTATTTCACATTCGACATAAAACAAATTTTAAAGAATAAAATAAAACCGCAGACATGACTCTTCACTTTTCCGCCAAGAAGTCTCGACACATTCTTAGTTTTCAAAAAATTACATAGATTTCATTGAAATTTTACGAGAAGACAGCTAGGAAGCAGGTCTTTATTCAATTGACGCTAAAGACTAAAATCAGTTGCTGACCCTTTTTTTAATGATTAAAGAAAAAAGAAAAAAATGACGATCACTGGTACCTGTCGAGAACTGGTAGGTAAATAGCCTACACTACGCTAGTAGGTAAATAGTAAATTGTTTTTGTAACAATGCAAAGGTTATTGATAGCTTTATCATAGTAAGTACAGTACCTATACAATCGTAGATAGCTGTAGTGTAGTAACTATCCAACAAATTTATATTTGAGTATTAATAATTAAAGGGAAACCTGTGATTATTCATACTAATTAGGCTTAATTAGTGTTTTAATTAGATATGAATGTAATCGCTGTTGGTTTTCACGAATGTAAATAAATCAATAATTAAGCCTTCATTGCAGTTACTGTGGTCTTTAACAACCACGAATCCGCACTGGGACATCGTGGTGGATTGTGGCCTGTTCCCCCTAGCCATATTAATGCTTAAGGACTTTACTTTATTTGAAAAATAAAAGAACAATTGTTTATTGGTATTCCCTAAAAATGTACGGATTATCATAAAACTTGTTACCAAAATGTGTAATCACACTAATATTATAAATGCGAAAGTCTGTGTGTATGTGTGAATATTATAAATGCGAAAGTCTGTGTGTATGTGTGTATATTTGTTGCTTCTTAACGCTGCAACGGATGGATAGATTTGGATGAAATTCGGCATACAGATAGTTTATAATCTGGGTAAACACATAGGATAGTTTTTATCCCGATATTCCCTCGGGAATTAATGGAAACTGTCAAAGCGGTACGAAGTCCGCCGGGTCCACTAGTCAATATAATAATTTATATAAAAAAGATTGATTTCGCTGATAAGCTCAAAATTTTTTAGGAGAGAGTTTGATGTTATCTGTAAACGGCCTTCATAGCGTCACCGGACTTTTTTGGGGGCGGCGAGAAACTTAAAGGGTTCCTCAAGCCACACTGCTTGATCACGATCAAAACAACGTCAGAAGGTCTTCTCTTCGAGCGAACCTTCTGTCTGTGCCGGCGCAATCGAAGACGTGATACGCCAGGGAATGGAATATTTTATCCCATTCTCTGACGTCCCCATAGGCATTAGTGCGTCTTGATTCGGGCTCTAAATCACCACCTAGCATACCTCACCATGACTCTTATATGTCGGAGATCAATATTCACAACAAAGAGGTTCGTAGAGTACTCCGAAATCTCGACGTCAATAAGGCCAGATGGAATACCAGGTAGAGTTTTGAGGAATTGTGCACTTGAGTTGTCTCCTATTTTGACGCGCTTATATTGCCTCTGTCATAAACAGGGAGTGGTGACGAAATCGTGGAAGCTGGCTAATGTACAGTCTGTTCCCAAGAAGGGTAGTCGTGCCGACCCTGCAAACTACAGACCAATCGCCATAACCTCCATAATCTGCAAAGTTATGGAAAAGGTCCTAAACCACAAACTGCTGACGTACCTAGAGCACAACGATCTCCTCAGCGATCGTCAGTACGGCATCACGCAAGCGTGACGTGTCCCGCACTCTACTAGATTCTCCGAGTAGTTTGTATAGGATTGGGATGGCCTTTACAGGGTTACAATAGTGGTGTACGGTGTAAGCAGATGTGTGTCTAAATCAGAGTTTATACCCTAACTATCCTAACTAATAGTAACCTAACTTAATATGCGAAAGTGAGTTTGTTTGTTTGTTTGATATTTGTTACGCTTTCACGCGTATACTATTCAACCGATCATCATAAAATTTTGTACATATATTCCCAAGAGTTATAATCAAAGACTTATTATAAAAAAAGTGAGTTTGTTTATTTGTTTGTGTGATACCCTTTCATGCGTAAACTATTTAACGAATTGTTTGTTTTGTTGTCATAGAAACTGTCAAAGCAGTACGAAGTCCGCCGGTTCAGCTACTATTACAATAATACACTTAAACTGCAGTCAGAAAAATGTAAAGAGAATTAAAAAAAAAACCAGAAACAACACATTTAGAACAAAAGCCAATTAGGTACGTTATGAGAGCTTTTACACATAAAAATACATAAACTTATTTAGCGGTAAGTTATGTTTGTATAGGTTTTTCCCGCTTTGGCGAACTGGGGCCTTACCATGTTAAAGCAATGATGTTGCGATTGTGGGAACGAGACGCGTGTAGTGGCGGATATAGATGCGTCTCGTCTTCACAACTGCAATAACATTGCAATAATACCGACCTGGTCTGCGATTGCTAAGGTTAAGCAACTTTCACAAAGGCCAGTTATTGGATGGGTGACCAAACGAAAATGTATCTTCTCGAACGCCTCCGTGTTTCGGAAGGCACATAAAGCCGTTGGTCCCGGTTCCACCAATCCGCACTGGGCCCGCGTGGTTTGCTGTTTTAAGAGCTAATGGTTTTTTAAAATTAGTCTACTGTTAGTCACCTATGGCCTTTACAGCGAGAACCTTAAAAGGTTCCTCAAGCCCTATGATCGAATCATCCTCAGATAGTTTCTAGATGGGATGGCATCCTCTAGCGTCCCTTTCTAGATACTCTGTTCGGATCTTTTTATGTCTTACGGCTAAGAACTTTACCTTCATCTCACCTGATGATTAGGCCGAAGGTCGATGCACACTTCACCCGGAATCCTCAACTACTGAAGCACCGGATCGGATCGAATGAGCTCGTGGTAAGGCCCCAGTGGCCTACGCCCTGCAGTGCGGGCGTTTTGGCGTTTATCATTTCGCAGACACGGTACCTTAATAGGCTTTTTGGAACGTTACCAGATCGCGAGAATGCTCTAGATAAGTCTACAGATTCACAGAGTGTTTTGTAGTTCTTGTATGTTGTTTGGTGCAGTCTTTGTTTAAGCTTATATTTAGAGAGTATTTTATAAGAGACATGTATGTATGTATGTATGTATGTATGTATGTATGTATGTATGTATGTATGTATGTATGTATGTATGTATGTATGTATGTATGTATGTATGTATGTATGTATGTATGTATGTATGTATGTATGTATGTATGTATGTATGTATGTATGTATGTATGTAAGTGAGGAGCTCGATGGCGCAGCGGCTAGCGCTTTCGGCTTGCGATCTTGCCCGCTAAGCAACTTTCGCAATGCCGGGTCGCCTGATGGGTGACCAATTAAAAACATCTCGAGCTCCTCCGTGCTTTGGAAGGCACGTTAAGCCGTTGGTCCCGGTTGTTGTCGTAAGATGGCAGTCGTTAAAACCCACCAAACCGCATTGGGCCAGCGTGGTGGGTTATGGCCCAATACCCCCACGTGCTACTGATCATGTGGGAGGCCTGTGCCCAGCAGTGGGACACTTATAGGCTGATGATGATGATGATGATGTAAGTATGTATGTTTGCAAAGAATAAACTCAAAAACGACTGGGCCAATTTAAAAAATTCTTTCACCATTAGAATGCTACATTAGCGCTGAGTAACATAGGCTATATTAAAAAAAATAAGAATAATATAAAATACTAAAAATGACAATTTAATTTTCCAATACAAAATGATTTGTTTGTTTTGTTGCCATGGAAACCATAACTGTCAAAGTGGTACGAAGTCCGCCGGGTCAGCTAGTTAAATATAATTAGATTAGCCACTTCATTAAAAGAGTGGGAGATAAAGTGTTATGTAAAAAAACAATGATAAAAAGGAATAAAAATGTGTTATTTAATTTCGGCTACAAAAATTGAGCTACGCCATCGGCGGTAGACCTTGTACTGAGAAGAATAGGCAAGAAACTCAGTGATTGATGGCATGTTCTTTCTCCCTTTCTATTACAGCGATAAATATTGAAAAATGCTCACCCTATAAAACACGTAGAAGGGCATTATCCTCATGTCCAATTGTTCATGTAAGAACCGAGCTAAGACCGCCCAGCAGTGGGATGTTTAGAGGCTAACCAGGAAAATGTTTTTTTAACATTAAATGTCGCTAAAGTAATTTTCTTTAACATTCTGGAGTAAGCGTTCTTAATGTTAATAACATCCGTTATCTAAAAATAGCGAAAGCCGATGCGAATTAAGTTTGAAAAGGTGGAAAAACAGTTTCGTGAAAAGTCGTAAGTATCTTTAAATAATTATCTTTTAATAATAATAATATTTATAATATCAAGTCTTATCTCCATCGGTAAGCTAATAATAGTTCAGCTTGCAAACTTTTTACATATCTGGTACCGACCAACAAATTCATTCAATTACATTTAACACAGTAAAAAGGCAGGTTTTCAAGAGAAACCGTAAGTAAAAAAAAAACACAAATGTTGAAAAAAATTCCACGAGCAGGATTTGAACCTTGCAGGATTCGGCGGGCTGGTTAGAACCACGATAGCTCAATTGGAAGAGCACCTGACCCGGTATGTCAGAAGGGTGCAGGTTCAAATCCTGCTCGTGGAAATTTTTTCAACATTTGTGCTTTTGTAATTTGTTCGCAACAAAATTTGCGTTAAAAATTGTTTGAACATTTTACAACCGTAAGTAAGTTTTCTACAAGCGGTCTAAAATGTGAATAACATGACTGTCTTGTCTAAGAATAGCGGAAGTAAGCCTTATTATCAAGCGTACAATAATGTTATATATCAGATGGAAACTTTATTTTTCTTACGAATCTGTAATCACTTCCTGACTGATCCTGATTCTGACGAAAAATAGCGAAATTACCTAAACCTAATTATTAAGTTTCCAAAAATGTCATTGCGGAAAAGCAATCTATCTTTCGAGAGAACCCCTAAGTATCTGCAAACGATCTAAATCTTAATAATATGTCCTGTCTAAAAATAGTGGAATATGCCTTATTATTCGGCACACAAAAATGTAATATGTCCGATGCGAATTACTTTCGACATGACGAAAAGGCAAGCTCCCTTACAAGAGAACTTACGGGTGTTAAGTAATATTTTCTCAACAAGAAAGAACTCCACATTAATAAAATTCTTTAGTAAAGAAACGCGTAAGTTTTTTTTTCTCTCTTTTGGACGCCTTGTTGCTAGAGCCGCGTCGGAGCATTTCCCCCCAACTTAATAAATGCAAGAAGAATTTAATAAAAGCATTATGTTATTTTGAGTACTTGTTTGTTTTTTGCGATAACATTAAGACATGTTTATTTGGAAAGCGTTCGATGTTTTAACATGATTTTGCAAGTATAATGTGAAATATGTTTATTTGATTTCAATAAGGACTGTTAAAATGTTGAACACAGAATTATATTTTGTAATAAACTGACAAAAGAAATGATAGGTAAGAGCGGTAGAATTTTTTTATTGAAATATTATTATAGATATACGCGAAGTAGGTAGAAGAGAAGATACATTAATTGAAGATTTCTTTTCATGTAGTACTCGTACTTACATTCCTTAACGTTGTACTAACTAACTAATCAAGTCTTTGTAATTGATTGCTAAAAGGGTATTAAGCCAGTAAGAATTTTGTAGAAAGCAATGCCCCTCTGATTAATCTGATAATACTCGTACTCGGAGTTCCAAAGGTTTCGCTCTGTAAATTTAAATCAGATTAGAAGCGGCAAGTTCACAATTATATTACAATTGGAGCTCAACAGAGAACACGTCAAAGCGTACTCCTGAATCAGCTGCGCTCTCGGCCGAGCAATGTGGATGTCATTGGAGAAACTTTTAAAAGCCGGTAAGCCCCCAGCTCTGTGAACGAAATCACGGCCTACTAAAGTATATTTCACCCTTTTGACGACACATTATGTACATTTGCAGCGCGTAACGACACGGGCACGGCTCACAATTTCCATTAAAGCGCGTCTGAATAGGAACAGCCCAAATTTTGACGGACGCACTCGACTTTGAACCCTAAGCTGTTGCGTGTGAGACAGCTTTCGTATTGTTCTAGTTGTACGTTTGTGTTCTAAACAAATTGAAAATGAGCCTCGCCCGTGTAACACATATCGTATTAGCAAAGGACGGTATCTTACTGCAATTAGCTCCAGCTTTTTAGGAGCGCCGGGT
The DNA here is from genome assembly GCA_963082485.1 of Eudonia mercurella. Lineage (NCBI taxonomy): Eukaryota > Metazoa > Arthropoda > Insecta > Lepidoptera > Crambidae > Eudonia > Eudonia mercurella. The sequence continues at coordinate 7,911,078 of OY720034.1, forward strand.
GAGCGTTGTTGGAATATTTTTGCCGTACTCGGCCAATCTGCCACCCTTTTAACCCGTAATGTGGACGGTCAGTGTTTTCTGACAAAGCATCGTGGCACTTATCGTATGGACCGCGGCCACCAAAGGTCATGTTGTTATATTATACGCCGCTGTTTATGTCGCGTGGAAAGTTCTGTAGGAAATGTCACGGATCTACGGATCAAAGTTTGATTGAGTTTTCGTCGATAATGAAGTTGATACAGAAGGCGAAGTTGAAGAGTGGGTGGTTGATTCAATCTTTAGTTAGGTTGTAAGAGTACTGGTAAATTACAGTTTCTGACTTCTGTGGTTTACTGGGTAGACCACTTTAGACTAGACCACAGATTAGAATGTACTCGATTTGGTTGGTAGGAAGGCTTGTTCTCATCTCATTTAGATACAATAATATCATTAGAAGCATTGTTGTACTTCGACATTCATACACAGGATATACAGTTCCTCAGTGAGTGAGTGTTTCATCTAGGTTTCTCTTAATCTTCAGCCTTTGCATTGGGTGAGAAAAAGGCGAAGCACTTTCCATATTGAAAAATTTATAATCATTATGAACTGAAAAACCTGACTGTGTTATACAGTGACTTCAGTATTGGTATTTAATTTTAATTTTAATTCTCTTTCTAATAAATTTACACAGTTCTTAACATCGAAAATAAATACCGGTAGTGTTCACCCAAAAATGCTTTTTTATAAATTGTACACATTTCTGATAAAATTCTTAATGCTTGTAAGTCCGGAACAAATTGAAGCATCAATTAAACTGTTGCCGCTACTTCATTACTCAGTTGAAATGAGTTCTCATATATATAAGACTATTACAATACGCTTAAAGCCTTAAAAGCAAATAAGGTTTTAACAAGAAAATGAAAACAGACTCGGGTAGTGTGTACTTACCGAATTAAGCTCATATCTGTTTATCCGGGGAGCACGGGATGTTGGGCAGAGTAATTATTTATTAAAATTGCTCCTGTGCTTGACTCAGCCAGCCGCCGACACATGCGTCCACAATGGGAATTTTGATTAATTATCTCGTTTCTCTTTCTGAATAAATGTCGTGTAATGGATTCGAGAAGGAAGTAAACACAGTTTCCGAATTTTTTTGCGTTTCAGTTAGTGGTCGAGTGTGGTGTTTGTAATTTTTGACTGTGTTATTATAACCTTTTTTTTTCTTTTCTCAGTAGTTCACTTTGTTCTAAGTATCGTGTCTCCTGACTCTGTCAACTAGCTGTCTCCATCGGTAGCGCTCTGTCACTTGGGGGAGTGTGTCGCAGGTATTTTAAGTTCTTTAGATATCTGTTCTGACCACCGTTTAGGCCTTCATTTCCTTGCGATTTTTCTTTCAATTATCCTTCCTAAACCTTCCCTTCTCTTTCCTTCAAAAACCACATCATTATCGACTATAACAGTTCCATTGCATGATGGCCTAAGGCTTCTCTATGCACAAAAGCACATTGGAAGATCCCCAACCACGCCCAATTAATGTGTGTTGGAGGGTTCTAACGACTGTTATCTTGCGATAGCAACCAGGATCAACGGCTTAACGTACTCTCTGAGGCACGGAGGTGCACTAGATATTTTATCTTGGTTAATGGTCACCCACCAATGCTGAATGCATTGCTAATGATGCTTAACTTACAAGATTACTACCCAAATAAGTAGCCACTGCGCTATTAAGCTTCTCTAAAACGTAGTATATGGTAAATATATTATGCTTAATACTTATTTATAGTATGTAGTACACGATTTTCATAGCATTAGGTACCATTCGATCCGATCCGAGTCCGGAGGATCTAGTAGAGAGCAGAGATACGGATTAGTGCGTGATGTCATTTACTCTAGAAAATCACTGACGGTGTTTCGTTATACATGACTTGAGGAACCGTTAAGTTTCTCGCCACCCCCAAAAAAGTCCGATGACGCTGTAGGTAAATCAAAAATGACATCAGAAGCAAGCTGCAACTCTTAAAAAAAAACTAGGCACCAGTTTCTGTAATTTAAGTACCTCTTACAAGCTGTTTACGGAGATAATAAATACGACTTCTTTCAATTGAGGAGCTCGATGGCGCAGTGGTTAACGCGCCCGGTCTGCGAGTGCTGAGGTTAAGCAACTTTCGCAAAGGCCGGTCATCGGATGGGTGACCAAAAATTGATCATCTCGAGCTTCTCCGTGCTTCGGAAGGCACGTAAAGCCGTTGGTCCCGGCTGCATTAGCAGTCGTTAACAACCACCAATCCGCACTGGGCCCGCGTGGTGGTTTATGGCCCGTTCTCCCTATCCATCCATAGGGAAGGCTCGTGCCCCAGCAGTGGGGACATAAAATGAGCTGATGATGATGATGATGACTTCTTTCAATACATACATATTTATATATACAGTAGCTGACCGGCGGACTTTGTACCGCTTTGACAGTTCCATGACAACAAAACAAACAAATCATTCGTCCGCTTAAGAACACCCGTATCTCATGATGGACTTATAGCAGCGCCACCTACCGGGTCCAATTGTAAATTTAAACCATTCTCGAATCCACTTGAATACACACAGAAAATTTCATTCAAATCGGTCCGGCCGTTTAGAAGGAGTTCAATAAAACACACGCACAGAAGATTTATATATAATATAAAGATAGATATATTTTAATTGTAATAAATAATAGCTAAATACTATGTGACAGGATTGTGAAGTGACCTAATTTTAAACATTCAAGTAGGCCACTTGTAAATGTAACTTAACAGCGAACCGTGCGTCAGCAAACATTGAAGTGACGTGTTGGTATGAATTAACATTCTCAAGTCCCATCCCAAGAAAGATCACGTTCTGTAATAAGGCTTTTAACAGACGACACGCCATTTCACAGCACGTGGTACGTAAAAATGTACGACACAAAATTGTATGAAACATCTCATACGGCATGTAGCGACCATTTCGGTTGCAAAGTGTTACATATATTATTGCAAAAGTCCAGTAGTTTTTTATAATGCTACGAAAAAATCAAATGCTTGTATGCATCGCAAAAAGAATGGCAAGTTAACGCTTCGTTCTCAATCGCGCAAAAAGAACTTCCGTCTGTTTTAAGCCTAAAGATGACATTCAGTGTCATTCTCGTATAAGTATACGTTCATCAGCAGTGGTGTGGGCGCGCCTTATTAGTCCGGACGAAACTCGGCAGACATGGTTGAGCATGGTCGAGCGAAATTTGTGGAGATTTAGTCTAAGCAAACGTGGGAATCGGAAGTCGGAACGCAAGTGTGTTAACAAACGTATTTGGGATACGTTTACGTTAACGATGACTAGAATTTATGTAGCATTTTAACTGTCTTCGTTTGTCACTAAAGTCATTACCATGAGCTCTGAAAGTAGTGTATCACTGCAAAGTTATTGCAATTGTGAAAACGAGACGTGTGTATAAACCGCCGCTACACGCGTCTCCTTTTTACAACCGCCACAACACTATAACAATACTGCTTTATGAGGTCATGGTAAGCCACGAGGAGACGCTGTCAATGCAACAGCGTTTTTTCGTCAACGTGATTAAATGGTAAATAAAACTCACTATGAGCACTCTTGTGTCTTGGAAACTAAAAAAAAATTCTAAAATATAGTCCATATATTTATTCCCATTCAGTGATTTCGAGCGAGAAAAATCTAAATTCACCTCATAAAACAAACTTCAAATACATTAATATCGTTGTTATTTACTAAAGCCTCAAAGGTCTCGTGGTTACAACATCTCATTGTAGGTTTGTACGGTACGGCGCTACATAATCAAAAGGGTAGTGGGCGGAGCCTAAAAAATGAAGGTCATCAGCTATTGTCAGCGCCTTAAATATTTATTTTTTAATTTGAGTAATTATTGGTCCTAGTTTGTACAGCTATTAAATTAAAACATAGTAATATTAACTCAAAACTGTTTTATAATCCATGGGACCAATATTTTTTATCTACAATGAAATTCGAAATTAGCTTGTTCGTGTTATATGTATATCTTAGTTTTCTCAATAATAATATATATATACATAAGGATAATAAAACGAGTAGTGAAGTGTTTTCAAAATTATGGATGTGAGTCTGAAACTCAATCTCTTAGCGTTACACATAAGATGAAAAAAGTAAAAGCTCTCAAATAAGAGAATGAAAAACGGGCATGGAACGCGCACGATAAGCGTTTTAATCTCTTTAAGTGTTGCTTGAATTCCATTTGGATGAAGCTCTGACGTATATCACAATTTGTTTGGCGTATACAGAGCAAATAGGTTACGGGATAGGTTTTGTGAAACAAGTCCGGTCAAAGGATAATCACTTATCATTAGGTGAAATTATGCATCTGTATTTATATTGATGGTTTTGTTTTTCTGACATATGCTGATTTGAGTCATAGCTAAAAGGAATCTTTGAAGGTACCTATCTTGTGTGTCCACAGTAAGACCTCTTGCTGAGATTTCTTTTATTTTTGTTAAAATTAAAACACCTATTCACTAAAACAAAAAACATTTCGACATTTTTTGTTATTTTTTTGGATAAAAAGTCTGTCATAATCATAACAGTTATTGTCACAAATACATAATAGGGAAACACATAATTAGCCGTACCCATAGTTGAAGTATTTCATGAGAAATGTTTTTTTTGCAACGTTATTAGTTATTTTTAGATAAGCTGGCGGTATAGAAGGCGAGGGTTCGTATTCTGCTTTCGTTATGTTATTTATATTTAGTTTAATTGGGGTGGGGCTCAATAGTCTGATATTCTTGACGACCTCCTTGGTCGAGTGGTTTGTACACCGGTTTTCATGGTGTCGCCATCTCTGAGGTCCCGGGGTCGATCCCCGGTCGGGTCAATTTAGAAATTATTGTTTTTCTAAATTGTCTCGGGTCTGGGTGTTTTCTATGTATAATAAATAAGTATGTATTTAAGTATTCTAAGTATGTTTATCCGTTGTCTAGTAACCATTTAACGAGTTTCATAACGAAGCTTCTCTTGGGCTAGATAATTGGTGTGAGTGTAGGAAAGCTTATAAGCTTATAAAGCTTATTATAAGCTTATTCACAGTTATGTTCATTTTGATAGTGGACTTCGTTTGAAATTTTTTTGCAGTATCACTTATTTTTTTATAAAAACAGATTATTTAAATAATCTTACTTACTTGAAGCATATGACATTAATCGTGTTTTTTTTAATATATGGACCACCTTAATATATATTCCACCTGGTCTCTGGTAGGTGTTGCCGATAAACAAAGAGCATTGACTTTAAAAACACAAGAAACAATGTGATTGACAAAAAGAAGAAACAGTACTGGGCCCACATGCGACCCTTGTGGAACATCAGCGGATGGAATTTAATCATGTCAGATAAGAACTCATAACGTAAGACGTCATAAGCTTTGATTACAACTGTCTGTTCGTGATCCATTAGATATGATCCTGAACCAATCATGTAAAGCACCTCTGATACCGTATTGATTATGCAATTTCCTAATTAAGACCTATTGATCATATAGTCATAATATCGCGGTGACCTATTGATTGAACCCCTATGTATGTTTAATGAAATTAAATAGTTTTTGAGTAAATTATTTTAAAAAGTTTAGTTCTTATTATATTATGTTTGACTTTATCTATCTCAAACTCGTCCGTACTTTGAAAAGTTTGTAAAGATGTCAATCCCGTTTATAAGATGGCAGTAATTTCACCCACTGATCAGTATTGGGCCAGCGTCTTGTAAGATCTGAGCCCAGCTGTGGTAGGTATGTACATCTGTAGGCTAATGATGATCATTAATTCCTTCCTTGATTATGATTCATTTCTCATATAACTTATTTTAGTAGCTATGAACGAAAAATCTTTACTCACAGATGCTCACGGTGTCTTTTTATAGTATTTTCATGAAGATCTGTTTAACAAAAGCTTTTTGTTTCGCAAATCCAGTCACTAGAAAACGTGGTGAGGTAAAGCCCATCTCCGTAGCCAAACAAGGGTGCTCACAAGATTATTGGCTATTCGTGATAAAGGATGCTTTTATACTATTTCTCAACATTGAGTGTTTTGTGTTTCGTTTTATATACGATTTTCCTTGTTGTTTCACTAGTCTACTTACTCTGACGACAAATCTCATTCAGATGACATTCAGTAGTTGTTGTTGTTTTAAACCGAAGTTTTTTTATTGGACAGTTTTTTTATCACGAGCTTAGTATAGTTATATTTTAGTATTCTGTTAAAGGTTTGATTAAGGTCGTTGGGCATGTATGATCGTTTCTATGTAATTCAATGTTTCACTTGAGCAAATTCGCAGAAGCTGAAACTACAAATTAAAATAAAAAGATCTTTTCTATAGCACTTAGTTAGCTGGTATAAAGATAAGTTTTAATTGTAAAAGATAGCAGTGAGTTAATTAACGCTGTTACGATAATGATACATAATGATCGTGGTGTTGAAGGTTGCAAGGCATTTAACGAAGCGAGATCTATCATTTAGCAGAGTGAGTACGAGTTTGTTTGCCGTTCGATCACGAATACGAGAATTTGTATACATACAGACGCCTGAACATTAACCTATCCAAAACTGTCCAATTTCTTTAATAAATGTTCAACCATTATGACAGAATTAAACAAAGAATTTAAACGGGGTAGGTATGATACCTTTTTACTAATTAGTTTGCGTTAATACCCGTTTAAATTCTTTGTTTAATTATGGAACGCGAAAGTTTAATAGTGTAAAAAGTGTATACATTATGACATACACTTATAGATCAGTCTTATCAGGAAATTTGACAGTTCAGGCGTGTGTGTGTATAGATCGCGCCAAACTTCTAGTCCCCTCTGAAGTTGCTTCGCGTAGCTGTACACAGTCAGGCTCTGCCGCTCGTCCCCGCCTTCGTCCTACTGACGCCTATTTTTTACTACTGAGACGCGAATCGCGCCAACTTCAGAGGGGACTAGAAGTTTGGCGCGATCTGTACCTATGACATTGCAGCAGCGCCTCCTGGTAACAAACGAGTTGCAATATTGGCATTATCATCTTCTTAAGTGTGATCAAAATTAAACACTCCCCACCCGATCCGAAACTCTCGAAGAATCTAATAGGGATAGGGGATACGCATGCGTGATGCCATTCCCTCTAGAAAACCACTGACGGTTTTTCGATCACACGGCTTTGGCAACCCTTTAAGTTTCTCGCCACCCCCCAAAAAAGTCCGGTGACTCTGAAAGAGTATGAAGCAATCACCAAACACTCTCCAAAGTCGAATTTATTACTCTGACCTTACCAACTATATCTACCAGAAATAAGATGATTACCAGCTAATTCTTCCTCATTCATTGTCATTAGTGCACCCCTACCTAGTCTCCCCTAATGGAGGATTGCGGAAACGTAAGATAGGTTGATAAACTCGGACACCATATCTGTTTTCGTTTTGCACCGATTGAAAATACTATTATAAATACTAACAGCCATTTTGAGAATGTGTTGGAATTGACTTTTATTTTATTAAAGGATGTCACCTTTAATAAAATAAAAGTCAATTCCAACACATTCTCAAAAAGGATGTCACCTTTAATAAAATAAAAGTCAATTCCAACACATTCTCAAAATGGCTGTTAGTATTTATAATAGTATTTTCAATCGGTGCAAAACGAAAACAGATATGGTGTCCGAGTTTATCAACCTATCTTACGTTTCCGCAATCCTCCATTAATTTCAACGGGTAATACTTTACTCATAAGGGTAGACTAGCAGGAAGGATTGTGAAATTAGCCCTTAGTTATAGTTGCACAGAAAGCACCCAAAGGCAATGAACAAACGAAGCATCATAATTAAGCTCGAACAAGCGATATTAGCAAGAGCAACTTCGCAAAATACTATTTCACAGGCCTTTGTCATCGTAATAGTATTTCGTTGCGCCCAGATGTTCAAGCACTTAGCGGTTAGCACCGGTTTTATTATGAATACCAACGGAACTAGTATTTTGTGGTTTCCCTCTGGAACTAGACACAAATTAATGCCCCAGCTTTCAGCTAGAAATTAATGTAATGCACCCTGGTTACGTGGCCGAATTGTTAGCATTCAGTAAATTCTGCTGCTCCGTTTGGATATGGCGAATTTTATAATTGAATTTTTGATATTGCAGTGCAACTTGATGTATGGAAAGCTTACTCTGTGTCAGTGAGCTTGTATTAAGTAAATTGCAAGGAGCTGGTGTACATATGCGTTTAGTTGTATGGTATGTGTTTTACGGGCCTCTATGTGGTCTATTAGGTCGATTTAAGGGTAACATACTGTACTCAGCTAGGTTGGTGGCTTACTACCACTAGCCCTAGCTAGTTTTGAGTTCGCCTAGCTAGCTACTACCAGGACCTAACAACAAAGTTAGTTACATTACTATGTTCCGTATAGAGGTACAATAGCCAGTTTCTCAGCAGTTAAGGATGTAGGTAAATTAAATTACTTATTTAGTTCAGGAACACTTTGTCGCTGACCTGTATCTGGTACAAATGACTTTTATTACGACAAAATCGGCTGTTATAACTTAATTGAAAATCGGGTGCCTCCACCACGGGGGCATCACACACCGGGGGCCTAACCCACGAACCCAAGATGACGGGCAAACGCATCCTCGTCATAAGAAAAAAAATATTGTAAAAACAAATGAATTAAATATCTCACAATAACTATTTACATTAGCGCAACGAAATGAACGAAACTGAGGAGTTAACTTCGAGAAGGTTGCGATTTGTGAAAATATCGAGTTCACAATTTCGAACCGGGGACCGTTTCGCAGCTTACACAAACCTTTATGTAAATATTTGCGCAAGTTAAACACAGTTCACTATTAAAATCCAGCTTTTAAAGGGCATCGGAACTTTGTGAGAGTTCTAGAACTTCTGAGAAGTTGGTTATAATTTATTACAAAGCTTCAGTGTTGTTTTTTTTTTACGCCGCGCGCCTATTGATCCTTTGCAGCTTATTCATTTTGTCCACATTTTGGACTCCTTTCGTTTTTTTGTCCTGAAGCTGATTTGCAGTGCTTAAAGCCAAAATGACAAGACTACGCCTGTAGTGGCAGTATAAGAGTAGCAGGGCTGGGCAATGGCACGAGAGAAGAAGAGAAGAAGAAGCTGATATAGTCTATGCCAGCTTTGATCATTTTGTCTAAGCCTTTTATTTATACCACGAGACAACCATAGAGGCAGGGGTAAACGAAGCCTTTAGACGCTAGAACACCAAAGAGACCTCGCACGTTGTCGATCCTGGTAAAGCTATTTCACGCTCTTTTTGAAGATTCCTTTGCTGTAGTCGGCTGTCTGAATGTCAGAATGTCTTATCTGAAGCGAAAATTTTCAGGTCTATGTTCTTGCATGAGAAGATTTTGGTAACTCTGGTTTTGAGGTGAGTTGATGGGAGACAAAATTTAAATATTTCTATTTCCACCGTGCTGCGGAAGGCACTTAAGCTATCTTCCTGAATTAGGTCAGCATGGTCAGCTATGGCCCAAAGTCCCTATATGCTAATGTCATGTATGAAGGCTTTAACCAAATTATAGCACGTATACAGGCAGATGATTATCACAAATCCTCAGATTACCCTCTTCATAAATATAAACGGATTTTTTTGAAAAAATGTGCCACGTGTAAGACTAGAACTCGCATCTTATGGCATACCGAGTCAGGCGCACTTCCAATTAGGCATTTGTAGTAATGTCCAATCCGTGTAAATTAAAGGTAGGTAGTACAATAAGAGATAGGTAAAACTATTAAGATTGGTGGTCGATCACGTAGTTGAATTGAATACGGCTTCTTTGAATTTTATAGTGCATATAAATTTTCGTATGTTTATTATTCGGACAGTTAGAAATAAGAAAGCCAGTTAGTTCTTAGTATTCGAGGATCATGCACCTTCATCATCGGTCATATCATCACTTAACATCGAAGGTCACGTGCGTACCGGTTAAGGATTGAAATAAAAGAACACGCTGAAGAAGGCACCAAAGGAGAGTAAAAAGTATGTTTCATACACAAAATCACTAAAAATACTCTTTCTTATTATGGTTATTGGTTGGAATCACTTGGCGTTTTAAAATCTAAGTATACTTTAAAATTTATTTCTTTCCCTTCCGGTAACATTTTCTCTTTCTGCCGTCAAATAAGTGTACGTCTAATCTCATTAATCCAGTGCATTAGTCGACTGCTTGAAAGCTTTGAGTTCTTTTTTCACGTTTACAAAAAAGCATGTGCCGACTGAGACGGGAAGAAGCATATTTTTATGAAAGAGTATAATTTATTGCATTGCAGTACTGAACTAGGTTGCTCACAGCTCCGCGAATGTCCTGAAACATTTCTCATTCCAGTTACTTAATATGATTTGATCAACTAAAAGTGTTTCCAACTTAGAACAACTTCGTTTATTCAACTTGGCGACTGTTGGGTGATTACCTCCTATATTTAGGTAGGTTATAAAAAATTGAGGAGCTCGATGGTGCAGTGGTAAAAGCGCTTAGTCTGCGTTTGCAACTATCGCAAAGGCCAGTCAGCGGATGGAAAACATGATCATCTTGAGCTCCTCTGTGCTTCAGAAGGCACGTAAAGCCATTGGTCCCGGCTGAGGCTGTCGTTAACAACCATAGATCCGTATTGAGCCCATTTTCCCTGCGATGTTTCTATCCTTAGGGAAGGGTCGCCCCAGCAGTGGGGGCCCAAAAAGATCTGGTGATGATAAATAAAAACAGTGTCTTATTTTTACTTTGTAGATCATTGCTTATCGCGAGATCCTTTTTATAGATTTTTAGAATGTTAGGTATTTTAATGAATATGAGGTAAATAATTATTTTTGGAAGAGTAAAAGGTTGCCTATTCAAAAGAAAGCATCAATGTTTTCCTTTGATTCGTGAATGTAATTTGGGACCGGTCGCCGGTGGATAAAGAGTTATTTTTAGAGTAGCTCACTAAAATAATTTTTTTTAAAAATATATTTTATATTTATATATTTTAAGATGTTGGTTTTCTAACAATAAAATTTAATAGGTACAGATAGTCGGACCGTGTCCACGGCCAGGGCAACTCGACCGAAACATCGGGTACTGGTAGGCTACTCTTGACGCAAACTCAATCTCAATACAATTCCAATGCGATTATTATGTATCGATATTGGGATAAGTTTCGCAATTTCGGAACGCCCCATCTCGATAATAATTTGTTCACTCAATTTCCACGCAATTTAATTCCAATGTAGCGCTATTATCGCTTTTAAAAGTGCCATTTGAATTTTTTAGATTTGGGATTGGAATTGTATTGAGATTGAGTTTGCGTCAAGAGTAGCCTACCTGAACGGGTATTGCTAGGATATCTATGCTGAGCCTAACCTGTCATCTACCGTGAATACAGACACAATAGAATTTTAATTGTTTATGGCACTGATCAGTGCTCGCGGCAGATGACAGGTTAATATTCTATTTGAAATGGAACGCGTTTAAAAGTGCATAGGTAAGTTTTTATGAAAGCCATTTTGTTAAAGCGCCGGCTATAACATCAGAAAGCGTGGTTCAAGTTATAGTGTGAGCCATAAACTAGGGTCGAAAGTTGTCCGCCGATCGATACCGAGGTTTACTTAAACACGGACGCACGGCCGGACACATAGCGTGCCACCTTTAATACAAAAATATCGATTTTTCCACAAAGCCGCGTCACCGCAATCAATATACCTTTCCGCCCCGTGCCTAATTACGCCCGCCTACATCACTCAAACATCCGTAAAAAGCGTCGTAATCACTCCCGCGGCGTACCACCGATGATACCCATCCTGAAAAATAGCGCACACTGAATCATTGAAAGCGCACAGGAAAACGCTTCATTGTAAACGTTTTATTTAATTTTCCCTCCATTTACTTTTTATAATTTCTACCCGGCATAAAAAACGATCCGCCGCCGCAGGAAGCGCGCACATACGCAGCCGTCTATATCTGGACGCACACATACGTGGGAACACCTGTCTCGGGAATGAAAGGTGTGCTAGAGCGTGCGAATGCGAGACGGGTGTATGTGTACGGTTGGTGAGGGAGCGAGAGGCGTGTATGCGCGCGCATAGAGCCGGCACGCCCGCCGCGCGTCCCGCTCGCTCGCGATTCCGGCTCTAGCGTTCAGTCTATCGCGCGCAGAGGCAGCGCTTGTACGTGCCGCCCTTTGCTCTGACGCGACCGACGCAGTGTCCGTAACCGGTGTTCGGAAAATTGTGCATGTGCGTTTTCCGACGTGAGCAGTGTGTGTGCTTGTGAGATGTGCTATTGTTTTCTAGGTAACAGGGAGCATTGTTTATAAAAAGGCAGCCGGATACTATGTACCAAACTATGCACTTCTTGGCGCAATTTAAATTTCACTTTTATTAATTTCCCACGAAGTCATTGTTGGAAGGCTATTAGTTTGTCGGAACTGTTGTTTTGAGTTCCATGCGAGTTGTTTAATGACGCTTGCGAGTGTAGTTTTATCAAAGATTCATGAAAGCGCACGATTCTTTTAATAGTGCGATATGAGTTTATGATCCGTTAATTGTTTGTGCCGCTTTAGATAAGCTTAACGAGCGTCGGGTGCTCTGAATGTGTTAGTTACTGGATGTAATTACACATATACAGTGAATTCAAAAAATTTTGAATGATTTTCTTTATCATTAATGGAGAAACTAAACTACACGAAGTTTACTGAAACTTCTATAACAAATATTCTATTCACAAAGACAAATAAACTAATATAAAATAATACTTTTGTTGCAAAGGTATTGAAAACTGAATGAGAAGTAGACAACAACAAATGAACTTGTTTAGAAGCAATTTAACTTATATTTTACTTACAAGGATAAAAGAAATAACACTTTAAAAGCCATAAAAGTTAAAAATAAATGCTCTAATAAAAATGTTGTGCGCTGAATATTAGCCGGTATTATATTTTTAACTAGCAACTCTTGCAAAGAGGATGTGAAATAAAATATATGGTGTAGATAATATTATTGAGAAACTAGCCAAGAAACTAGTTAGAGAACGGATCAACGGACATACCAAATTAATTTCAAACTGGCAATCGTTGGGTGCAAATGTATCAACACTTAGTACATCCTAACTTTTTACACTACAATAGTCACTAACATCCGAGTAACTAATACATTCGTGATTAAGGAGCAAGTAACTATTTCGAAATGTTACTTTCTCAAAAATATCAAAAACACGGTAATCATTCCATGTATAAAATCGTAACACCTCCTAGAGATTGATAAAAATATCACAGATATGCAATGTTTCAGTTTAAAAGGAAAGAAAACTAAAAATTGCTCCAATAAGTATTTAAATACTACTAACGATTGAACCAAATCGAAATCAAAGTTCAGCTGTAAATGGTACAGAAATCAGCAAAGCATTAACCTTGTAAAATAAACACGATAGGTAAGACAATACTTTCAAAAGAGTACACGCAATCATTGAATAGAAACTAAGGTACGAATGGAACGCTTTAATCGACCTACAATTAGAAGAGGTTTACCACTAAACTGTTAAGAGGATCTAGCCAGTTCATAGTAATGACAGCCACTGTTACCTCGAGCGTGGTCTCATTACGGCGTGTTCAAATACAACCGGTGTGTCGTGAAACAAATGATTTGTCTAAATACCAGGTTGCTCGAATATTTGATGATAATGGATGGTTCGTTCATGGTAGTGAATGTGTTGGTCTTACGACTGTCGGCGTCGTGGGCTCGCTACGCTCGAATATCCCTCACCATTTTTAGATGTACGAGTACACGCACGTCACGACTAATGATTCGGACGAGTCATTGCTTTCGATCAACTACATTTTACCTTAGAAATAAAGTTTAACATTGAAATTCTCGATGTCTTCTATGACAGAAATAGCCAATAACTATAAGAAATATGATCCAATTCTGAATTGAACAAGCTTATCAAATGCACCATCCATACATCTATTTAGTATGAATCATTAATTTATCAGTGCATTTTCTTATCTAGACAAGAGAGATATTTTATTACTGTGACGACCTTTCAATAAGATTGCCCTTACTAATTGATCTCAATTAATGGAGTGACCTCAAGAATGTCGGCGCGTGACTATTAGATACAACGCCGAAAGAAACGGGAGGTTAATCGAATGAAATAATAAAGAAGACGAGTGCGTGGACATGGAAATTGTTTAACGCATTAGAGTGCATTAACATGGCCACTGTGAACTGTCTAGGACTCTTATTAGAATATTTGTCTCAGTAGAGACAGTAACAGCAAATGAGAAAACTGTAACAAAATTTTGTTTATTATAAATGGAATAAATATAATAATAGAAAAAAATAGTTTTGGAGGATGTAGCAAAGATAGATTTCTTTCTGAATTTGTTTCAGGCCAACTCTGAATGGTTGACAAAAATTAAAACTCAACCCATTAATGTTATCAACGTACCTATAAATGCAAAACGTGTTAGACTATTAACGCTTGTACAAACTTACTGCAAATAAAACTATGGAATTGAAAAGAATTGTTTCTTTGTCGGAGAAAAGTAGATAAACCTTTACTTTCTTTTACTTTTCTATTTGCTTTTAGTATTTGAAGGTCTGCTTGTGCTTTATAATTGTTGATCTAATTTTCTATTTGCACATTGAAACCGTTATCTTTTGCATTCCCTTGAAATTACGGTCCAACACTGATTGCATTTCAAAACAATGCGGTCAGCTTTATAATACGTGAATGGTACATTTGTCTTACAAACGCATGTGCTGGAACTTTCACTCACAATCGTGTGTACCGTTGAAATTATTCCAAGTGTATATATTATCTAATATAGTGTATTCAAAACATGCCGATTCACTGGTCATCATTTGATTTTTTTGTTGGTAACTCGTTCGTATACTTTGCCGTTCTACATCTACGACTGTTATTAATGTTTTTTTTTTTGTCTGTCGGTGCTTGAGCGAGTACTTCGCCGTAATTACCGAGGCGAGTCCACTCCGTATAGTCTATGGTACCAAGGTCTGCCATTGTGCCGGTTTTGTTGCGTCACGAAATGACAAGAGCGCGGTCTGTGAGAACAACAAATTGTTTGTAGTTTAAATTAATTGTAGCAAATTCGGATGTTTGCAGATCAAACTCATGTTACGGGCATCTTGACAGTAAGTTAGGACAGGTTGATAATATGATTGACTGTTCAATTAATGTGTTGTGTTAAACTACCATGAACGGTTTTAAAGGGGTGGGAAAATTTGTTAAAAAACCAACCCTTATAAGAGTTTTGATTGTACATATTTCCGAAATAAATGTTCAATGTTTTTTAAAAATAAGTCATGGAGTACAGAGCTTTGCCAAATAACATATTTTAGTTATATAGTAAGAAATGTTATTAACTTCTGTACGGTTTGTACTACTACCGCTGTAGACCTGTAAGTCTAATAATGAAAATATCTATCCAGAACTTCCGTAGCTATGAAGTTTCTTCGGTTGTCTGTAGGGTAGGGATTAGGACGAAGAATACATCAATTTTCCGTCGCCGGGGACCGAAATTGTTTCATGGTAGGAATTGCGAATTCCAAAAGTCCACAACTTTGAAATTACGTTTTACGGTAGACCTGCAGATTAGAATTTTTACACCTCGATACGCGCTGTATGCATTGTCGAAACACCACTCTGATTTTACTATCTATTGAAAAAGCGTCGCGTGTCGCATAGGTATAAAATGGATGCGATAGGATTTTCGCCGACTAGCAATTTGTTTTGTGTGTTCCGGAAAACGATCGGATAGCATTGATTTGCAATAAAAAATATTGCTTTGTCACGCTTTCCATGGTTCTTTCACAACAGCAGCTACGGGGCGTGGGTGGGCCAACCGCGCGGAAAAAGTATTATAAATTTTGTTTCATTTGTTAAAGCGGTATAGAAACAAGCGAAACAATTTGTTTGCTTTTTTACCCCGCAGTTTCAATATCTACCACAAAAGAGAAAACCATGTTACAACATTTTTGAAATATATTTATTATTTTCTAAATCGCCGAAATATTTTTTCGCCCTGTAAAAGCGTTCTGTTTAATTATTGATACTGAAATAGCAAAATATGAATAGGATGCCTGCAGATGCCTGAAGCTTCATAAAATTTTTAAGATGGAACGTCAGTATAAAAAATGGGATACTAGTCGACCGACGTAAAACAGTTTTACATAAATATTTGTCGCAATAAAATCTATTTGCGTGATTACTTAAATTAAAAGTTGCGTGTTTTTGGAGCAAACTTGCTATTTGAGAGTATGTTTATATCAAGATAAAACAAAACAGAAAGCTTTTAGTAGTGAAACTTATAATGCTGGTGTGGTTCGACCAAAATCGATTAGTTAAGTAAATGACGAAGTGTTTAGTGAAATTACTGTCGAAGATTAAAAACTACTAATATATTTTATTGCCTTGGCTTGATGACATTATCAAAGGCAATACATAACCTTTCAACAGTAAAATGAAAACAATACCTATCACAGTTAAATTCGTAAGTTTTATTTAGTCCAGAATAAAATAAAAATTCCATCATTTTTAAAAATCTAATGCTGGTAAAGAAAATTTCAACCTGAAATAACAATAATACATATTTTTATTTTGTTTTGTTTTTTTTAAATTTTGATTGCGTTACAGAATTTATTAAAAATTAAAAGGAGAGGTATCTAAACGCCGCGGTAACTACATATGGTGAAAGCGAAGGTAACCAGCATCTATCCTCAAAGGCCTTCACAATAAATCGTGAGTGCGGTATCCCCATGTTAATATATTTATAGGTTATGTTCACAGTCACCCCAGTTTACAATTATCCGGTTAACCCTAATTGTGATTAAGAATCTGTTACAATTTAAGTTCGGAATTCATAGCGCTAACTTGGAGAGGATTCTGGAATGATACGTCCCAACATTCAAACAAGCTTTCCGTCTTCACGCAAATTTGAGTCACAGAGATAACACAAACATCTCAACTTTATTGTAAGCTAATGCACGTTTGCACAATGCCAGTCAAACAATGGGACAGCTAATCTGACGTCTGAAATCAAGATGGCCACAACACATGTGGATGCCGCTGTCTCGCAAAATTTCGCTCGGTAAACAGGTGGTCGGTGGGTGTATTCTTCGTAAGTGAGTAAATAGGCGCAATTTAGGCCACCGTTCCGCGTTTAGGGTTGGCATTTGAAACCACAAAAAGGATACGACATTGGTGTTCATTGAGCATTACGATGAAATAGTTGACTGCTTAAATGCCCTTCACGTATTTAGACGATTGTGTTATTTTAAAGTAGCATTATGTGTTACATTTCAGGTAATTCTCTTTTTGTTTTTGCATTTTCAAGTATACTTTACTTCTCTCGATCTCTTCTCGATCTAAATATTTATAAAATGCAGTGAAAAAATTAAATGCCTACCCGAGCCAGCCAGGAATCGAAACTCGATCTGTCATCTTAAAAGTTTGTACGTTGTAATTGTGCTTTATTAGCCGTAGTAATTTTATAAACCCTTTAAAATAAACAAAAATAGAAGAATATGACTTGCAAAGGCCATAGCTTCAGCCTTACGCTGAGCGTGAATACGGAAACAAAACTGCTATTCCTTAGCTCACCAGTTACTATTGTTGGTTGTTGTAAGGCGTCATCAGAATGGATCGAAAATAATCTGATGACTCCGGACAGAGAGAGCCTGCAGCCTTACACAGTACAGCCTTCTAGGCCCAGGTCAGTACTTCTGAATAGGTATTACCTGACAACCCTGTCCGGAACGGACTGATTCAACACTTCGTTGCGGCAATTAGATCCAATTGGCGCACACTACGAATATGGGCGCGCTTAGCAAACATTTCTACCAAAATTAGCCTTAATTGTACTTTCGTGTGTGCCGGTAATTTTTCCATTAATAGTGTTAATTAGAAATGGACCTAATTCTGGCAAATAAGGAGCTTGTGTTCGGTATTTTGGACAGTTGAAACCTTTCATGTTACAGCCAGGCTGGTAAGGTCACCATATTACGTTGTTCATTATATTTTTTTATATATTTTCTTTTCTAGTTCTACGTTAGTTGTTGTGGTTTTGCTTGTTTCAGATAGATAAGTTAAACCGTAAAAACCTGACGTTTTTGATTTTTGATGGGAAATCCACAACGAAAACCCACGATTCTGGCCATTGTTTTAAAGCAATGCTATCTTACGACCAGGATCAATCACTCAACGTACATTCCGAAGCACGAAAAACGCTCGAAATATTTAAATAAGGGCATTTATCCGGCTGCGACACTTTTAATTTAATTTATGTGTAAACTAAAATACATTACGAGAAACAAATTAATACATTTCAATTATCGGCAGCTACCATCATGTCACGTGCCCTTGCCTATGTGAGTTTGTATGCCAGTCGAAATTTCATTAAGCGAATGGCTCCATCGGTCAGACCGACAGTTAATTGAATGGGTTTGTTTTGTTAGCCGCATTCGTGCAATGGCGGATTGTCCCTTCCCTACATAACATTTTTTTTAACACGATATTAATTAAAAATGTTATATTAATGATCGCCTACGTAATTTTCGAATTACACTGTCTTAGAATGTCAAATGTTGGAAATAACAAAATAAATATAAGATTTTCTGCAACCTAAATAAATTGCAAAACTATGAAGCCTACATAGTATTTCTTTTTTTTAATTTGTCTGTTTCCTATATGAAATGCCTCACTCGCCGAATGACAAAGCGCTCGGCCGGATTAACAGAGAATTTTCTTTTATTTTAATATATTTATAAATTCACAGCTCTTAATCTAAATTAACAAACTTATTTACCTATACATACAGCAAATAAAGAATTTTCTATATGCTTATCGGGCATCACGCTCTAGTGCGTGTTCTCGTTCTCTACTAGATTCTACGAGGGGTTCGGGTGGGATCGGAATTATTGGATCGGAGGCCTGAAATCAGTCTGTCTGAATGAACGGTCTTCTCGTTATGAAGTGAATTACTAGTAATGAACTATTTTTATTATCAATAGAAGTCACGTTTAAAATTTACAAACTCACACTCAGCGAAAGACGTAGCCGTCCTATCTATACAGAGAACCTCTGAACAATTTCTTTGTTTTATACCGCATAGTTCTCTAATTTAATTTAAGCAGCTCCTACTGCCAAAGGCCGTAAAGGGTTTTTGATTTGCACTTCAAAACAACAGGCACTCGACTCGAATGCTAATTGTTTTCTGTTTTACTCGTGAATTTGTACATTTATTGTCTTTTGGCTTAAGTGACTCTTCTTAAAGAGGTACTAGATATTAGAAGAATTGACAGAGACGTTACACAAGAATTATAACACTTTAATTGAAACTAATGGAAATTGAGGTAGTTCGATTTGATGCTGCGATTAATGAGCCTCTTTTCTCTCATGGTACTTGAGCTTACATTTTGGTATAACATATTGTTATTAAGGTTGTTTAAGTCCTTAATCAATAATATTAACAAAGAGCGTCGTATGGCGTTTGCCATTATAAATAAAAAGTTCTGCCTTGCTCACTCTGTCTGTCCTTTTGTTCTACGAAGAACAAGACATACAGCTCTTATATAATTCTTTTCTTTCTTATACCCTTTCCAGTTACTTTTTTTGTCTTTCATAAAACATAACGAAACATAACTGGCAAAAGTTATATAGTCAGAAGTTATCAGTCAGATGTAAGGATAGCAAAAGCTAAAATGTGTCAAGTTGATGATTTATACGATTCATTCAATGGAAATCATAGTCACGCTCTCTTCAAACTAATCTAATAAACAATACTCGGCATCGCGATATGGTTTAGTGCGTTAATCACGTTATTCGTGAAATTTCAATGGCTTCCGCACTTCGTTGTTCTCAAATAGCATTTGTGTATTATTAGATGTGAAGCATATTTTGCGTTCATCGAAACGGAACCGGGTGGTAATGTTTCGCACCGACATTTTCCATATTTATTGATACATTTTATGGAAATGTCCATTTCTGACAATTCGCTGAATTCTGGTGGTTTATGTGGAATATTTCGATACTCATCACTTTATTGCAATCTATGTTTCTACAATTATGGACCTTATCGGGCACAGCATAGCTTACTTACTGCTTTCCTTGACTCGAAGTGGAACTTTGCCCTTCGACCCAACACGACAACAACAACAAGATGGCTCTGCGCTCTCTTCTGCTTTTGCGCAGCCTCTTTCATATTAGTGTTTTCTCGCAGTTTGAACAGGTCCCTGATAACTATTAGATGCCTGCTTAGCTTACTTTTTGTTCCACTACTGGGAATCTCAACAAATGTTAAGTGATGATAGACCGAAGGTGAAAGCACACTTCGCTCAGAGTCCTCAACTACTATGTAAAGCAGAATAGAGCTCATTATCTTATTAAGAATAGTGCAGTACCTTAATAATTAGGTGTTCATAGCAAATAGCTTCGTGCATCAGAATTTTCTGCTGCTGTCCCGTTCGTTGCCCGTTCGTTGCTGTAAGATTGCAGATCTCGAAAATGAACTTGCATTATGCCAGTGTGGTAGCTTATTATGGTATAATCTCATATATAAGAGAGCAAGCATAAGTAGTAGTAGGACATTGGTAAGTTGATGATGATGATTATAATGATAATGATAATTTGTTAGTAAATAAATGTAAAAGTTATAAGAGGGATCTGCTTGCTACAAGTCTGGTGTTTTGCCGTAATACTGCAATCAGAGAAGAACTAAAGCTAACAATAGCTTTCAATAGCTCCAATGTAACAGACCATGACTGTTTAAACCTAGATTAAAAGTCATTTGCAAGTTTACGATAACATTTTACGATTTCGTAAGAAATTAGGAAACAAAAATCGATTTTTGTTTTAGGAATCTACTAAATTTTAATGATCGCTTTTTACAAATCTACTCGCTACTAATTTTATATTCTATTTTATTCTTCCCATATATACATATTATTTCGTAACCTTTACTGGTTTCAGGGTTACTGGGAGGTCTGTGACTCCAAGATTCTGAGACCACGGACCCTGTAAAGGGTTGGAATTGTCCGGATAAAATAAAATGTAAATTTAATTTCGTAAAAACTGCTTAATTTTCGAGCTTATATCACCATCGCCTTTTTACCACCGAACCTCTAGACGTACTGCAGGATATCATCCCTACCTAGTAGAAATTCCACTATGTCGCACTAAGCGCTTCATGTCATCATTTTTACTGCGCACT
Organism: Eudonia mercurella; assembly: GCA_963082485.1. NCBI lineage: Eukaryota > Metazoa > Arthropoda > Insecta > Lepidoptera > Crambidae > Eudonia > Eudonia mercurella. The sequence continues at coordinate 7,932,325 of OY720034.1, forward strand.
GGCAGGGAGTGGAATTCTCTGCCATCGCCTGTGTTCCTAAAAACTTATAACCTGAATGCCTTCAAGGCGAGAGTTAATAGGCATCATCTGGGGCAGCTCGCTCCATCGTAGACCTCATCTACGCTCACCATCAAGCAAGATCGAGGTCAAGAGCTGTCTTATAAGGCATAAAAAAAATCATGTAGTGTTCACGTACACTTCAAGAATATACCTAGCATTTATTTATTTTGTTGCGATTACGTTATACTATAAAGAAAGTTTAGTGCAAACGGATCTTAGTTCCTTCATATCTTTTGGCAATGAGAAAAAACAGTGCCGTCCCATAAGTCCCGCCGAAGTCCCGACCTTGCCGGGACTTAGTTGTTATAACAAATGGAAACTGTAAGAGTTGGCCATTTATTTACAGCATCACAGCCGCATAAATACACCGCCCGGATTAAAGTATTCAGCGGGCGAAGGAAATATGGCGGCCTGTACTTTCGTGCACTCGGGTTAAGTATAAAAGTTTGGTATCATGTAATCCTAGCCTTTTGCACATGCGGTGTTATCTACATCTAATATTTTAGATGTGCACTGTACGCAGTAGAAAAGTTCGTTGACAACTTGAAGATTAATTGTCTCGTGTACAGCGTTAGTGTCCTTGTTTGTCTCGGTAGTTTAGGACATTTCTGTAGTATCAATCAATATACTTTACTTACGGGTAAGCACAGTGCCTTGAGAGAACCTGATGTTAAGTGATGATAAGGCCAATTGGTAGAAGCACACTTCACCCGGGATCCTCAATTAGTGAGACCCTAGCTATCTTATCTCCAGCTGCCGGAACACAACAATGCTACAAATATTGATGTTATGGAGACATATTTAGATAAGATGGTGGTAGCTAGCCAGTCGGACAAACAAGTCCTACCACCAACCAAACCGAGTACACAAACATGTACCCTCCGCTGGGAATCGAACCCGGGACCTCTGGGTTTAAACCAGTGGTCTTAACTACTAGACTATATAATACAACAGGAAAGTACTTTTAAGTACCATGTTAGGTAGATAGATAGTAATAAGGTGGTTTATACAATCTTATGTTTTTGTAATAATGAAATTCTTAAGCTTGAGCGTAAGCGAAGTGAAAAATTGTGGGTACAGCAGCCTTCGCAAGGTCAGGACTGCATTGTTCCTAGATGACAAGAGTTCCCTCGTGCTTCAACAGGCACGTAAGCTGTTGATCCCAGGAGCTTTCATAGTATGACAGGGGCCCACTCTTATAACCAGCTGATCCGGGAAAAATAAAATTAATAATAATAACTAGTGATATTTGCCTGATATTTTCATTAATTGCACAACTAAGTGTAACATAGATACAGGTGGAATTAATTTAGGTAGTTTATAGTCTTTTACCGTTACTCTAATAGATTACGAAAATAAAGAAATCAAAGTTTTATTAAAGCATTTTACAATCAAATTCGTGGATCATTGCTACTTATTCAGTAAGTAAGTCAGAAGTAGCCCTAAATTCACAAGTACTCAGTCCTATTAACAGGAATGAAGTGAGATTTTCCGGGATAATCTTAAATGTGAAATAAATCATTACCTTAGCGATGCTTAATTCAGTTAACACCAATAATTGGGTCGGTTATTTACGTGGAAATCTCCTGTTAGCGTCTAAACAGTACATTAAAATGATTTATTATTCCGGAGTCTTCGAGATCTAAATGCGAGGTGATAATGCGTCTACTCTTGTGTTCTTACTTTGTAACTTAAGCTGTGTTCACTCGTTATAATGACGTTTAAATCTATTATTGTTCTTGATAATACTTAATAATCCAGGAAATCTGCAAAAGTCCCATATAACACTATGCATATGGCTCGGATTTCAAAACGTATGGTGTCGTGAGATGGTGAGTTGCTCGTTTGTGAGTTGTTTCAGTCATCCTTAGTAGCTAACACAAAAATTTAAACTCATTCAAATTATAACTAATTATTCTTCAAGTAAGTAGGTACGTATATTTGCCATAAGTTGCTTTTTGTACGGTAATGAGTTTTTTCTAAGCGTATTATGTCAGATGCAGTCTCAATCGAGACTTGTAAATTGCCTTGGCCATTATAATAATAACTGCGAAATACTTAAGATGTATTACATATAGACATTCATTTTTTTTTAATTGGCTGTAAGGCCACCTTTGGCTCTTCAGTATATTCGTTTGTATAGAGCTGCATATTATAATTCTAGGAGGTTGATAATCCTATAAGCGTTTGATCCCCCACACCTTTCTAGATTCTCCGAGGCTTTCGAGTCAAATATGGGGATTGGAAAACTCATCATCATCATCATCATCATCTCAGCCAAAGGACGTCCACTGCTGAACAAAGGCCTCCCCCAAGGATCTCCACAACGACCGGTTTTGTGCTGCTCGCATCCAGCGGCTTCCCGCGACCTTCACCAGATCGTCGGTCCACCTTGTTGGAGGCCTGCCCACACTGCGCTTTCCGGTACGCGGTCGCCACTCGAGGACTGCTCCGCCCCAGCGGCCATCAGTCCTGCGAGCAATGTGCCCTGCCCACTGCCACTTGAGCTTAGCAATTCTTCGGGCTATGTCGGTTACCTTTGTTCTTCTGCGGATCTCCTCATTTCTGATTCGATCTCGCAGAGAAACCCCGAGCATAGCCCTCTCCATTGCTCTTTGAGTGACCTTGAGCCTTCTGATAAGGCCCATAGTGAGCGACCACGTCTCAGTCCCGTATGTCATCACTGGCAACACACACTGGTCAAAGACTTTCGTCTTGAGACACTGCGGTATATCGGACGAAAAGATGTTTCGTAGCTTACCGAACGCTGCCCAGCCTAATTGGATTCGATTCAAAATTGGATTGGATTGGAAAACTAATGACCTTAAAAGCTATCGTTCATCGTGTCGTCGTTCTTGTAACTATTAGCTTAATTTGTGTCCTAGCTTACGTTTTACCGCATATTTGGCTTAAACTTACTAACGAAAACATTTGAAATTTAGTTAATATAAATATAAGATCGAAGGACATTTCAATGTTAGCATAATTTTCATAAATTACATAATACAATGTGATGCGGAAACGAGGTAACGAGCTGTTGTGCGGAATATAATGTTAGGAGAGTTTTTTTGTCACGCACTTAGTCATAGCCGATAGCAAAAAGCATTAGCCTTGGCAACACTTGATGCTGAGAATAAGCGATCGTTACATATTAAGCCTTAAAGAATCCGGTTCACTTCAAAGACTCGAATGTCTGGAAAAAAAATGACTAAATAAGAAGTTCGTGTGTAATGAAGCGCGCGCGTGCTTCCTCACTGTACACAGTAATTTGATTTATCTCCAATAGGCATTTGGGTTGGGTATTGCTTTTTCAATATAAAGTGATTTTAATATATATAGATACCTAAGTCGAAAAAGATTCATTCTTGAAATTTATAAAAACAAGTTACAACTAATTTAAAAAAAAAATCTAGTTTCTTGTGGTTTATGCTTTAAAAATGTCAGAAAGTTGTTGCATGCAATAAACAAAGTCGTTAAGCTAGGCTATCAAACTTAAAAAAAAAATTACCGCATTTCTACTTATTTCTATTGAAATGTAAGAAGATCTAGTTCTACAGTATTATTACGAAATATGCGGTTTAAACAAAAATAAACTGGTCGTTCCAGCAAGCGACTGGGCTGATATCATCGGTCTAGTCTTTAATTTAGATGATTCTAGACGTTTATCGCGACTGTTACTCACAGAGTAAACGATAGAACCGCCCACGTTATAATGTATGGCAGTTAATGTGAGTAGCTAAGAAACTGGAGTTAGAGACCAGCAATACCTATGTGTATATACCTTTTGATTTTCATGTGTATCATCATCATCATCATCATCAGCTCATTTTATGTCCCCACTGCTGGGGCACGAGCCTTCCATAAGGAAGGGAGAACGGGCCATTCTTATGAATATGGCCCTAAACTACCACGCGGGTCCAGTGCGGATAGGTGGTTGTTAACGACTGCGCTAATGCAGCCGGGACCAACGGCTTTACGTGCCTTCCGGAGCACGAAGGATGCACGGAGCATGCGTACCAATGCGTATAAATATGCGTTAGAAATGGCTACAAGGAAAAAGGATTTTTTCCCCAAGCAGGTGATTTCCCATACATTTTTAAGCGATAAGAGGATATAGAGTTCAAAACGCCCTGGTGTAAAATTAAATAAATATTACTATAAGTAATATATTATGTATAAAATAAGCTGCCCAAAATAGGAAATGAATAAGATAATTAAGCCTACATAAATAAGAAAATACTGATCAAACAAATGTTTCCCACACCTATTAAAGACGTTTGCTGAATAAAATAATTACCTTGACATACCTAAGATTGAAATAAAACAATTAGCTAGTTAGAATCTCAGTTTTTAAAGCAGCCCACCCACTGCTAGGAATGAAAGATGAATGAATGAATGTGTACTATGCGGAATAAAAGTACGAGAAGAATAAAAGAGAGAACTAGAATGACAGAATGAATTGTAAAAATAAGATCTCCGATCATGTTGGAGGAAGTAGCAAAAAAAAAAAATTACTACAATTAAAAGGAGATTGGTCTTAAGGGTCACTTTTTGTTTTAGTTACATATAATGTTTTGTTACATTTTAATTATTTTTGGTAAAACATTGCTTTAAACATTTATTTTGTAGATGACGTCTTTTGTCAATTTAAGCTCTCTATCATATTCATTTTTTCTTAAAAACTGACTTATATTGTAGACTAGTGGACCCGGCGGACTTCGTACCACTTTGACAGTTTCCATTTATTCCCGTGAAAATATCTGGATAAAAGCTATCCTATGTGTTAATCCAGGTTACAAACTATCTGTATGCCGAATTTCATCCCAATCCATTCAGTAGTTTTTACGTGAAAGAGTAACAAACATCTATCCATCCATCCTTACAAACTTTCGCGTTTATAATATTAGTAGGATAATATGACACAAATTCGCACGAATTCCATGGAATCATCAATAAGCTCGTCCCAATTGTCGTGAAGGACACCAATTTACACTAATTATTGATCCCATTTCTATCTTTAGCCCCCGTTAATAGGTTGCTTATTGCTGGGAACAGTTAGCCAAATGGAGTGCTTAGCAGAAGTAAATGCGATCATTTTGTGCGCGAAATTAATCGGCTTTTAGGTTATAAAATTAGAGATGTAAGCAGAATTGTTATCTGTTGCCTGTTATTGGAAATGGTAATTCCTGTTAATAGCTTAACATTATAGGGCGTTGGAAGAATTGAGCTGTACCTACAATTTATCAAACATTAGAAAGTAATATTGTTTTGTTGTTTTCCTTAAGCAAATTCGTTGGTGAAACAAATAATTTTTGGGGCTTCTTTAATTATGTGTAAACACATAGTTTTTGTTTCGATAGGATATCCTAGAAAAACGGTCAACAACAGAAATATACAGTATTTATTAATAATATTATTTCGGTATCGTTTCCGGCTGCCTTACCAATTTTTATCGTAATGTGATATAAATAATCCTCTTACCATAATTTATATTTGAGTTTTATTGAATATGCGTTTAAACATGTCTTTTTTCTCTTTTCAGGAGTGGTTTACAAGAAGATCAACTTGTACGACGATTGAAATCAAAAGTGCTTTGGCACAGAAATATCTGAAAACATTCGTGTATTAATTTATATATTAACTATAAAAATCCTAAGTCAATTACCGAGCGTACCGCAACGTGCGTAGAGCTGCGCCGTTGTCGATACGTGGATATCGATAAGCCGCGCGCCGCGTAGCGCGGTGGTTCACCAGTCGGTGCAAAGTTGGTGCTCGCCAGAGTCACGTGACTCGGCCGGCACGCCCCGCCACAGCCGTGGATAACCTCGGCCAGAGCCCGCTCCCGGTGAAGAGGCTGCACGAAGCGCTTCAGAGTGCGCAAGTGAAGCGTCAGCGGCTCTCCCCTCCGTACCCCGCTCCCCCTGCACCCCTTCACCCGATCCATCAGCTAGCGGTGCACCAGCATATCAAAGTGCAACAAAGCATAGTACAGCAGAGTATCGTACAGCAGCACCAGTTGAACTTGGCCCACCAGTCACTCCAGAACTTGCAGCAGCAAAGCTTGCAAGCGCAGCAAAACCTGCAGGTGCAACAGAACTTGCAAGCTCAGCAGAGCTTACAGAGCCTGCAAGCGCAAGGGTTGCAAGGCCAGGGCCTGCAGGCATCGAACCCTGCAGCGACGGGCGTGGGCGTGCAGCAGGCGGGAGGGGCGACACAAGGCGCGCTGGTGCCGCCGCAGCAATCTTCGCCAGGGTCCGCCTCCCCTCAACACAAGAACATGGAGCTCGCACTCTGCCAGAGCATGGACTCCGTCAACACCGCCACCACTGAGGAAGAGGTAAGATTCATATATTTATAAAAAGATTCACTTACAACTTTGTTATAGGTAGATATAGGAGTTTTTTTTTCTATATTCTAGGTCATAAGACTGTCAACCATTTGAGGCGAAATAGAATTTAAATCTTTATCAGCCTTAGTCGAGTTAACAGTCTCCCAAAAAAATACAGCTTTACCTTTACGGACATTAAAAATATGTAAACGAAGTCGTTTTGTATTAGTACATCACTATTAGATCCAGTAGGAATCAGTTGAATGTATTTGTGTTATTTTAGATTAAAGAATTTTGACGGAATTTCTCTTTTCTATTTTTGTGCTGCGTCTATCGGTACGATATTTTATCTGTACACAACACAGGATATCAGTTTGCTAAACATTTAAACTTTTTAGTGAACAATATTAATTAAAATTAAATTAAACTTTATTGCACGGCCTGTCCAAAAGATCCGAAACGTTTGGATAAAATTAAATATTTGAAAGGCGAGTTAATCCGTATAAAGTGATTTATTTCAATGTGTAGTGTTCTTGAGCTTTAGAAAACATTACCTATGACATTAATTAATGAAATACAAATTCTTTTACTTGCAATGTTTTTGAACGGTTAATCCATTGAAAATTTGTCAATGATAAATTATCGCAGTACAATGCTCTGGAGCTTGGGCGGGCGCCGGGCGTTGTTACAATACGGAAAATGCTCAGATATACAATAAGCAGTCACTGATACAATAAAAGAGAATTTTCCTCGCGAGAACAACAGCTGTGAAACAAAGGACTTTAGGTATCGGTGTTTTCTCATATAACATTTTCGATTCTATTGCTACTGTGCGAAGAATTGGTTTTGTTAATGGTTCTGTGTCAAATCCAGCCTTTGGAGCCATGCGGCGCCTTGTCATTTTCGAGTGGAATTATGAATTGTCTGCAATTCATTGAAATGAATAAATTACTTTTGCAGTGAAATGTGCAATGCATTGAAGCTGCTGGTAATAGATGAATTCATTAGCTATTGAGAAATGGCTTATGGTTGTTTTTTTTAAAGCATTCAGTATCTTTTTTTGCCACATATAAAATCCTTGCATTTATTAGAATCTTTTAAAGAAACTACATTGTAGTAACTAATTAATTACATACCGCTAACGGGTACCAAGCAGAAAATTAATAGGTAGAGTTCCATGAAAATTTGTTAACTCTAGAGTATTATTTCTTTTTCTGTACTTCTTCTTTAGCCTGTCACCTAATTGAGGGGTTAGTAGCATTGTCTCCAGTTGCAGTTTCACCCGAAAAATAAATATTAAACGTAGTTGCGATTTCACCCGAAATAAAAGAGAGCTTACAGGTAATGAGACAAGTGTTGAGATTTAAATTCGTTTTAATTAAGGATTTTTTTAATACACTAAATCACAGGATTGAGCCAATGAATCACAGTTTGTTTTAAAGGGTCAAAATCACATGTTTTTAAATAACACATATAGTAATAATTAGTATAAGTATTTGCAGACGAAGTCATGATGACGAATAATTATCGGAAGTATATCCTGAGGGACGGTACGGCCGATATCTGTCGGGCATGCCGCCGTCCCGGTGAGTCACTCAGGCATATTATTTTCGGTTGATCTCATCTAGCTAACGGTGAGTACTTGCACAGACATAACCTTGTAGCCAGGATTATCCATCAGCAACTTGCTCTTCGATATGGTCTTGTAGAATCTGAGGTGCCGTACTATAAGTACATGCCGGTGCCAGTTCTCGAAAATGGTTATGCAACGCTCTACTGGGATCGATCTGTCATCACGGACAGGACTGTTATTGCAAATAAGCCTGATATCGTGTTGACAGATCGATTGACGCGCCAGGCAATGCTCATCGATATTACCATTCCGCATGACAAGAACCTTGTGAAAGCCGAGAAGGGCAAGCTTACTAAGTACCTTGACCTGGCTCACGAGGTGACCGCTATGTGGGATGTGGATTCGACGATCATTGTCCCCATAGTCGTATCTGCAAACGGCCTTATAGCGAAGAGTCTCGACCAACATCTCAATAGACTTTCGCTGGATGGCTGGATTAAGGGTCAGATACAGAAGGCAACACTCCTGGACACGGCACGTATTGTCAGGAGGTTCCTCACTCTGCAGCCCTGACCACCGGTAGCTTGGGCCCTGCTCCGCTGCTGGTGGTACTCTAGGATTAGGTTTTTATAATGTTTTATTGTTTTTATATTGAAATATCGTAAAAATCTAGTTTTAAGAAAGAAAATAAATAAAGGAGTATAAGTATTATTTGTATACGTAAACAATAAAAAAATAAAAAGACTACTTATATAACGAAAAGCAAAAACAATAAAAATATATGCTAAATATAACGTAATATACTATTTATTCACCTTAGGTCTTAAAAATAACAATTACTTATTGTTTTCTAAAGTTTACGCGAACACTACACATATGTACAACTTTTACGGATCTACTCGCGTTTATTTTACACATTACTTTTTAATGTTTATCCTGACGTTTCGAACCCTTTGCATGGTCCGTGGTCACAGGGAGACTGAGGGAGATTTAAATTTAATCAGGTGCGTTCCGTTTTACGCAGAAAGAGCTTACAGTATCTTTTGGTCTGGCAACACCAGTTGGTGCTGGGATTTAATATTTTGTACGATGGGATCCCAGGCTAGTGGTAGATTCTAACCATCTTCTCTATTAAAATTAGGATGTTTTTAAATTTTAATAGCCTCGCGTATCATCTTAGGGATGAATCGTTGTTCTCTAGCGAGTATTTGTGGTTTATTAAATCTGATGTAATGTCCCTCTAGGGCATGTTCGTTAGGATAAACATTAAAAAGTAATGTGTATAATAAACGCGAGTAGATCCGTAAAAGTTGTTTCATTTAAATCACAAATACTTATATTACAATTAGATACAAATACACAATCATATGTTATAAATTATTTTGTGTACAATTTAGGCAACAAGTTGTATAATTAAAAGACAAGTCAAGTCATTACCTACGTAGATAGGTATGTAGTATGTAGTGTTGTGTATGTAGATACACAAAATAAATTAAACAAAAATAGAAAATAAATATAATTGCAGCGTTAACGCACCCCTATACAGCGCCAGCACCATAACTGTCGTCTTAAAACACTTACAGCCTTATGGGAAAAAGCGATAAAATCCTTAAAGCAAACTGCGGAGGCGACGAGAAGTGGGCAGCGTTTGTGTTAGCCGAGACAAATAGAGTGGATGTCGCTTCAGCGCGCTCGCCGCTCCTCTGAGCGGACAGCTTTATAAATAGGTTGTTTCCCCGTACATTGTGCTGCCCGTCGCTTGTTTGCGGTATTATCTGTTACGCCTTATACCTCCTTATTTAATTTTTATTTGTACGGTGGTGGGTTTGAGTAATTTTATTTCATTGTCATATTTTAAACCTTAAGATTGAGCTTAATTGTTTGATGGTGATGTCAAGATTTAAAACAGATCAGTTTTAATGTTTTATTTAGTTGTTTACACCTTGTATACTCTCTCTCTTGATCTCTCGTATACAAGTTTACATGCAGATGTTTTGAGTATGAAAAGGTAAGAGATAATTAATTACATTATCAAAGTCTGTTATCATAACAACCTTGCTGGTAGCAATGTTATGGTCTTACAGTAAGAGATAAGATAAGTAGTCAGTTCTTCAGAATTATGGTTATAGTACCTGGATGACCGAGCTTTGCTCGGTAAAGCTCGGTTATCCAGGTATGTACTCGTGTTTTTTGGAAATTATATTTAGATACAAATTACATACGTAATAGTATTACTACTCGCCAATAGATGTCAGGAAGAGTCATATTTTTCAGTTTATGTTTAAGTTGATTATCGTTGTAGCAGTTTTTCATTATTTGAAAACACGGATAAAACGACGTTTTCTAAATATGAAACCTAGCTAGATCGATTTATCGCCCACGAAACCCCCTGCATACTAAATTTCATGAAAATCGTTGGAGCCGTTTCCGAGATTCAGATTATATAATCTGATATTTATCTATACTAATATTATAAAGCTGAAGATTTTGTTTGTTTGTTTGGTTGAACGCGCTAATCTCAGGAACTACCGGCTCGAATTGTAAAATTATGTTTGTGTTGAATAGTCCATTTATTAAGGAAGGCTATAGGTTATATTACATCACGCTATGACTAATAGGAGTTGAGCAGCAATGAAAAATGTTGCAAAAACGGAAAAATATTTTTTTGAGAGCTTTCCTTGCCTGCGCTGCAAAACGGTGAAAGTTACGCAAAAATCGTGTACTACGAAATTGTTCCCATTTAAGGGGGTGCAGCGCGGAATTTGAAAATTTACGTGTTTTTAAGTCACTGGTGCTAGGCGCTGAATAGGTCATATACATTAAAAGGACTAGTGTAAGTTAGCTTGATCCTTTCACAAGGTCATGGTTGTCTTGGAATTTGAAACAAATACCCAGAAACTGCATAAACAATACGTAAAATAATGATATCTAAAAACTTATTTCTTTAGAAACTTTGTAAATATAGCACAAATGAAACAATGATCCGACATCAAAATTTTTGTATTGATATTCCGCAGGGCACTGTTGTCTTATTTTTCAATTAAAAAACATGAATATGAAAATATTAAGACTTTTATTATTTTTTACCCAAACGCCTATGATTTTACGAAAGTAAACATTGCTCTAATTAAATCACCAGCCTACTCTGTACAGATATTAGTGTGCGAGCGTATTCGTAGTCGTGCGCCGTTGTCACACCACTGCCACGCGCCGCTCGCTCGCTATCATAAAGAAACTTGAAACTCGCAATTTTGCGTCCGCGCTGCACTCCCTTAAAAGTTAAAAAAAATGTCTAGCTTTTAAGGTTGACTCACTAACCTCTTTTATGGTAATCAAATTAGTTACATCTTCAAACGGCTGGTTGACACTTCCGATGATTCAAAGGCTGGCTTTTTCCTTGGCCAGAGGCTAAGCATTGCCATACAACGTGGCAATGCCGCCAGTCTCTTGGGTACTTTACCAGTCGACTGCGACGCGGAGGATTTTTTTGACGTCATATTTTAGTTACGTGTTAATTTTAGTTACTTTATGTTATTTTACATAATATTGTCATTAGATAAAAATAACTGAATAAATGTTTAAGTTTTATACATAGTGAATAACATACTTATATTTATTATACAGATTGGCCACGAATCAGTTCTAAAATAATACAATAGATTGTTCGCTAATTAGCGTGGGTGAAATATACACATATACAAGAATTGCTCGTTTAAAAGTATTAGATATAATTTTACGAACTGTTGCGAACAAATTTCATTTTAGATAAATATTAAAATAAATTACAAACACTTTCAACACGCCACGATAGCATAGTTAGTAGTGCACCAGACCCGGTATATCAGAGTGTGCGTGTTGCGTACGAATCCCACTCGTAGAATGTTTTTCGACATTTTTCCAAAAAGTTCTATAGAAGTAAAATTTTTAGGTGAAGTGAAAAACCGGCACCACTAATTATCAAGCGTGGTGATGAAGGTGAAACGTTTTCAGTTAGCAGTTTGCATCTCATCAGTGTGAAATACATTTTATGAATAAATAAATAATTACATAATAGACAACATCACATACAACCACTAATCCGCACTGGGCCTGCGTTGTGGTTTATGGCCCGTTCTCTTATCAATGAGCTGATGATGATGATGATGATGATGATGATGATGATGATGATGATGATGACGATGACGATGACGATGATGATTATGATCACATACATTGCTCTGACTCCAAAGACAGTAGCTTAAGCACTTGTGTTATGGAAATCAGAAACAACGACGGTACCACAACCATCCAGACCCGAGAAAATATGACCGGTAAACGAACCCGGGACCTCGGAGATGGCAACACTAGAAACCGGAAAGCGAGCCACTTATTATTACTTCGGAGGCCGTCAAATTATACAAATAGAAAGTTGAAAATCTATCTTTGTAATTTATTCTCCATTCAAGTACACCTTTGTTGTTATATGATCTTAAGTATTTAGGAGGTAAGCTTTTCATGCTTCGTGTTGCTACTGTTCAAGATCTTAATACCCGTCCGTAAACGTTGAATAATTTGCACTTTGGTATCAGGTTCATACTCGCAATATTGTTTGAAGTGTGATAACATATTTGACGTGTAGTTCACATCACTAATCCAAGTTGTTTATGGGCGTCTCATAAAGTTCCAATACTTCACATTATATTACGTAAACAGTTTAAGATATATTTACTCTGTGGTTTAAGCAAGCAGTTTCTATGGTCTATCATATCAGATTTCCTTTTCTTTGTTTATATCATTTCGAATTTTCAGACCACCAGTTGGATTTTGGGAGACCCATTGACCGAGAAAAGCTGGCAAAAAACTCTGGGGTGTTTTATCTTTTTCTCTATCTTTTCAACCAAGTTACAATGAATATTAACATCTCTGAATATCTAAAAGTTGAATTTCAAATAATTTATTTTATGTTTTTGATGTGTGTTTGGTTTGAATGTGAAACATGTTATATTTTTGTAACACAAGTTTACGTATTAAATACACCTAGTGTTAATGCATTACTTTGATGCGTTGGAAGCGTCTGATTCAAACTTCCCCACATGAAGTTTTCTTAATAATTACACCTCGCCGTACTAGCTTAACTCAATGCTTCTGAAAATTTCCACGAAAATGTAGAATATACTGGCGCTAACTTTAGTTTTCAATGACTTTACGTGGCATTATGGCTGAATAAAATCTAGAAAGCCAGTCACGGTAGCACGCTAGTTTTATTCAAAAGGTAAAATAAATTTTCAAGTTTGATATTTTGAGAGCATTTTTGCTTTTTTAAAAGCACTTCGTAGAATTTACTTGTGAAGAATACTTGCGTGTTTTTTTATGTATCAAAATTACATGCTCAATTTATTAAAACATGTGAAAATAATATAAAGAGATAAGCGGTAAAAATGAGGAAGCACCATACTTTGGGAGGCACGTTAAGCCGTTTGGTTAGGCCCAGTTATTGTAAGATGGCAGCTGTTGATAACTGTGCTAAAAATTACAGATACAAAAACTTGGTAGTTATGCTGTTACCTCTTGTTAACGCTAGTTCTTGTGCATGTTAATGATACGTTTGTAATTGTTTTTTTGTGGAAACTTTGCTGATTTCTGTTTTATGTACCTACATTACAAAAACACAAATGTTGAAAAAATTTCCACGAGCAGGATTTGAACCTGCACCCTTCTGACATACCGAGTCAAGTGCTCTCGCAATTGAGCTATCGTGGTTCTAACCAGCCCGCCGAATTATGATCGGATGTTAACGACGGTAGTTGTTGACATGGAATGGGCGCCTTTGGTTTTCAAAGTAAAAAATAAATAGCGTTGAATAATTTCGGCGGGCTGGTTCATTAAAATTATATAAAGAAAACAAAAACATTCTATGTATATTTTAAAAATTGTATGTGCTATGTAATTGTTTGTTTCCTAAATAAAATAATTAAATGAACAATTATTCTAATGCAACTCACACTACGCGACAGTTCCATAAACTGCTACGTTAGCTGTGCACTCTGTTGTATGACAGGGCGATGTTAATTAAGCCTTTCGCTTTGATGTAGGTAGGTACGTGCGGTGTGCATGTGGAAGATCGGGCCGGCCTTTGCTCACCTATCGGCGGTGCAGCCATTCATGCGGCTGTGGCTTTGCAGCGCCTGTCTTAGGGCCCTCCCGATCGATAGAGGCCAGACATGTCCCTTCAAGAGTACAAATTGTACCTTTTTGTACTGCTTTCATCAAGCGACTAACATTATGAAGCTGGTGTGAGAATTTTATGATTGACGGTTGACTTAGTTTTTTTTTTCATCTGATGGTGGCCATAAGGCCAGAAAGTACGCGCTTTATCTGGTATCCTTCATCAGTGATTGAGTATTAAAAAGGAGTGGTTATTTAATATCTGACAAATTCATGAAATACGACTGTGAGAGATTAGTTATTTCTCACGAAAAACTTTAGTTTAAAAAAAAACTTAAAAGTTACTTTGTCATCATTGCGTTGCTTAAGAAAAAAAAAACGTTTGCCTATTCGAGATTACTTACTACTTACTAGTAAAATTTTGTAATAATGAAATAATCATTTATACTGTGACATAAGTAATCGTAAAAGAGGAAATATGATAACCGTGACAATGACTAAACATCAAACGCGCATAGAGTTATCTCAGCAACATAAATACGGAGAAGTATGAATATGCGAGGAGAATGAACAAGGTACGTTAACGTTATTTTACATAATTTAATGGGAATAAATATAATCCGTTTGTTTACATTCATTAAACATTCGTGGTGGGTGGTACTCGCAATAAACCAGTGAGGTGAATAATAGCTGAATCCTTTCGTATGCTAAGGTCCATTTTAGTCCTCGCGCGCCATATGTACGCACGGTCGTACGTAAGGTGGCCCGCTAATTATACCTACAGCGCGGGACGGGTTAATAATACACCGGGGCTTGGGGCAACTCCAGGTTATGTGGGACTCTACTCCTCTTCCCTCGTCCACCTACTAAAAGCATCAAGAGGGGAAGTATACCCACTAAAACACCTGGTAACATCCCTTCTCTGCCACGGTGATAGTTCGAGATACAGTGACAGCGAAAAAAATAATAATTTATCAATTAATTAAATTGTACTACTACCGAGTACTTTTATATTTCAAAAATATTGGGCCTATTCCAACGCTGCATACTTTGGTGATAGGCTTTCGTTTTATTAATGTTACTTTGTAACCCCAGCAGAAAATAAAATACTAAAACCTAAAAAGTCAGATTTAAAAAGTTGTTTCTCTTATAAATTGTTTCGGACCTGTAACATGGCGTTGCTACACTTGATCGCTCACTTCCAGGGTAGCTCTATCAATTAAGCTTGCTTACAAGTTACCCGTACCCCAATGGAGTATGTATGAACAGATTAAGCCATTTTAAAACAATGTTCGGACGCTTCTCTTCTTTTGTTTTATACCATAACGTTATTTTGAATCGAATAAGGTTGCAGCAATAAAAGTAAATCGTTCTTAAACGATTTTTAAATTACTATTTGTTATGTGAATCAGCTTTAGTAAAAGAAATTGGATCTCCGTATCATGTTTGTTTTTGCAAAACATGTAATATTAAAATCAATTGCTGGATTTGTATGAAACATTTTTCTCCTCTTCACGAATAACTTTGAGTGAATCGTAACGCATCATATTTCAAAAATATAACTGTTTTGAGACGGCTCGTGATGAAACGATTAAGAGTTCTTTGAATAATAAAAATAAATAAAATTATAATAATAATAAAATCTAAATAGAATAATTGCAAGTAGAGTTTGTATGCAGTTGTTCATTTCAATGCGCAAAGATAAACTTCTGAAAATCTCTGACACTACAAGACACTGTCTTCTCACTGCCAGCGAAAGGTCCGGAAACTTCCCTCCGATCTTTATTTCTCCGAATTTTCTGTTAAATTAACTGGTTTCTAACACAGTTTTTGCTTCTTCAGCGCGTTTGTATACTGCATACAGATACCTATTGTTTGAATTGTCATGTCTCACTTTCATGCACAGTCCACTAGATAATATATGTCCGTTTATTTACGTCAATATAAGTCTGTATGGTAGCAGCCAGCCCGTCTCGCCGAGCGGGGCGGGCCGCGGCGCCGGTGCGTCTGGCGCCTGCCAACTATGGGTGCGCTATGGGTGTCTGTCTATTTTAGTTTGACAATGGTCTGCGATGCTATGAGAAGGCGCGAGAAACTTTCGATCGCCCTCTTTCATTATTCATGCGTGTCACTCACGCGAAAAACAAGGTTCTAACATGTTAAGTTACATTGGAGTTAGGAAGGATACTTTCAAGCTCAGGACGACAGTTTGGTTTAAGTCTCTTATGTCGTTTGTTTAAAATCTAATTGTGATTTTGTCGTGTTTGGAATTTGAAGAAGTGCGTGGATGGAACAGCAAGGTAGGTATACCGATAAATATTTCATCAATACCTTTTTATGACAAAGTTATTGGTTCCCTTCGTTTCAAGTGTTATTAGCCAAGCTAAGTTTCTACCGAAGGGTCAAAGATTTAGAGTTCCGAAGGGGAACGAACCCTCTCTCCAATATACCGAAGAGAGAAATATCTGTGGCATGACCGAAATCCTTGCCAACTTCGACGTCCCACTCTTTATCTCAAAACATTTGTACGTACGCGTAGGTAGCTCGGGCTGAGTTTGTGACAAATCGGGCGATTACACAAAAATGGAGTCTGACGATCGATCGTGCGACAAGTCGACTGAAACGGGTAACGGCCGACGACGCAGACAACACCACTATGGCTTCCTGAAGCCCGTAACAACTTTGTTTGTAAGTACTTTCGCGTTTCGTTCGTGCAACTTTTCGTAGTAACTTTTTCGTTACACATTTTAGTTAGCTATACTCATTTTGGAATCACTGAATGTCTAACGTGACTTTCATATACTAGAAGTATATGAAATATTAGTATACGGGCTATATTATTAGACTAGGGTGCCGAGAGGAGGAGCCTAGGACGAGATTTTTTTGCTATTCGATCACGTTAACGATAATGAAAATTTTAATAACTCGCACAAGCCACCTAAAAGCATTAGTACCTATTTAAGAGTATATCTATACTAATATTATAAAGAGGGAACCTTTGTATTTTTGTATGTATGTGTGTATGTTTGCAACGAATAAACTCAAAAACTACTGGACCGATTTAAAAAATTCTTTCACTATTAGAATGCTACATTAGCGCTGAGTAACATAGGCTATATTTAAAAAAAAATACTAAAAACGACAATTTAACTTTCCAATACATAATGATTTGTTTGTGTTGTTGTCATGGAAACCAATGATATATAATATTTAACTCAATGATGGAAACTGTCAAAGCGGTACGAAGTCCGCCGGGGCAGCTAGTACTATATACCTATATATTTGTACTTGCCGATTGTCACAAATTTCCACTCGCGATATACTTTGAAACTAGTTATTTAGCTTTAATTAGAACACAAATAAGTAAATGCCTTTGGGGAGACGTCAGCAAAAGTATTACACTATTCCATTTTAAAATGTTGTGACTGAAACACTCTTTCTCTGTATATTTTTTTAAAACAAATTTACCGCAGACATCTCGATCGTAAGTTGATCTGTGTTTCATTAACAGTCACTGTAAGTAACTAAACAATCAATCAACTGTATCGGTAAAAGTTTTCCATTGGTATTTCTGTCTAGTTGGAATAAACAAACACATTTTAGTGTTTATTATTATAACAATAATAAACAATAAAGTTTGTAGTTATTTAATACTGTTAAAGATATAAATAAATTGATAAATATAGAATGTCATGACCAATGATCTTATGGAAGACTGCAAAATCACCTTAAGTGAGAACTACAATTTAAAAATCCTAACATACAATATACGTAGCATTCAGAAAAACATTGACGCGTTTATTGTGGCTTTAGAACGTCTTAAGTTACTTATAGATGTTATATCGTACTGACAGAGTGCTGGCTTTCCCCATGCATAGTCGTAACCCAAATACCCGGCTACACTTTTTATCACACTTCCCAAACTAACAACAAGTCCGGCGGAGTAGTGGCGTATGATTTCTTTGACTCCTAAATATCATTCAAAGATGGCAAACTATTTCATTGAAAGGTACTAGGACAAGAGACGTTAGAAAATAATTTTCCCGGCCAGTCTTGTGGTTTGTCAAATCGATATCAATGTCTGTCGCTTAGTAACATACATAATTATTATTTGTTCGAGCAGAATAGAGAGAGAGAGAGCTATTTATTTGCATTGTTATTTAATTATCAATATGGATTTCTTTTAATGAGGCTACATAACAAACGTAGTTTATGTCGGCGAGTGTGAGATGCAAGGGCAGGTGAAGGAATGCATAGTTGCCGCTTTTCGAACTGTGTAAATGTAATGATGCCGTGTGTGTCTCAGTGAAATATTTTAATATTACAAAGTGATATGAAAGTTTTAGTGTTATTGTTAACTATAATTCATTGAGAAGCATAAATTCGTGAAGTTTTGCGTTGTCCAAGCCGCCAAGCGGCCGTCTGTTCTCGCCGTCCGTCGTGTGCCGAGCGAACCGGGCGGTGCGGTGCGGTGCTCTTAAGTTCCTAACTATTCTGCGCTCTGAGTACTAGGCGCCCAAAGGCAAGTAGGATTGTAAGTACACAGAGTTCACTGACTCACTAGTAAAGAGGGACTTGTTTGTGTGATGTGACGTTACTAATAAAATATGAAATAAAAATTGCATGGCAAATTAAAGTTAATAATTATGTCTAAGTGACTCTACATACATGATCTAGATCGGATACACTTTGGCTCTTTTCATTTTTACCACACCTTTCTGTTACACGTTGTATACAATATAATTGCTAGAGTGTGTGAAATAAAGACGTGTTCAACAACTGAGGCTAAAAAGAGGGTTCTGAAGTGGCTATTAACCCTATCCTACATTGAAACCGAATTTCAACAAATTATACACACACACACACACACACACACACACACACACACACACACACACACACACACACACACACACACATATACACATACCTGTAACTTTATTCTTTTGGCATATACCTATGTTACTTATACTTGTCAAATTGTATGTAAGTTTTAATGTTTGATAAATATTATTTCTATTTCTATTTTGTTTTATTAACTATATTAATACGTGAAGCAAAAACTTTGTACCCGTTTTTACGAAAATTAGTATGAAATATATTAGTATGAAATAATATAAGTATGAAATTTCGCACACTTATAGTTTATATCGAGAAGGTTATCCGAATGTTAATATTTTTTTAAAAATTATGCATTAAAAATATATTAAATCCACAAAAACAACATTACACATACTACCATGTATTTGACACACGCATTGTTTGTCTTTAATGCGGCCTACATTTGTCAATGCCAATCCAAACTCACATTCTATCTTTTTTAATTTTTCATTGCTTAGGATACAATCCGTGCAGCCTTAATAAAATTAAGGTCGAATTTCGACCACTGGGCGACCACTAGTTCTTATAATTATTCTTCGCCTTTTGGCTTTAGCCCAGGAGTGGGACCCTTACAGCTTATTCTTATATCCTTATACTTATGGTAGGTACTGCATTGTTTTGGTTTCATAACCAATCTCTATAATCTTTATTCTGTTAAGTATAGGAGATCAGATTGCTGTTAGTGTGTGTTCTAATAAAGTTAATGTTTACAAAAAACCAATCATTATTATTCAGTTATTGTATTAAAGGTATTACTATTCTTGTATTAAGATATAATAATACTACAACTCCTTTAGTAGTAGAAAGATATAATAAAACAATCAAGTCTCTATTGTACCTATTCATTTAAAAACGTAATACACGTAGAGAAACGAATGCATGCATAAAGAAAATCCATTATAGCGAAAATTTAAAAGGAACAAAACGTTTAGAGCGGATATCGCTTTCGCTCGAAAATCCCCCAAGAATCTGCCAATAATACGCAGATCGGAGTAACATCTACGAATAGAAAATTATTACCTCGCTCGGGCTCAATCGCCGAAACGTTCTCGCCCGCTACGATTTTAAGAGTGGAATTCCCGCAGAGTGGAATATAGATACCTCGGCCGTTTCAACAGTTTGTCCACCTAATTTGTTCGTCGGCGCTCGACTGTAAAAACAAATAGCTGCTCCCGCATTTCCCCTTACAACGAGAGAAAGACGGACGCTGCCCGAGAGGGGTGAACGGGAGGGATAGTTTTCCATGCGCCGCGTCAATGAACGATTGCTGTTTACGCTCGAGCTTTTGTCTAGTTCAGGTCCTATCTTGTTTGTGGAGTGTTGCGAAGTGGTTCTTTTGTCCATTAACTGTGTAATAATTAATCGGGTTTTGTCTAATGCTCCACGGCGCGGGTTAAGCGAACAAAACTTTTAATTGAAATCCGTTGGGCGGTTTTGGCTTTTTGACGGTGGGTAGCACATTAGTTGGTTTTCAAACAATTTTTGGGTAACGCGAAATTTTGTTTATCAATTTGAACATTTCATTTGGTAGTTTTCTTTTCACTTTGTGCGCTGTTTTTTAATAGTGCTTCATTTGAGGGATTCGGTTCGGGTGAACTCCGGGCCGGGTAAACGGTCGAAACACCAGATAAAGCTGTGCGCATTGGATTGGGCACGCCAACAACCCTGAACCCGCCCCTAACCAATAACTGTTTTTTTTGGCTACACACGCCTCTCTATCGCTTTTGCACCTCGGATTACCAACGATCACCCGCTGTGCAATGAGCGCAAAAAATCTTCGTTTGATGCTTTTTAAGTCCCAAAAGGAAACTTTAGAACGAAAGAGTTAATTACCCGTGTCGTCGTCGCCCCAAGTACTATCTGTTCCTTTTTGCTTTCTACTTTCTATTTCATTCGTTAGCGTTTTATTAGCAAAAATATCTTTTTAGGAAAATGCAGTGGCTTAACGCGCTCAATGTGGTTCAGTGAAAGTTCTGTAGCGGCATCTGAAATTCAATTTATTGGTTTAATTTGCTGTACCGTTTTGCTCAGTTTAGCTGGTTTCAAACGCTGCACAGATGTTGTCTGCTATGGATATTTGTGAACTATTTCCGTTTTATTTGCATAGCGAGATGTGGCTACTAGATTACGGATAAATATTTACTTGTGAAACGTCCGTTAAACAGTCTCAGGTACAAATAGTTTGGTTCAGAACACAAACATTAGCCCCTTGCGGGATTCAAACCACGAGCATACGATTTGGAGTAAGTGTTGCGAAACTATTGACCAACTTGACCGTTAAAATTGCTCATTACATCAAGTCTTTTAGTGGGAGCAGGAGCTAATGCTTATTGTACGTTGCAGTGGGATGGCCGTGAAGTAATTGAGAATAGTCCCTAGCACTATTTATTTATTGTGCATTGCGGACGTTTGGCAGTCGGCCAAAGTGGACGATGTACCTAAAGCTTTATGAATCCTAACAACGCATTAATTTCGCCGATATTGTGTCCTGAAACTTGACAAATTTAATTACTTCATTTGGTGTAAAGGATCGTTCTTGTCGAGTTTAGCAGTTCCTCTCACTAAGGTTTATTAATTAATGTATATTATCTGTAAAGACTAGTAGTATTGCAAAAGAGTACTTTAATTGTGAAGAGTATAAATAATGAACAAAATCTTAAATAATAAGATACCAACCAATAACAACGCCATGACGTTTAATCAAAATAACTGATGCTTCGTGTCATGGCGATTTATTTCACAATTTCTTTTTCCCGGCGACAATTCTTTACGTGTTTAAAAAGTAAAAAATAAACCAAGACATTGCGCACAATAAAAGAATAGAGAAAATACGTAAATAAAAATATGAATCAAAGAGTTTAGAACTTTAGCACAAAACGCCTCTCAAAATAAGTTTCACAACTTTCTAACGCCTCACGTTATTAAACTTCTTTTGAGTTTTGAGTCAAACCTTTTGACTAGCTACCACCATTTTGAAGACTTAAGACTGCCACCATAACAGCAATAGCTTTTGTTTTCGGCCATATCATTGTGATGTAAACAAAGGAGTTTTCTTTGAATTTAAGAAAAATAAAGATGAATAAGTCTGAACAAAGTAAGTGAGGGACTTCTTGGCGGAAAAATGAAAAGTATGCGGTTTTGTTTTATTTTTAAAGTTTTGTGTTATGTCGAATAATAATGTGAAATAATTGTCGATTATTAACCGTTTAGTCTTGGTGAACGTGCATCAGTGTTGGCAAATGAAACAAATAAGAGCAACGTCATTTTTCAAATTCTCTCAATAAGTTCGTGAGGTCTCAATAAAGCCCCACATCTTTACTAAGATACTAAGGGGTTGGGAGTATATCGTTTATCACTACTCATTACTATTATCATTCATCATCATCATCACATATTAACAAAGGAAATGCAATTGTTTTTTTATTTTTTTGATGTAACAACTTTTAGTGGTCCTTAAATAAAGAAAATAATAATAAAATAAAATAAATATATAACTTATAAAATGTTCAAAATGATTTTTAAAGCAAATTTTGTTGCGAACAAATTACAAAAACACAAATGTTGAAAAAATTTCCACGAGCAGGATTTGAACCTGCACCCTTCTGACATTCCGGGTCAGGTGCTCTTCCAATTGAGCTATCGTGGTTCTAACCAGCCCGCCGAAATTATTCAACACTTTTTACTTTGTAAGCCAAAGGCGCCCATTCAAGCTCAATTGGAAGAGCACCTGACCCGGAATGTCAGAAGGGTGCAGGTTCAAATCCTGCTCGTGGAAAATTTTTCAACATTTGTGTTTTTGTAAATAT